>NADL03000776.1:0-321777 GCA_002205965.3 Kappaphycus alvarezii
ATTCAGTTTCGCCGATATGCGTGATATATTGATATCTTTCCGGATGCCGATGAATCTTATCCTGAGGATGAATTTGTGGCGAGGACTATGCCAGTAGTGATAACGAAGGGTCGCGGAAGATGTTGATGAGTTTCAGTTGTATAGAGGGGGGTTAGAAACGGAAGACGATGATGAAAATGGCAGTTCGAAGCAACTCGACGTAGAGGAAAATGACATGGAGAGCGAAGTTGAGGTCTTGGGTGAGGATATGGACGTTGAGGATGAATCAGCGGAACTGCTTGCGGCTCTCAAAGCGATGCATCTTGCAGATCTGGAGGAAAGCGATGACGATTCTGAGCTTGACTTCATAGGAAGACGAAGTTTAAGAAGACACGACGACGAAATGGTGCAAAGTGTCGTTATTGACGACATAGAAAATAATGGAGTTGATATTGATGATGAAGATGAGAGCGATGTTCTGGAGAGTGTGGATGACGAAATTGATGTCGAGGAAGAAGACGATGACTTTCAAATATTTCTAGAGGATGGGGAAGACGATGAGGACGATGAGGACGACAGTCACAGCGATGATGAACCTGATGAGGATCCTTTTTCAGATGGCGTCAATGACGATTCCTGGCGTCAATGACGATTCCAGCACAGAACAACTTCTAGGTAATGACATAATGGACGAGCTGTTATGAACGAAAGGAGATTAAGAGGGGGAGTTATCCTTACTCAAAGAGGATCCGGCGATGGGTGTGGATGAGTGAACCACACGTGTCCTTCACTCACGGGATAGCTATCGGAGGTATGGCAGGTGTTCCGGGTTTTCATACCTTGAGAGTTACTTTACAATCTGGATAAAAAATTGCTCCGCTCTGGAAAGGAAGGACTGGGTCGCCATCGTTGCTTATAAGGCAGCTTCCCAAGTGATTCTCTACATGTCTCTCCTTGCCCACCAGCATGCCTGGATCTCCGTAAAAGATGATGCTTCCCCTCAGCGCATTTCGAAAAGGCTGCACTGACCGGAACCATGTTTGACATGATGCTGATAAAGTGTAACAAAGGCCTGATTCCGTTTCCGTCAGACGCTCCACAAGCAGAATCACCTACTCGAGCTGCCGAAAATTTGCTTTCTTACCAAATTACATGCCCCGCAGCATGCCTGAAAGCGGTTTCAGGATGTGTGGAGCAATATCTGTCACTACCAACGGGATGCCCAACTCTTTAAGCCTGCTTCCTCAGCGCTCAGAGCTTGCACCCTCGACGTTCGTAATGGTTGTGCTGTCTTTCCAGAGTCTTGTTGTCAACTTTTGCATTTGTTTCACCTCGCCATGCATGAGTTAACAGCACATAATCTGCAACAGAATAAGAGCCATTGGGGTCGCCTGGAAATCCCTTTCTCTATTTGATCAAAGAATGATCAAGTCGTGGCAACCAGAAAAGTCAACACCAGAAACGTTATCGACAAACCCACAATAGTACAGAACTGCTTCGGACCCGTCTCCTCGATAAACTTGTCCAACTTCTGACGAACGTTGGCCATCCTAGTCTGCGCATGATCCATCTCATCGCCTAGGTCATCCAACAACTGCCCCTGCTCCGCCAACTCCTGATGCATGTCATGCCCCATGAGCCCAATACGCTCCACCGCCGAAGCAAGGTGGTCCAAATCCTCATCTTGCTGCTGCATGATAAACTCCTGCTGCTGCATCTGATCGTTGATAAAGGCATCATTGGCCTCCCTCGCCTCCCTCCTCCTGTCATCTATCGCACTCCCATCGCCCACACTATCAAACAGCTCATTGCGATTCCCGGCCCGCGTAATCCTCACATCGCCATCATTACCCTTCGTAGCCGCGGAATTCAGTGCGGCTTGAATAGATTGTATGTTGCTGTTCATGTTGGAAAGAAAACGTTCGCGCGCGTCAATTTGGCCAGGCTGTAGGTTAAATTTGGCAGGATCTTGCTTGGCGTTACGCATGGCCTCAGTGAGGTCTTGAATGTCCCACTGTATAGTGTGGAGTTTGTTTTCGAGTTGTTGGTGGGCGGTGGTGTTGGAGTGGGTGGAGTGCGATGTGGTTTGGATGCGCCATTGTTCAAAGTCGACGAGTATGGATTGCCAGTTGGATTCCACCTCCCTTCTGGACGGCAATGAAGGGATCCTCTGCCGTCGCGGGACGCATCATTTCACTCGTCTCTGAACTGTGTGTACGGTGTGTGCTATTGATGGTGTGCTATTGATGATTTGCTATGGATGACGGGATGTTGTGAGAGAGTTACAGTTGAAGGCCGTGCGGAAGGATGCAGGGCGGGAGGAAAGGTGCTTTGACGGAAGTTGGAAGAGTAGGAAGCGAGTTCGAAGAAAAATTTGCAATTTGTCAATCAATACCTACATATAAAACTCAAATTTAAGATATTCGAACCTTACCCATGGAGCCCCTTTTTCTGCAATGTTCTCTGGGCATTCCCCGGAAAATTCCCGAGTTGGAACACGAGCTGTCCAGGCGGATGGTCCTCCCTTCCCTGGACACTTTTTGTGGTACATGCGACTTTGGTTTCCTGTTTCAGACCTTTTGACTCGCTAGGAGCTGCATGGTCTGATAACGTCCGTTTGCATGAACTTTTTATCGACCGAGCTGCGAAGAAATGTCATGTCTCTCCCACCATCTTTCGCACGCGTAAAAATCAACGCTTGAGTTGCATCATATGGTCGTCGGCAGCGATGGCCATCATTTCGCGCCCTTCACTGCAGTTGACCGATGTGCATCATCCGACTAGATCTTAATTTTAATTGTCGATCAGTCAGTGTAAAATATTGTTGTTCATGAATGTCGCAGTTGCTATTTCCGATTTCTTCAAAATCGTGGTGTTGTGTAGCACTGACGATCACAAGCAAGTTTTGTCCCGAAGACTGACCTCACATCGCTCTAGCTAGACCCTACCTCAAGACGAGTGGCGCAAGTATCACTTTGTAGCTTGCCAAGATTTCGTTGGGGGAATTTTCCTCCGCCCTCTTTGCTGGAGTGGGCATCGGTTAAGCCCTTGCCGGGTTGTGTCTGTTTGGCAGGCCCACTGAAATATTTAAATAGAGGTCTCAGTTTGTCTCTCACATTATAAGCCTGGTTCAAGCATCGCCGCGAGACCTCGCAACATTGGTCTAAGTGTCACTCCACTCCAGTCCAATAGCCATGCAATTCATATGACACGAAACAGTTTTTACTACGTTTATCTTGCGGAAGCTTGGAAAAAGATGGTGCTGATTTCGGCAGATGCGCTCGAGGTGAATCTCCTAAGTCAGTTTGCTAAAAAAAAAAGTCCTTATCAATATCCTACCCCATGCTCGGCACTATTCTCCACAGGCACTTGCTTTGACGAATCGCTGAGCTTTCTTGCCTTCAGCACGAACGGATGTCGAAGCAATTCAGTTGCGGAGGGTCTTTCTTGCGGATCCCAAATCCAGCACGCCTTTAAAAAGTCTTGAGCTTCAGGACTCAAGTTGGACGGGATCGGCGGTCGTCGGTCCTCTACCATTCGAAACAGCACCTGCATGGCACTCAACTCGTGATACGGTCGACGTCCAGTGGCAAGTTCCAATGCCGTGCACCCTAAAGCTCCAAATGTCCACGCTCGTCGTATAAGGCCGATACTCAACCATCTCGGGGGCAATGTACCACGGTGTACCCACCATGTGTTGTTGCCCGGGATTGATCGTCTGCACATTTTCAGAGCGGCTCACACCAAAATCACATATCTTCACCGCTGCGCTACTATCTACAAGAATGTTGGCCGGCTTGAGGTCCCGATGTGTGACTCCGTTCATGTGCAGATACTCTAATCCATTGAGCACTTGCCTCGCGATTTCCGCCACTAGAGTCTCAGGAAAAGCAGAATATTGGGACAGATGTTCTCCAAGACTGAGCCCATCCACATACTCTACAACAAGATTGAGTGAGCCGTTGTCCCCAACAAAGCTCCCTTTGAATTCCACGACATTGGGATGATGCAGGCCCTTCCAGATATTTTGCTCCTTCACTGCCTTCTTGTCAACCAGCGCCCCGTGGTTGTGAAAGCGCTTGATGGCAACAATTTCCCCACTCCTGATGTCCTTGGCCATAAATACAGATCCGTAGCCCCCCTTTCCTAAAACTTGTCCGATTTCAAAGTAGTCTTGCACCATGTTTCCATCTGCCTCCCGCTCGAGCATTTTGGCTCTCATTTCTGCCTCGCTCGCCACAGCTTCTTCGTTGCCCCGTGGGAGCGCCTCATAATCGTCATCGTCGGCCGTCATCCGGCCCTCAGCCAGCTGTTGCATCCCAGACGCTTGAGGTTTATGTTTGACATTCCTTGTCACAGAAACGACACGCCCAGTGGACTTGAACTTGTTAGCATCGAGAGGGCCTCTACGTATCAGATGTTCACCATGCGGAATTCGTTGTCCGCCTGGTTTCATGTTGTCCGCGATTCGTCCTCTTGCTTGAGCTCGATGGGCATCCATGTAAACCTTGCCCGTCTGAGCACCCGACGTTGGAAAGTGCTCGGCCTGCGGCCTGCGAATCTGGCGAAAGTCTCCTGCTGCGTGGTTTACAACACCAGAATTGATAAGTCGAATGGAGGCCCTTGACAGTCGCTCCAAGCTTTCAGGCATTGCAGCGGAGGCATCACGATCGAGTGCTTCTGTATCCTCCAGGATTGCTTGTCGAAGATCATACAATCTCTTCACAGGGAGACCAGCGGAACCTGCTTGCTTGACTTGAATGCCAACCGAATAGAGCACTTTGGCCCTTCTTGTCGCGCTTCCATGGGCAAGCACCTGAAGTGCACGAAACGCCGTTTTGATCAGCTTCTCCTGAGCGTCTTGTGCGGTATACACGCGCAGAAGAACTGTTGCCGCATCTTTCTGGCTCAGCGCATCCGCGGCAGCACGGCCATCCACACAGACGTTTGCCAAGGCACGGACAATGTCAAACGCTGGGACAACATCCTTCAAACTCCGGCATAAGTTCAGGCGGTCAATCAAGGCAATTAAACCTCCCGCTTCGCGCACTGCCGTGCGAGCCTTTTGCGTAACCGCCACGTTGCCAATCAATCGAGATGCCTCCGCAACCACCTCGAGATCACGGGCTTGCCTCAAGGCACGAAATGCGGTAAGGAGGCCATCTGCACTGACAATCGCTTTGTGCCAACGGACCTCCCGCGCAAATTCGGCCAACACATTAACCACATGGAACAAGGCCTCCTCATCCTCAGTCCTTGTCCCTAAGGTCGTCAAAGAGGCCAGCCCCCCATGTTTGATTACATAGCTCTGAAACCGGGACCCATGCTGCGAAAAATTAGAAATGGCCGCGGCTGCCTCCACCACGACGCCTGTCTCCTCAACACGAACAGCTCTGCCGTCAATAATTGCCAAGAGCGGCTCAACAGAGCCATACTTTGCAGCTTGCACAGCGGTAGCTTCCTTACCGACCAATAAATTTCGCAAGCCACGACACGCACCACTCAAGGTACCACGATCCAAACCCTTGGCCATGCCGATCAAAGTACACAGTACCGGGACCGTTCCCGCAGCAACCAACGGCTCCTCACACAAATCCAAAACGGCCAGCTCGGCCAAGGCGTAGGCGGCATCCCGTCTCATCTCTACTGTGGCATCCTCGTGTCTCAACAGGGCGACAATGGAGGTGGCAACCCCCTCCCTTATCATCTTCATCTTCGTGGCATCATCTCGTAAAGCGGCAGCGCCAATCCTGCGAATGGCGATATCGGCACGACTGATATCATTCGATCTGAGAATGTCTGCCAAGTCGATATGCGGCCAGGTTGGGACTGGCACAGGGGCACCATTGGAGCCCTTTCTCTGATGCCCTGCCACAGCTTCCCCCCTGGCAACAGTGACCTTCCTCGAGTCTTGAACGGCCTTGTCAGATCCCTTTGATACTCTCTTCTTCACTGGTGTGACTGGGGCAGCGTTTGCAGCTGCACTGTGCCCTGCAGTGGGTACTGCTACTGGGGTTGCAACCTTGACAGACCTTCTCCTATCCGATGTGACGGACTTTGCCAATACAGCAGCTTCATGACGATTCCTCTTCCTCAAGCCTTTCCTCTTCTTTCCCTCCGACGACCCTGAAACCGCACCACCTGATGCAACGGCAACGGCCGGTTTCCTTCCCCTCCTCCGATGTCCCTCTGTTTCATCCTTTGGTTGAGTATTTGTTGTATGACCATTTTCCTTTTCTGGAAGCTTGGGACGAGTGGCCCCAGGACGATGCTGGGTTTGTTGACGACGTGCAGTGGAGGCGGAAGGCAGGTTGCGGTCACGGAGGATAGGGCTGGGGTCGACTGGCTTGCGAGAGGAAATTGAAGCGGCGGCAGAGGGATGCGAGGTGACGATGTTTGAGGCGGCAGCAGCGGCAGTAGGTAGGTCAGGGGGCCGACGTTTGTCCTTGCGACGGAGAAAGTCGAGCATGTTTGATGATGATGATGGAGAGGCAGGTTTTTTCGGAGAGGGGTTGGAAAGGTAACAGATGTAGGGGGAGGGGAGGCTTTGGGGTTGGGGACGGTGGTTTGGTTTGAGTGAAAAAGGAAAGGTGGCTGGCTGTAGGAGCGTGAGTGCGAAGAAATGGAAAATGTAACGGTTGGATCGCGAGCAAATCACAGGGCCGCTCTGTGGTGCTTTGAGCTGTTCATTATAGGTGTTGTTATATCGATCATTTTCCCACCTTTTTTTTATTTTTGAAAGTTGAAAAGTGCCGCCAACGGCTATCTCTAACAATTTGTAAGCTGTACAGTTTCTGGGTAATAGTTATTTTTTGAAAAAAAAACGGGACTCTAGTCATCCTGTGCAAATTGACCAATGACCAGTGAAGCACTGTGTTGACCGTCCAATTCTAACGTATAGTACAGTTTAGGAGACCATTCAACATCATTTCTTACTGTACAGTACCGTCGTACAGTAAAGTCGTTACAGTAATGCAATAAGGTACACTATTTGATCCCAGATATTGTACAAACCACTGCGGGGCCTGCCGCGTAGTACAGTACTGTACAGTATTTGGGATCAAATATGGTGCTCGTACAGTACGATACAACACAGCATTATTACTGATTAACTAGACTTTTCCCGAAAGTATTGTAGCGGTAAAAAGTCATTAGGATTGCTGACGGTAGACGTGGAGGGCGGGGGCGGGGGATTGTCTGCGTGGATCGTGGTAGACGGAGGGTGACGTCAACAATCACCAACCTGCGTGAGAGCATTGATGCTACCTTCCTCTAGCTAGTACAGTAGGTGGGGAGAATTCGGGATGCGTTTCTGATTACAGATATAGGGCGGCTTTCCCGACACGAGGGGGGCACTGCTGTCTATCGGACGTTCAGAAAAGGACGCAGAGTCAGGCGGGGCTACCTCATAAGGTTGGTGTAAGACCAACCGCAAGGCAGGCTGCGTTGGACGAAACCGTCGCTGCAGCGTGCCTTTGCGTGAAGACGGATGGTCTCCATGGCTCGCAAGGCGACGTGCCTGGCCACAGCACCGCGAATACGTCGGCGTGCCACCCTCCAGGAGTGGATATTGGCACTGGGATCAGTCGGGATCTGCCATGCGTGGTGACAAACTCTAGATACCTTCTGAACCTTGACGCTGTAGCGGCCTCAACGCTGTAGCAGCGTTCAGAGATGTCAAGGGGTTGAAACATCGGGCCTGAGTGGTTAGCTAGGGGGGCCACGCGTTTCTCTGAATGTCGCTCTTGATAGCAACATGTACTGCGAGAATCAGAGATTAGAAACGCTGGACTGCAGTATGTTCACTCACTTTACGTTACCCCTTTCGTGGCCCGTGAAACATTCAGTTGGACTGGAACCACCAGTGTTGGTAGTTACGGTAACCTGAGAGATTCCGTTTGCTCTTATCAGATGTATCTGCTTGTTACTTGGTCCAGATCTTCGGCCACGTGGATTTAGTCGCTAGAGCCCACTGCCCTATTGTAAGTATAGACCCGTTTCTTATTCCTTCATCTCTGATGTACGTGTTAACTTTTTGGCATTAGTATGGGGGGCCCAGAGAAGGAACCAACTATTTTGCTAGCTAACTATTTTGCTAGCTAAGTGCTGACCGGGTCGTCCTCGTCGGCCGCAGGCACTGCTTTGCCCGACACGATAGCGTTCGCCAACGACGACCATATCGTGTAACGCATGCGCTGGTAGATTCGAGTGCGGATAACTCCAACTGATCTGTTGAAATTCTCGCCGATGCGTGAATGAGGGAAGATTTTGGGTATGTAACTGAAGGGGGATTTGGAGCGGCTATTTCCCGGGACAGTGGCGGGCGGGTCTAAGTAATGGAGGCGGAGTGAAGCAGACGGCCTTACAGGGCTGGCCTTAGGCCAGTACGGCATGCTGCGTTTGATAAAACCGTCGCCGCAGAATGTCCTTGCATGAGGACAGATTGCACCGGTCCGAAGGTCTCCGTCGCTCTCACACCAAGTATCTGGCCAACTCTGTAAGGATCTGAAATGCGTGGGGGGCCACCCTCCAAGAGTGGACATTGGCACTGGGGCGAGGCGACATCTGACATTCTTGGTGATGAACTCTTGATACCTTCTGAACTTGGATGCTTTCCTGACGGTCAAGGATGTCAACGGGTTGATGCACCGGATCCGTGCGTTTGAGGGGGCCAGCGGGTGACTTCGAAGAAATCTGTTCCTCAACATCTCCCCATAACTATGATATCCGACCTGGCGCGATGTTGACCGTTGGGGCGTGAATGTGCAACGCCACAGAGTCCTTCAACAAATTAGGCTTGAATCGGGTGACTAAACTCTGCGTGTTACGGGGAACGACAAATTACGGACGCGGCACACGTTGACCAGACTGAGTCGCCATTCCCTGAGGTAGGCAGTCTTCACTCCTGTCAAGTATCGGGTGAACTCCGGGGGTTAAGTGGGGTTTACTTGAATGGGTTGGTATACTTAATTTTCCTGATAAGAGAAATCGCAGACGAGGACTACCGTAAGCAGGGTAACTACTTGCTGTACATACCCTGAGAACGGAGGTTCTCTGGAATGTAAACAATTTCAAGCTGGGGCCTTAAGTGTCACTCAAAACTCCCTCAAACAAACAACTGGCGTTATTCTGGACAATTCTCGCCGCGTGACGAGCGGACAATGTTTGCTCCGCATCAGCAATCGGAACGGCTGCCCGTGCGGCAATGCCAGTCGCAACCCGGTTGGCGAAGCCGTGAGCGATGGGTTGCCAGCCCCCCAACGTGGAGAGTGGAAGGGCAATGATGCGATGCCCAGGACCCTTGGAACGTATTAACTCGGCAAAGCGAGTGTCCTTGCCAAGGCGAGCATGGTTAAGGGCTTGAGAGGGCATCGCGCCAGGGAGGGGAGGCGGGCGGGGTCAAGGGATGGATGACGGTTACGTCATAATAGTCCGTGCCCCCGTTCTCTTTAAGCGCCTTGATGTCCGGGCGAACTGCAGGGGGTTCATTTACTGTAACAGACAAGCTGGATAATACCCAGTAAACATGTATCAAGTGTCGAGTATCTGCTGCGAAGTTCGGCAGCTGCCGCATATCTCTCTATGAACTTGGATGTTGTCGCAGAAGGTGATCCTAAAGAGTCAAAAGCTAGCGACAAAAAAATCCACTCTAGCCTTATTCTTACGGTATTGTTGGTGCGACGGTATCAAACGGTAAATTTAAAGATGCAAGTATGCTGCTGAACGCTCGCATGCAAAACCGGGATTGCAGATCGAGTTCACTTGAGTGCTTATCAAGTACCCTGCATCAGTGCTCCCAAGCTTGTTTCCTATGGGAGTTTGCGGGCTTTGCCCCGCCAACACACTGCAGTATTGCAGTAATTCCCGCAGTAGAGTAGGTCGAAGCAGAACACAGAAAAGGCCGAAGACTAAAAGAATAAGAGGCCTGATAGCGAGAAATATGACCAACTCCGTGGTACTATCGATGCCGCGAAAGGTGCGATTGAACTCTCTAGGGTTGAAACGTGTTGCCATCGCATGAGTATAACTCCTAACTCTGCGAAATGCTTCGGGGGGCTGCGATATTTGCAGTATGAATCAATAGCATATGAAAGCAAGGAAATCCGCTCGCAAAGGAACAGACAAATATCGGGAGCTACTTTGCGTCTCACCATCTACTTCGGCAAGGAAAGTGTTGACTTGTTAATCAATCTAGGCGCAATTTCGAAGGCTCGAAAGAAAATGCAAAAACAGCCGCGAAGCCAAGAGGGACATGTGAAACTATACGGTAGACGCGACAGACGAGAACTGGAGCAATCAAGGATTGGCAAGGAAGTCTGTGGAGCACAATTACCACGAAGGATGACCACTGTGCAATCTGCAGCAGATGTACCTGAGGCACGGAAGAGATGACAGAACCTCATTCTGTTTAGACCTGAGCAAATATACGTTGTTGGCACGCTTCGTGGTCTGAATCTGGCATATTCAAAGGTTACTGAGGACGATAAACCTACATTAAGCAGCCACGATATGACCTTCGAATGTTTGGGAAGCCAGGGATTCTTGCCAAGTGTGGGATATTTCGGAGAACCTGGGCAATGCTCCAGGCAAGAGGCATGGATTTTGTCAAGCAAGGAACTGAACACATTCTCTCTACGCGCAGAAATTCTCTCTCTTCTTGTTACTCTATATACTTTCCACTTTTAAGCGGCCATATACATTCATGACACCCAAACCTCCCTTCAGATCCTGAGAAACTATGTTGGCCTCTGATAGGGATAAATATTCCGAGGATGGCATTATCAGAGCCAGTTTTCCCAAGGAGGCGTTGCAAGCGACAAGAGTGCCACTGAAGTACGGTTGTGGGGACGAAAAGAGATGAAAAAGGAAGGAGGATCGAGAGGGTACAAGGTAGTGTAGAGGGAGTAGGGTCTACCACATATGCTCAGGGGCTAGCGTTGAAGAATTGTTTGTTATGGCAGAAGTTGATTTTCAGCTTCCAGACTACTTGGATCCGCGCTTGAATTTGTCTCCCAACTTGTTTGACCTCTCCAAGAGGAACCCTTTTACTTCGCTTATATAGACTTCTGGGCTAACCATAAAGTCTCAAACAAAGATACTAAGTACCAAAAAAATTCACTCAATGGAATTGAATGGACGAGAATGACTTTTAGAAGATATATTTCCAAGGAAAACATCTAGTTGCAATATCCATGCTCTACACCCATCGGCTAGGGGTGGAATTGATTTGACCATTACATAGAATTTTTGGAGTCACTGTTAGTATCACCCAGATCCTTGACGCGTTCTGACATCTATTTATGCCAGAATACCATAAAAAAATAAGCCATGAATTTGCCACACTCATCAAAATTAAGAATATCCCTAAAATTCAGATATTTTAAAAATATCTTGGAAATTCAGATACTGTAATGTATTCAATGCTGGTCCCCTATCATGAGATATTTTCAAGTGGGTACATGTTTAGTGCCCATCAGCGTCTGCAAGCTCAGCTACCTTCTCCGAGTCACCCCGAACCCATGCACGGCGAAAGGCGCAAAGTACTTCGACATCCCCAATGGAGTCAGATATTCGCACGCTGGCAGGTGGATTCCTATACAGCAACATTTTTAAGGAGTTGCAGCTACCCCTCAAACCGATCGAAGAAAAGTATCTCACACTAGGAATCAGTCTCAAATCAGCGGAAGCATAGCTTCAGCTGACTTTCTTGCATCTAGTGCTCAGACCAACAAGCTCTAAGGCCGTTTACTAATCTGGCTTATAACCGAGTTGGCCACATATGAATAGGCCCAATCTGGTTTAGTGTGTGGTCCTCCTGTTACCGCCCATTAGACTTACTGCCATCCAGCATCTTTTGTTCCAACCAAACACCCATACAAAAGAAGCTGACTCATGCAGTACAAAAGGAACCCTACGAGGAGCTGCCTCAGGGCGACACCCGAACAAGAACTTTTCGGTCATCTATGAAACTACCTGGTGCCAAAGTCTGGGTCTACTGCATTCCAAGCTCAGGTATCAAAATAGCCATTAGCACTTAGAGCTTCTCAATCTGGCTCCAGTAATTTTTCAGGTGCCCCTGTGCATGCTCCAGAAACAATGGACGTCCATGGGGACCACCTGATCCATTGCAATTAAATAAGACAAAGAATCGCCCGCCACGACGACCAAGTATGGTTACTGGACAGCGACCTCTTCCTTGCCGCAAGCCACCCCGCCCTAAAGCCAAGTACACCAGGGGAACACAAAAACAGATCAGAAATCACGGCGAATGGTGCTACCGGGCCTACCGATTAATTCAATATTACATTGGTCAACCCCTTTGCACTCTCTTATTGAAGGATAAGGACCTTTAACCTCTTCACTAGATTTAACGTCGCCAACGCGGAAAATATCCCGAAATAACGGGACTTCATTCCTAGATTACCGGGCAGGAGTCGGCTGCTTCCTGCCTCAGTCTTCTCGCCCGGCAACTGGCACCCAGATGCCGTTTCCCTCGTCACGAAGGTGGCATGTTCGGTCGCCAATAAGCCAAGAAACAATTCCTCAAGGTCACGGAAACGATCCCATAGCGGCATTCTGCGCTAATGGTTTCTTTGAACGCCGCATATCTGTTGACAGGGTTCCCAGCAACTAATTATATACCATTCCACAGCACGTCATTTTTTTCACCGTATTGTTTTCTCCGCCGCCGCCATACCACAGTTTATTCGAACTTTTCCCTATGTTACCGTCCAAAACAACTCAAAATTTTATTATTAGGAAAATTAAGTAAACTAACCAACCCATTCAACCCAAAAAGTACCCCTTTTAGAAACAGGAAGAGGCAAGTCTGTGTATGAAAGAAGAATATTTTAAATGACAACATTTGATTTTCCCCGGATTTCGCCCTTGAGAGAGAAGAAGGATAAGAGGTCGAGGAAGAGTGAGAGGATGAAGAAGAGGAGGTCGGAGACCAAAGCAGGTCATACGTAAGGGGAAGGAATGAATTGGATGGAACAGGTAGTCTCAGCCATGGATCTAGTTGAAAGGACGTTAGGTGAGCTGAATTCTCTGCAGGAAGAGGCAGGAAATTGTAAGCCTTCCACGGGTATGTGCGAGGTATACATCCATACTTATGAAGTCGTTGGGAAGTACTAGGGTCTCCTTTTGAGGAATAAATTTGTTTAGTTTCGGTCAAGACCCTTTTATTGAATTATCTGAGTCCTTATAAGTCCTTTTCCAAGTTTTTTTTGTACTTCCAGTACTTTTATAGATTTATAATTTGGAAAAATATTCATACAAGCTCGATAAACTGCTTCCTACAGGAGCCGAATGGAAGTTGGGATTCAACCTCGAATAAAGAACTTGGATTACCTCTCTAGCCTCGAAGCGAGATTGAAGATCCTCTTCCTCTAAAAATTGTTAGTAGTGCAGTAAAACTTCTTTCGTTTCCATTCCCTCTTCGTTCTGGTAAAGTATATTGTAGCAATTCAGTCATATGCAAAAAATTTTATCGTTGGTAGTTGATAGCTCCTTTTTCCGTCGACGCCATTTTTCCTCTTTCACGTTTCTTACAGAAATATAATATCTGAAATCTCGTTCTTCTCTAGGCTATCAGTACTATACGGCCAGAGGAGCAGTCCGAAACACTTTTCACGACTGCTTTCGAGACAAATCTGGTGTTTAGGAGTGATTATGTAGCTCCATGCTTCTAACCAGCTGGTAGCGCTAGTAAAGCATCAGTAGGGCCTCCAGTAGCCCATTTCGTCAATTCATGGACTGAAGCGCATCAAGAATAAACATTCAGTACAACGTTACAGGCCAATGAGGCACCGGATGTAAACGCACATGGGGACAAAAGGTTGGCTAGTACTATAAAATTTCAAATGGGAAAGCCTAAAGCATCTTGGTGGAGGACGCATTTGCAAGGCTCGCAAAAGATTTGGGCACCGAATTTTTTCAAACATATACGCCGACAGGCAAATGAGTGATACTGATATGATCTAAAAGAGTCAAGGACGGAAATGGAGAGAAAAAGCCTTATAAATGATGTTAACGCTATTTACGAGATCATACAGCTAAATTTCGGAGGTGGGGCCACCAGCTGGTGGCCTATCGCACTCGCCGCTATCAGCGGGGTGTCCTGATGTAGTTATGGATTAAAAACAGAGGATTTGCACCCCCCAGGCCGATTTTTAGCGACGCAGCTAAAGAATTCTTCTTTATGCATATCTTGGGTAAAACCAATTTGGCCAAAATAATCGACTAAATTAATTGTTGTTATTCTACAAATGCTGATGCTCATAACATGCTTTAAGACCTTTCAATATCTAAAATTATGGATAAAGTTGCCCAATGGCGACGGCACTAAATTAGAATCTCGAAAAGATGGGAGAGCTAGTTACAAAAGAACTGACTGGGTGCCAAACTGACCACGCTGGCCTCCTCTTTCTCCGTATTGCCTTCCTTTCAAACCTTTTGGGCTATAAACGGCTTTATTGTGAGTTTAAATTGTACAGGTAGTTCTTAATGAGTTTGGGACTGCTGAAGAGACCTATTTCATCAAACAGGAGGAACAATAAATATCTTTTCCGGACATGGGTATTTATATCGCTTCAAATACTGTAAAGAGAGTTGGTACTATGGAAAAACCATCTGGCGACGCATTTTTAAAGTAATTTTTGTCGCTATGAGCCATTTTTTGTGTAGTGCAATGAGTAGTGCGTTTTTGTTCCCATCGTGTTGCGGAATCCAGTCAAAAAATGAGGGAAACAACATACACAAACACCGAAACGAGGAGTATGTTCGTTTTTTATCTTTATCTTTAAATGTGCTGCCATGAAGGAGCACAGATGTCCAATAGGGAGGAGAAGTTCGGGTTGTAGGGAGGTGGTAATTTTTTTTGACGTCTAGACTATATAGTTTTCTTTTGGTTTGCAAAACCGAACCGAGAGCCGTGATGTATTAGAATATTGAGAAGTATCAGAGATAAATAAACGACGACTTTAGGGTTGCAAACTGGACAAGAAGAGATGCAGAATATGATCAGTGCATTATTTGGAGATTTGGATGTTGTTGCCAACGTCAAACCTGAAGTTTCTGTTTTTATGTAGAAGCTTGGGTACGGAGCGTAATCGGTACGTAGAATACTACAATAACAATAAAATGAGAAGGGAAGTATGGAATAAAGAGGGGCAGAGAGAGAGTTAACTCGGATGAGTGACCATTCTATAGCCAAATTTCCAGTTCAAAAGGAATTGCAGAGACAAAAGTTGGAGGTCAAGCTCAGAGCCAACAACAGGGTTTCTGTTCATTCTAGGGCCCTCTTGTCCCGGTAAATGTAAATAATTGTTATCAAGGCTAGCTCTATCCACCACTGCATGGTGATTAAAGTCTATGCCAGCTAAGTTATAAATATCAAAACTAGAGAAGTTAAGTGGACCCGTGGCCGAAAAAGTGGGTTTCAACTTCGAGAACATCAGTTCCAATTTGGGGGTCGAGTAGTCCGGACCGTTTATCCTCTGGCCCTCAAGTATGTGTACAGTTCCAAGTGATAAATTTATATGGCATCAGTATGAAAGGGTCCGACCATATTGCTAGCTAAGAAAGAAGATTATTGCATTCAGTATCTACTGAAGACTATGCTCGTACTAACTATGCTGGTAATACTTATCAGGATTTGAATCGCTTTACCATGCGCATGGGGTCCCGCGAGAGGATCGCTTGGGCAATGGATGGCTACAGGGCGCAAATCAGTCACTAGTAGATATGGCGGCGGGGATACCGGGTGTCGAGTGAAACTTGGACGTCAAATGCGGGAAAAATACTCAATGAAGGCCTGGTACAGAGGGAAGGCACCCAGAGAGTCAAACGACAGGGATAGACATGTGAAATTTGGCACAGAGGATGATTGAGCTCAGGGAGCGGGAGGGATCGGGCGATGTTGCGTTCTGGTGTTTAACATTGCCGCCATCCCTTGATTCTGCAGCGCCACCGGAAACATGGGTATCCTTGGTGTAGACTGGGGCTTTTAACGGCGAGCGAACAGTGATGGTGGCACATGGAATGGGCGCAGCGCTGCGCCTTCCGGGGATTGGAGGGGTTGTAACAGAATATTTGCAGGCAGGAGCTCATTGACCGTAACGAGGAGTGGGACCTAGTGCCGAGTATCTAGACTCGCGGCACGGTTAACATGAATCCCGAAATCATGATAAAGCAAATAATGGCGGCGATGACTGCGGATTCGAGAAAAAGTTCGACTCGGTAGGGTTCACTTCTCGTGAAACTTTGAATATTTTTAATACAATAACCTCTCTCAATAAATTAAATGGTTATCCCAGCGAAATATTAAGTATGCTGTTTGGATAAATCTGAGATTTTTTAAGTAGTTGCAGACGCCAGTCTCTTATCCCTGTGATACCACCTTCTTTCCTTCGATGAATGTAATTATTTTCCTTTGTTTCCTGATGGGGGGAGCTTCAATTCGGAGCTCACGGTTGTAGTATTCGCGATGAAACTTTTCGGATCGGTGGCTTGCAACTCGAGGTTTCTATCAGGCCGTTGCTTCGATATATCCACTTCCAGTCGTGATTCCAAGGTGAGGCTTGATTTAATGCTCACCGGTCTTGTCTATTTGATGTCCGCGGGGTGCAAGAAGAATCGCGGTCATCCCTCCTCTCCTCTTGCCTAATGAAGTCGATGGCAGGCGTTGATGCGTAAGAGTAGGTCTCTGTAGGCCTTGTCTATCGGCACTGGGCGTTATATCGAAGTATCAAAGTAAAACAGAATGTTATAAACCGCTTGCACCGGACAGACAGGCAAATCCAATAGATATTTTGGCGTTCTGTCGGATTGGAAGAACTAGAAAAATTGACAGACCTTTTTCGATATATCAGGTGTGGGGTGTCTGGCGCACACCAGATAATTGAAGGTTGAACTGGTTATTGATGCTTACAGGTCAGGCTGGAGCTTCAGACACGGATTTATATAGACAGCTCACTTTTTCAGAATCACTCTAAACAGTACACGAATAAAATATTTTGATTAAAAAATAGTCCCACCAGTAGTGAATTCACCCATTCTACTTCCATGCAAGCACCCGTACTGTAGTCGTGCAATAATTCGTGGCTCAAGTTTGTGCGCATAGTGTATTTCCATGCTGTCTACGAATTTTGAAACAACAGTAACGGCCGAGAATATGGCAGCTTAGATCGGCGGGATGTCCCCGAAGGGTGTCCGATGGGCGGGTACAGTGGTAAAAGGTCAGAGGCACAGAGTCTTCGTATGCGGGCAGTTTGAAGTGACAGCGGAGAATGGTGATTCAGTTCGCATTTTGCACCCTTTGTTGCTTCCGTATAGAGGTCGAAAAGGAATGACGCAGCGGGGCTGCGGTGAAACGCCAGGCTGCGGATGCGATGTAATATTTAGGGGCTTCTGTGATCGATCGGGTTGAGGGCGGCCTACAAGGCGGCTTCGTGCCAACGATTACCTGCTCGCACCTTTTCTGCACCTACCCGAGAATGTTTAGAGTGTTGGCGTGTGAAGAAGCTAGAGTGATAGGGTCAAGGGCGAGAGGTCGACGAGGCCTGGGATTAACAGGATGAAATGGAGGAACGGAATCAAAGGTGGTTGATAGTATCATTTATATAGATAACAGTGCCTGGTATGGCAAACAGGCTATGTGAGTTTTATCTACTCTGATTGATAGAAGAAACTCACCGAGGATGAGATTTTCAAAATCGAATATCCTAGAATGGAGATTTTTGCAAGCGATAAGAGCTATACCAAAGTATAGTTATGGGAAAGAGAAAAGGTAGATTAGGAATGGGGTCGAGGGGCTACATGGTAGTATAAAATGGGCAGGGTATATCACCTATGCTCATGAAAAACCGTAAAATAAATGCTTCTTAGGGTAGAAGTTGATCTTTTACTCTTGAAATACTTGATCCTGCCCTTGAAGTTGTCTCCAAATTGCTGTTCCTGTTCTAGAGGAAGCAGAATAATAAGTTCATATAGACTCTTTAGCTAACTCTAATGTCTAAACAAATATACTGATTAGCATAAAATCCATTAAAGGGAATCTTGTGGACGAGAAAGACTAGCAGTAGAAACTATCTGGATAAATATCTACCCACCTTAGTTCTCGAGACTAGAACGAAAAATTCCTCCAAAATACCGATAACACCAATTTAATCCCTCATATTTCCATCTGACCGCCCAGAATGATAAATAAACTCCTCATATATGTCAAGATCCTCCAATTATTCCTCATTACCCTCAAAATACGCTTCATACCGGGCAGAGGAGTACGAGATTAAGATTAATACCTCCGCAATGATCAGAGTACCCTGCCGCACTTACCCAGTGCTGCCTTCTTCACAGCAAGCGAGGGGTTCTAGCTGTTGCTATCCTATTTCTGTTAGTCAAGGTCGCTCATTTGAGAATTCGTCGCTGTTTTCGTCGCCTTCTGTAAGCCCATCGCTTCCAAGTGGAGTTTTTCAACCCGCTTATTTCCTGGCATTCAGAAGTTTCAATGGGGGGATTTTATCCCGTCCCCTTTGCTGGAGTAGGCATTGGTTAAGCCGTTTCCAGGTTGTTTCTGTTTAGCAGACCCAATTAAAATTTTTAATAAAGTTCTCAGTTCCCCGCGTCCCAGAAAACTTTTGCCCTGACTTCTTGCCCTCTAATAGATATCATTCAGTGTACAAGTCATAGACAGAGAGTAAATGATGTTGTTTGAATATGTTATGGGTCCAGATTAACTCAAACCGACGATCGCGGGTTCGAGCCTCGCCCTAGTACACTGCGTTAAATATCTACTCCAGCTCCTTTCATTTAAATTACAGCAGTACTATAGAGGGGGAGTAATTTGAGCAGCTTTACTGATTGTAGATGTTAAAAGGCTATTTAAATAGACTGCTGGGGCAGTTCTTTGTATTAAAGAGTCTAAAAAGGAGGCAGAGTCGGGTTGGACGATATCATACGGATGATGTGCGGCCAGCCATAAGGCATGGTTCTTGGATAAAGCCGTTATCACAGCGTGTCTTTGCATAAGAAAAGGGTTCCCGTGAGTGCTGAATATAGAAATTTGAGTGTCTGGTATCAGAAAAAGGCTATGTGCGTATTGCCTAATCGTAACAGAAATTCGAATTCAATGATAACTGTACTGCAATGTACAGTTATTTTGCAGTCCTAAACTGCTTGTAAAAAGACTATCGTAAAAGGAGTTTGAGGAGCTTTGATCAGCTACGAGGCGCGATATCCAATTCAACGTAAAATTATGGGCGGATTCTCCCCCTTGGGAATCAAAGTTGCACCGCTTTATTAATACCGAAACTCCCAACCCTCTTCGGCTGGAGCTTCAGTACACCATCTGGGTCTGGGCTTGTGCTAATTTCAGCATCAACCGCTTGCGATTCCTGCAAGGCTAGTACCAAGCTATTGCATACATAGCTTGGTCCTGCGTTCATCATTTACGACGAACCGCTCAACAATACCACCTCTAATACAGTTTAGCTGAATTTTACATGGTTAGGTACACCATTGCGACTATACACTCAGCACAAACAACTCAAATATAGTTCTTCTGTGTGTAATGTGGCTAACAAACTCTTAGAATACCACTAACGACTCAGTACTACCACCTAAAGTGCAATCCAGCCGTGTTTTACTCCTAAAATATTAGATTAACCACAGAAAATTCAAATTAATAGGCATATTTACATTCTGGTTTGGCAAATAGCCTTTGAAAGCTTCCTAAAATTTTCGGCACAAAATCGACAAACTAAATGGCAAATGCTTATAGTCACACAGACAAATTACAAAAATCCAGTCACAATGCATATTACAAATTCACAACAGTAACTATATAAGTCAGATGGAGCGTTCGTCGTTCCGATAATAAACAGAATGTGGTGTTGGAAATGTTAAACAAGGACTTGCACACATCGGGATCCGTGTCCTCGGAAGAGGAAGAGTAAATATAATTGGAGGGAAAGGAAGCGATTCGCGCCGTGTTACTCGAATCGAAGCTGAAAAGTTTCAAGAAGAAGTAACAGGAGTAATTTTGAACACAATAGAGAGACAATTTCAAACATATCCCTAATGCCAGAATTTTCTGATCGATTTATCGCTCGGTAAATATGACCGTTTACTAGTTAGGCGCTCGTCGCCATTTCACATTTCTGCTTTGATGGACCGCATGTCCACGTTGTAAACGTGCTTCCCACGAAGTTTGGGCGCGTGAGAAGGGTTATTACAGCAGCACGAAAGGCTTCAATTTGGGGTTCTATAGTGGGTTGAAGGGACTCAAAAAATTACCTCTCGATCCATATATCGATCCATAGGGCCACTTTACTCCACATACCAAGCCTTTCAACAATGATACTGTTCTGAGTATACTTCCCCCTCCTGCGCCTCTTTCGAAGCGTAGGATCTTGGTTGTCATTAGCAGCAGACCGGCGGCTTTTAGATTACCGCGTAGGCCTAGATTGTCGTACCTCTTCCGGTGCATTCCCAGTTATTTGTCCGTTCTCTTCCGTTGCATTAGCAGGAAATTGTTCCTTCATAACCCTCTGCCCCATTCCCACTTTCATCAGTACTACCACTCCCAGCCTCATCATTTCCATCACCTATAGTTGCTTGGGCCAAGGCTGTCGCTGTCGCGGCCATTAAAGCAGTTCTTGAAGCGCGACTGCTACCAGCAGTGAGAAATCTTTCCGTGCTTCTACTACTTCCTCTACTGGCATTTTCGGGCGTTAAGAGCAAGACTAGTTCTTTGTGACCATGCCAAATAATCCAACAAGAGACCCTTAGACCTTCATGAACCCTAATACGTAAGTTCGCAGCACACAAGGAGCAGTGGTACGAAGAGCGATGTCCTCGATTCGGAGGAGGGTTCTGACCACACAAAGCGCAACAAAGAGACTTGTCTTGAATAGGCTCATGACCTTGAACAACAGTTCTTAGCATGAAACCATCTGCGCTGTTAACGAAAACGATGCGCTTGTTCTTCCGATCATGGGCAAGTCTTACTAGCCTCTTAATTTATTCCTTCGAAAGGCTACAAGATTGAGCGTTAGTACATTCCTCCTCCACTGGAAGAACTGATTCAACTCCAACAAGTGGTGTTGATGCATAACCAAGCAGCTCTTGTGACACATCCAACATAAAATTGTTAGTCGCTTGCATTTTGTTGAGCAAGTTGCGATAGCCATACAAAGACCGAAAAGTGTCTGCAGATTCCAATAAGTCCCGCCTCTCAAACATGCGCCATCCTATAAAGGCATTGATTTCAAAAGTCTTTATAGTTTGCGAGACAATCTTCTGCTCCCAATAAAAATGCGACGACTGTGACCTTAGGTTGGCTCGCATTTGACTAGCTCCATCGACGCCTCCCTTCGGCTTCGAGTAAAAGCTCTGCGATGCATGCTTAAATAGTTTCAGCGGAACAAGAGGCCCTTTTTCCCTTACATTCTGATCAACATTACACCAAAAAGGAAGCCTCCTCGTAAGCTTTTCAGCTTGTTCTGGCGTGAGGTAGGCTGGGGCTGAAGGATCAGCCAAGTGAGCCCATTTGACTATGCAACCTACAGTTGTAACCAAAGCATGATGTGAGGCCTGCAATACAGACATGGGGCACCGAAACAAAACAATGTAAAGTATTACAGTCTCCGTTGCACAAAAATAAAGTCCTAAACCAATTCCGAGAATGAGCAATTGATGCAGTACTTGACCCATATGTTCCCTTGGGATATACTTACGAAAGTCGGCATCCCCAACATCGCAACAAATGAGATCAGTGGTCGATAGAGTGGCAGAAGTCCCAAGTGTTGACGCAGCTACCCGTGTCTTAATTTCTACAAAGGCAAGGACATAGTTCTACTCCCCTTTTTCAAGCGTCCCTTCCAATACTACATCCCAATTGGGAAACAAGCTCTTCTCCCAAAGTGCTATACCGTCCGGAGAGCAAGCAAGAAAACAGCCATCCTTTTTCGCAACCGTTCTAACGTCAAAAAATTCCTTCAAAAACTCCTTCGATCGCAATGCACATAAGACTGGTTCCTCATTGATACTGCCTCGCATCATTGCTTCCGAAGAGAGTGTCGAGCTAAACCAACCATTATAAAACAAACAGAACCCCTGTTGACAGTCACGATCTGCACCATTAGCTGCTCCACCCAAACCTAGCTTCGTCCTTACCTCACCATTTCCCAACAGCACAGTACCAGCATTTGTTCTATTTATTCTAAATTGTCGCTAGACAAACCAGTCAGCGCAGCGTTGCCGAATTGTTATGGCATCACAAAAAGTCAGTACGGCATCTTCAACAACCTTCTGCACAGTCTGATAAGCTTCGTTGACGTTCCTTGAGCGGTAGAGGAGCGAACTGTTCAAGTCGGCACCAGTCTTAGCAACTGCAATCCAATTGTTGAGTGAATTTTGCACAATGGGTGGAACTGTGTCCAGAAACCTTAATACCTTTGCAAACTTGTTGGTACCCCCTTCCCTCACAGCGACAACTGCCATTTTGTTTTGCCCAACCCGACGCCCATTAGCTCCAGCAAACTTTGTAGCAAAGAATGAAGCTGGCCCCAGCGAAAACTTTTCATTAATGACAAACTCCTTTCTCCTGTCAAAATCAAATTCTTGCTCCATCCTGCCGGATGAAGAAGCCCGCCCCTCGACGGGGGTCACTGTAGCTTGATCACTACTACCTGGTTCAGTCGTCACTAGATCCCGCGCAACCTCACTACCAGTAACCAACTCGTTTTCACCCCCCACATCTTCCTTGTCATTCAAATCTCCCCTTGAAGGATTAAAGAAAGAAGTCGCAACAAATGGATGTGCTCGCAAGAATTGGTCGGACATTACGAAGGCCGATGCAACTCCGAACTCTGACTAGAGCTGCATAAAAGACTACTTCCCATAACCACGATCTGCGGTGACAATACAACTGCTGCCTGAAATGAATATTCCCGTAAAGTCTGCCTCCATTTGAGAGCTCTAACAAGCATCGGAGCTCAACAAAGATACTTTGCTAGGATCTTCATATCTTCTACCCCCCCGACGCACATTAGACCGTCCCCTACCTCTTCTTCTCCCTGCATTGCTACCCCCAGATGCAGCTGATGCAGCTGATGCCCTTCCACCTCTTCCCCTTGATCCGCTTGCTGAAGTGGCTCTTCTCCTGCTTGCCGCTGCAACATTTCGCCCTCTACCTCTACCACCACGCCCAACTCTTGTCAAAACACCACCACAAGCAAGACCTTTTGACCCAGCGATACTTCCAAGGCCACCACCTTCCAATCCATCCTGCTCAGCATTTGCAGATACCGATCCCCTCCCTCCACTGCCAGTTACGTTCCTCTCACCTCTCCTTGGTGCGAGTGGGGGACTTACAGAGTCTGTAACACGAGCCCCTGAGGGGTCGTGACGACTTGAAGGGTGATTTATTTACTGCGAGTGTGCAGCGGATGCGCATTGATTTAGTCCCCCTTCCTGGTGTTATTGGTTTTGTAGCTGCCGGTTGGGTTGTCGCGGGTTGTTGGGAGTAGTTTAGGGAGGAGTGGGGTTCTCAAATTAATCGATTGGAGGGACGTTGGTGGCCATAAAAGGAAGAGCGACTATGCAAAAGTGGACAGCATGGTGCGATGCACATCTTCCGAACCACTCATCGGATTTTTTTGCTTGAAGATACGTTATGACCGAAGGGAGCTCCGCATTACAGCGAAACAAAAATATACTAGATCTAATCCATTCTGGAGGATGGAAAGCTACTCACAAATGGCTTACTTTACATGCCTAGTGATCGAAATATAGATCAAAACGACTTGAAGCGTCAAAAGCCCAAAATTGGTTCTGATCTAAATATCGAACAATGGCGGCATTAGGGATATGACATCGACGGCCTCCAGCAGGCCTATGTTACTGTCATTAATTCATCTGAGTAAAAAGATAGGGATCTATACATTTTTGTGCCCACTGGATGGCGCAGAGACAAAATTCCGTGGTCTGGAGGGAATTGAATGGCTTGTTCTATATCCATTTAAATACTAATTCCGGTTTAGTTGCATCGATGTGTTTGAGAACAAAAAAGAGCGAACAATGTTTTTGCGTATACTACTTTCAGCTCATTAGGGTCCTAAATAATCATCGATATTCATTACTGTAGTGCAATTGGCACACATACTGTACTGCCATCGGCAGAGCTAATTTTGGTGATCTTTTTTTGATCTGATTCGCTGCTAACTAGCAGGCACTGTACTGTACAGTACAGTAAGGTAAATTTTCTTTTGTCGCCCACTATTAATTTTGGTACTGTATCCTCACCCGATGGGGCTTGAGGGCTTGCAATCTGGACCACTCGGCCCTCAAATGGGACCTGATATTTTCGCAAGTGAAAGGCACCTATTGGGCCAAGTGTCGACTTTACTGATCTCTGACTTGGATGTCCCTAACTTGGCTGACCCTAACCTTCCCCACCCCGCCGTCCTAGATAACCCTAATCTAGTTAACTAGTATTTATATATCTACCTGGCCACTAGGGCCCCAGATTAAACAGCCACCCCAGTGTTGGCTCTGAACTTGATTCCCAACTTTCGCCTTTGCAGAAACCTTACCAACGGCAACTTTGGCTATAGCCACATTTATCCGCCCGGGTCCCCCTTTCTATTCCCCCTCTATCCAATATTATACTACCACTTTTGCTGTTTGTTTGTGATATTTATGTGATATTTACTCACGCTTGGCGCCCCGGACTCCGGCGCCTGTATACAAATAGGAACTTCAAGGTTGTCGTTGGTGACAACATCCTTATCTCCAAAGGAGATAATCAGCACAGCTGGCCCAAAACAACATCTTTTTTGTCCTGCATTACACCCCTGGTGTCTACGGTTCTTTGGAATCGACCCATACCAAGTTTCTAGCACTCCGCGGACCACAGTCCGGCCTTGCAACCCGGAGGACAAGTATACCGTCCAGCCGTCCAAGGAATTCCCCCGCTCTTCCATCTCCATTTCTCCTCGCCGTCGGCGAGCTGTGCTACTGCATCGCAGGGTGCTTAAAGAGAAAGAGGGACAGCAAACACCCTGTGGGTCTTCGTGTGTGTGTGTTGTGTTTCTCATTGCCTAACGGTGTTCCGTTACTAGACGAGAAGAACTGCGCACTGCGCATTTCACTACAATTACATAGCATAGAGGACCTGTGTAAAAGACCTTGCTAAAGTCAATGCTTTCACGGCACTCTACCATATATCTGAGAAGTGTAAAAAGATGTAGAAATTAATGTGCTGATGGGAAATATATAACATCGAAGTGATTCCGTTCTGATTAATATACGCACTATAAAAATTCCATGAGATGAATGAATATTTACTAAGATGAAGGCCATTCTTGACGATATGCATGGATGATATGGTTATAATTATCCAAGAATACAGACGATAACGTCCTCCAATTATAAGGAGGTTTTGAGAGAAGTCAGAAGGCAAACCTTAAGATCAAGATGACGAAATGCAGTTTTGGCCACTCGAAGATCAAGCTACTTAGTTACGTCATAAAAAAGGCAGAATTTAAGGTTGAAGAAAGAAATATTTAAATTGCCGT
This sequence comes from Kappaphycus alvarezii, assembly GCA_002205965.3. Taxonomy (NCBI): domain Eukaryota; phylum Rhodophyta; class Florideophyceae; order Gigartinales; family Solieriaceae; genus Kappaphycus; species Kappaphycus alvarezii. The sequence continues at coordinate 25,563 of NADL03000776.1, forward strand.
AAGTATCCCTCCAAAGATAAGTGTGACTTAGGTAAGTAGCTTCCTCAGACTGAAGGACTACTACCGACTCTTCGTTGGTAATTTTTTCGAGAGCCTGGCAGAATTTCATGCTGCTGCATCGGAAGAGAAGATTTTGAAGACGGAAAAAAGGTTGGAAGAGGCTTGGAAAAAACCTAGAGAGAAGCTGAAGGTGACCTCAGCTATAGCATTTACGGACTTCGAGTTACCGTTTTTGTGCTCTCCTGCGATGCTGAAAGCTGCATTTTATCACTCTCGTAGGTAGTTTCTTGGTCACAGTTACTACGCTGGGCAAAAAGGAAGTGGCGAAGGAGCATGGATGCACGAGAAAAAATGAATGGAGGTGCTTTTAAACAAGGAAATTTTCTATTTGTTTGCCTTATGTCTTATGTGTAATGCACTTTCAATGGTGTCAAATCCAGTTAGTGGACTTCTATCCAAATATTTGAGAATACGAGAGTGATCCGAGTAGTCTGAAATTGACGTTCCATGCAACTTGAGCCTAATATGCAAAAGACCTTCAGGACAATTTTTCCCACTGTCACCTTTATTTAAAGCGCGTACATCTCATATCAATTTTACCTTCTCCGCTACATTATTATAGTTACCTACAAGGAATCACGAGAGTAGTCCCCAGATATTTCCAAGCCCCTGAGGTTAGAATTTATTCATTTTGAGAATTTATTAGCCCCCAACTGCTTCTTTAAAGCGGTGAAAGAAAGTTAATTACTTGTCTTTTCGTGTTTTGTATTCTTCGGAATCCTGATTTATATTATTTGAATAGTATTTTATGTCAAGCTTTCATTCAACGTCCGTCTGAACAAAAATTCGAAGCCCATTGAACTCAATTGGATAATTATTGATTTCGAAGATTGAGATCCGACTTAAACGGAGGCTGAGATCCGACTTAAACGGAGGACTGCTGCCTTGTGTAGTGATTGGTGTTGAAGGACAGCAGTATTATGAAGAACTTCATTGCTCTGCATACAGTCGGAACCGCTAAGTATTTGGTTCGACCGTGAGACTTTGTATATTGATGAATAGAAACTCTTTTCGCAAAACTGGCGTTCTTTGACCATACCAAGTCATTGATTTCAGAAAATTCGCATGGATCATTAGATGTTTAAGGCCAATTAATTTTATAAAAATTAATTAAAAAAATTAAAATTTGCTCTGGAGACCGTTATATGCAATACTACGTACAGTACCATCAAATCATTTGATTCCCATGAAAAGTTTACAGTCCTCTGTTGATATCAGAATAAATGATGTATTGAACTACTGTGTGAGGATGATCTCTTAAATTAATAGAAGATCCAATGATTTGGAAAAAGATCCACAACTTCTGGAAAAAGAGGCTGTCCTTAGTACTTTACCCTCGATTTATGACCTGTGCAATCAGTAAGAGGTCTTTAAAAAATTACTACATGTATTTCATTTTGCCTGCATTTCAAAACTCTGTATGAATTACTTTATTAGCAATATGTACTGCGTTCATCATTTGAGCTCGAAATTTGTAGTCATACGTAGTGCAATATGCAGTTATATTTGAGACACGGGATTTCGTAGGATAATGAAAAAATAAAAACACAAAAAGAATCACAGGGACTTCGCTGTTCATTTTTCTTTAATCTCGCCGATGGCGAGCTGGAGATGGGTAATAGAGCATTGGTGATTATTTGGACGCTTGGAAGGCCTTTTTACCCTAAGGTTTCTAGTTAATCCATACATTGATCCGCAGAATGCTAGAAACTTGCGAAGAATCAAATCAAATTAACAGAGTACACCAGGGGTACAGGACAGGGCAGCGAGCGATATGAAGATGAGTCATCAGCGCTGAATGTCTCCTTTAGAGATAGGATTTTTTCCAACAAAGACAAACCATAAGTTACTATTCGTATGTAGGCGCCGGAGTCCAGAGCGCCAAGGTTGATTGAATATCACAGACGAACAATAAACGTGGTAATACAATATGGGTCCGAAAGGGGTGAATAGGAGAACTTAGGCGGATAAATGTGGCTAAAGCCAAATTTGTGGTTGGAAAGGAGTTGAATAGGTGAATATTGGGAGTTTAGTTCAGGACCAGCACAGGCATGCATTTTTATTAGGTGTTCCTAGTGTTCAGGTAGGTATAAACACTATTGTTTATTTGAGGAGGCTCATGTCATTAATTGATTAACTTTTTGTAATTAACTGATGACATGGTTATTTAAAAAATTTTGTAATAATTCCCTGGTTCCCTTTTGACCTGAGATCTTTTGAACCAACCGCCCATGCTGGCACACCCAAAAAACCTTAATACAACTCAATATGGTTTGGCAGGAGGCCTGGGTCAATTATTTCTTGAAGGAAGACTCATTCGCAGCTTTTCCAGCCTGTAGCTACCTAGTGCCGGGAACATGAGGCACCAGATCCGTGACATCGCCTTTACCACAGCCCCGACGCAAAAATTCATCCTCGCCCTCGCTAACAGTGCTACCAAGGTGTCTCGGGTCCACTGGACCGTGATTACATCCTCTAACCTCTGATTACCTGTCTAAAACGACTGCCTGACGCAAAATTGTCAACAATGTAAGATAATTATGGAACCTCATGGTAATCACTTAGTATAACTCTGCAATTCCGGGTTCGGCGGCACAACCTGCCACAAAACGCTCCACAACGCTTTGGTATACCATACCTTCCGCGCTGCTGGACTTGATTGCCGCTTCAAAGAGCCTATTACCATCCCTGGCACAGAGTTCCCGCCCGCGTACATCCTGCTTCACCACCCCGCTGATCCGAGTAGCGAAGAGGCACGGGCCGTCGGGCAGGACATCACCGTTTTCCCTCCGTTCAACGTCGCTGTCCTTACACAGCCTACCTCAACAGCTGGCTGCAATGCCGCGGTGGCGCGGCGTGATAAGGAACAGTATCTGAAACGTAAGCTGTAGCGCCGCCTTCCACTACTCCCTGATATCCAGATCCGCGCAAAGAACCTCAATTTTTTATAGAACCTCATTTTTCAACCTATTGAGTTCAACTCCCTCGGTGCGTTTTCACCCAAAGCTATTGTTTTGTTTGAAGAGTAAATCGTCCGAGGAGCGCGGAAATATTGTACCACTGTAGGAATGATACGCCCGTCCGGGTATTAGTGCCTGAGTTGCATCTTGTGGTCTTGTATTGCTACAGCTATCTGCTCTCACACCACACTGCACATAGGCGCGACGTGGACCATACGTTTACTTCAAACCTAATTCTTTTAGGTTTCTTACCGTGGGATATTAAGGACTTTGCATGATGAACCTAAGTATGTCTGTGGTAAAGTAAAAATATTCCTAGCTGTATAGTCTGATCCTGCGGTGGACATCATAGAAACGTTTTTGTAGTAATATGGGCCCTAAGAAAGACCATAAACCGGGTGGTTGGGGTTTTAGAAACAAAGCTTCTTCGGGAGACCAGTCTAGGAGTCCTAGTCAGCTAAGTGGGTTAGCAGAGTAGGGCGACTGTAGGCTGCACTAGGAAGGTAGGAGGATGCCCTACGGTCCTCCTGTATTTTCTCCGGGGTTAGAAAGGATGGGAAAAAGGGGTAAAAGAATGGAAAATAAAAGGGGAAAAGGAAACAAAGGGCAGGCCATCCTACTCCAGGAGCGCCTGAAAGGGTTAGCAAAAATGGTAGCCCCGACTACTCTGGTCGAACGCTAGATATATCTAGCTATAGTGAGCCCCTTCAGCGCTATGCTTGCCGGCACTAGCTAGGAATCCTAGTTGGCTTCGAATTTCCGGACTACTCCGGTCACAAAAGTAAAAAGATCGACTTTTGGATCTGGGGTCGGTTATTTTTCTGGTTTACTGTGGGGCAGCCAAGGCTGGCGAACCTGAGTAGTCGAATTGCCACCTACTGTGGCACTGCCAGCTAGTTCTTCATACAGTAATGACTAAAATAAAGGGATAATTAAAGGAAAAGAAGTCACTGCCAGCGACCTCACACGTGGTCCTTAAACGTAGCAACTACAAATAGAACTGGACAGGACAGCCTGTCCACAGATAGTTTGACATCGATCTTCTTGCTGAGCCTTTTCTTGAAGTGCTTCAGTAGTGCTTTGGAGTTGCTTACAAAGACCGTATCATCAACGATGATGACAAGGATGATAATCTAATTACCAAACAACTAGTAAAATACTCTTGAGTCAACACGAGACTTATTGAAATCACAGCTCAATACTGTCATTTCTAACAGGGAGTCCCAAATTATGCCTGCCTGACGAAGTACGCAAATCGACTTTCGCAACTTGCACACGAACTCTGAGCGCTCTTGCTTTCCAGTTGAATCTGTGGGTTGTTCCATGTAGACAGTGGTTTCTATCTAAACATATAGGTATACAATACTTACATCCTTTCCTTCAACGATGAGTTCTGTTGCTGCGGATATGGAGAGTAGCATTCGAATAACTTCGCGATAGGGGCATATAATGATTCGGGATCAAAGTCGACTCCGGGAAGTTGCAAGTCACCTTGGATGACGCAACGGGCCCTGTGAAGGAATTTGATTCCATTGTTGTCCAGTGAGTTGAGGCGAAACACCCACATGAACGGGATCACATTGATTGATGAATCGCGAGGAACGTTACCATGTTTCGCGATTTCGGAGCGCAATGTACTACTTATCAATAGACTGGCACCATAGCAGATCAAAGATCGGCTCTTGAAAAGAGCGTGGCAACCGGGAGTCTAGGGTGCTTCTGCGGGAAGCGGATGTGAAAGTCAGACTTAGAAATAATGGAATAAGATATAAGGAGAATTACTACGTCAGAAGATACTCTAGGTGGAACTCATTGGAATTTCGTGAGAGATCAAGTTTACTTTGTCTTGAGATACCATCAATCAGAGAGGTCGGTCCTGGGAGTAGATCTGTAGAGCAGAAGCGGAAGCCTTGTGCTTGAGTAATGATGATTCTAATCTTTTCTGGTATATAGATCCGATACAGTGTTGGTCGCTCTTGAGCCCAATGAAGTGCCCATGAGCAGCTCTTTCGGGTAGCTTTTTACCTTGCCTTATATCGGATTGATACAGAAAGGCAAATCAGGGTTGTCCCAAGATGGATAAGTCCTTGAAATTGATGCGAGTCAGGGCATCCCCCACGAGGATTGGTATGCATCCATTCACTATATCTGACGGAAGACGTTTGCGAAGTCAGTCGCTGTTGCTCATTGCTTCAGCCCACAGCTAGTGTCTAAGCTTTGCCTCGAATAGAAGAATACGAGCACGAAAGCTCAATTATTTCATGAACGTTTCGGCAACGCCGCTGCGTTGTGGAGCATGCTTCGGACTCGTCTTCAAACGGATTCAATTCGATAGAGCGAAAGTCTTGACCATACTGGACATGTTTTAGCCGGCCCTGTCGAAACCTACGTCGATAACCGTGCATCTGGTGGTATTCTCCGATAGTTCCTTGTAATAGGCCATTGCTGAACAAATCTGACTTCGTATTGATAAATTAAATATCGCTCTCTGCGTTGCGATCATCGACGAGTACTTCGCAGTAATTGCTGTTTACGAGGGGGGGCTGAACCATTTGCCGCTAACGTCGACATGTACAATCTCAGTGATGCGCTGGCTAGGTTTTATGAGTAGTCGTTGTGATTTGGAAATTACAGAGAGAATGCAGAGCATTTACTCCCAAATATTTCTCGGGAAGTAAGTAAGATATTGTACGGTTTCGCAATTGGCTTGACAATGATACGATATCTACGCTCCGGTACAAATTTACTGGATACCAACCCACATATCTACCACAGTAAATTAACCCCCCATTTACACAGTAATATATTGAAAAAAGTTTGATTGATACCTTTGGATGGCAGTTTAAATCGATAGAGGCCATCATTTTTTAATATTGATTTACTCCACAACATCTCCAGAGCCGCGCATTGATACAACTCAAGTGCTTACGAATTATATTCCTGGAGGGTCCATTGTGAACATGATGTAAAGGCGCCGGGTTAATAAACCAACAGAAAGTATACTGATCTGAAAAAGAGGATCGTGGTATGCCTCTACGAAGAGTCCCTCTGCTAAAGAAATGTAAAATTGTCCCGTTCCTACCAAAACAGATGGTTTGGATGCCGCTTGAACATACTCAGTTTGATTCCTTTCATAGCGAAGGAATGAGCTCTTAGAGTGAAAAAGTGGTGCAAACCACCTGAGTAAATATGAACATCACAAGACTTGGCCATCCAAAATTTTGCGATTGTCGACTTGAATATGATCTAGGTTATGAAGCCATAGGTATAACTATTGTATGTTCCTCTGTTTTCTTGAGAACCCTCTTGACCTCGATAAGGACCTAGATTATTTGGTGCTGGCCGATCGGGTATGCGAACAGGTAATGCAGATTGACCAGGAGCAGATATGCTTCCGTGACCAAGTTTTCCTTGAGGTTGATGCTTTTTACTCTGAATAAAGCTGTTTTGATGCCCATTTTTGTGCGAGTAAGGATGTACACCACGGCCTCGACCTCCACGGTATTGACTTTGTCCGAATCCTCGGCCTCGCCCACGAAAACGGCTACGACTTCTGTCGTTTGACTTTTCAGCGCGAAAGTAGCAATCCTTAGAGCGATGTCCAGATTGCCCACAAACCCAACATAGATCAGAATAACTTCGACCATTGTCCTTGCTCAATCGTTTAGCTTGAACTCCGTTGCTTCGGTCCCTGTTACTTGCTCCTGCAGTGGAAGCGTTTGGAACGTTGAGACCACCATTTAATTCTTTGACATTTTGCCGAGATATTTCAGTGGCGATTGTGTTGAAAAGCTCCTCGTAAAATAGCTTGCTTGAAATCCTTGTGATCGGAGCAAAGTGCTCTGGCAATGTACACATCTGTTTGGACACCTTCTCCTCTTGTGGACTAGCCTTGTCGAGCGAAGTTGTGAAACTTGTTCATATGTCCTTCCCAGCTTGATCCTTCCTCGTACAACAGATTCTCCAAATCTTGAAGAACACTGATTACAGTGTGTTCGTTCGACGTAGTATAAAGTCAAGCAAATGCGCCCCAAAGATACCTAGCTCCTTGTTCATCATCATTAACAGTGGATCTTGTTTGGACCATAGGACCGTTTGCAAGTGTCAGGATAGTAATCGATTTGGCACGAATGTGAGCGCTATTCCACGGAGCGAGCTGAGCTTGCGATGCATTCTCAGTCCGTGACTTGAGTCCAAGTAGTTCTAAATCTTCTACCTGGATGTAGGTTTTGAGTCTTCGACGCCTCTTACTGAAGTCACTGGTCCCGGTATGCCTTGAAAGTTTTCCAAGAGAATCGCCCTTGCCAGCCATGGTCGGCTGTGATGTATACGGCACCGCAGACGATCAGACGTGCACGAGTGATGCAACGTAAAAGAAAAGAGAGATCTCTGGGAGCAGTGGTTAGAGAAGGGCAATAAGAGCGTTGAAAGTGTGAAAGGTTGGAGAGCAGTTTTCTGAGAGGCGCTATGCTACCGTGTTAGAATTGATCGCAACGATGCCTCTCTGCAGGCGTCTGTCGGCCCTCAACGGCCTAGTTTGTATTTGTTGACCCTCAGCGGTCACACTCCGTCCGACCAGTGCACTGCACAGCACACGGTGGCGGTAACCCTCAAGGTCAACTGTCCCATATCCGCGGATAGTAGAGCTATAAATTCACCAAGTACGGTACAGTACAGTCATCCCACGATACAGTAATCACTCTCTTCGGCGGTCCCTTCAGCCGGACCCGGCTTGCCCCTTCTAGACCAAGTCACATCAGTGCACAGCGCGGCACACAAGAGGTCTGCAACAACCCTGATCTTAGGGAACTGCTCCTTGGCACGATTAGCGACTGAGCGTGCCACCTCGGCCACGGAGGGAAACTGCGCCTGGGTGCCAGCCGCCGAGGGTGGAGATCGCGACGGGAAGCAGCCGATTGCTGCCCGGCAATGCAGCGACGAAGTCGTGGTATTTCCCGGCGCGCAATCGCCTATTTCCCGAGGCAGCCGGGAAAACGCTCAAGCACACGTGTCCAAGTATGCAACCCAGCCCCCGCGCCCGAGTCCATCACGGTACACATCGCATACAGCCCAACCCAGCCTCCCCCCATCGACGCCCTCCTTTGATCCCCTCCCCTTGTCAATCCACCTCTTCCCCCACCATGGGCTTCGGCGCCTGCAAGCTCCCCCCCCCACCCCGACCACACCGTCAACCCCCGCCCGCCCTTCTGTCGCTCCTGCGACGGGGCGCACGCGAGCAGCGGCGGGGCCCTGTATCACGACAACCGCGGTGCCCGGCATTCTACTGGGATTTGTCGAGCGTGGTGCTCAAGACGGCGTGTCTGTCGCTGTTTCTGCTTGTCGAGTCTCCGGGGCGCTTGGTGGCGTTTGTGAAACGTAGGCCGGAGGTATGTGATGTGAGGTGAGGTTGAGGTGGTGTGGTGTGGTATTTATTTTGGGGGCGGTTGTGGGGGGGATGTGTGTTTGGGATGAGGTACTGAGTTTTTGTGCGGTTTTGTCTGCTTTTTTGTGTGTGCGTGTGTGGAGTTTGTGTAGCCGATGCCGCGGTTCACTTGCCGTCGGTGGGGATATCGGATGTGCGCTTGTGGGCATCATTACTATGACCATGGAGATTACGAGGGTCCTCCTGTGATGGGTGGTGGAGGGCGGGAGGGGACGGTTGCGGGGGGGGGTGGGGGAGATGTGGCACTGGTTGGGAAGAGGCAGGGGGTTCGGAGATGGTACTGGCCGTTTTAAAAGTGGTGCTCAAATGGGCTGTTGTTCCAGCACGGGATGCGAGGTCAAGCGCGTCGAGGCAAACTAGACTGCTCCGGCAGCGCTACTTGCCACGCCGCATGACTTTTACTCTCCTTGCCAATGTCTTTCACAAAAGGCATTCATGCGTTCCATCGCCTCTTCTAAAACACTGCGTGGTGCCGAAAACACCAGCCGGATGAAGTTGGGCGCCTGGAAGCACTGTCCAGGCAGCACAAACACCGCCTCCTCCACCAACAGCTTCTTTGTAAACTCCATGTCATCCGCCAACCCCAACCGTTCCACATCCACTCCCACCATCACATACATTGCCCCTTGCGGTCGGATGCATCTCAACCCGCGGATTCCCCCCAGCTTGCTCTCCATCAACTTTGCATTGTCCTCAAGTTCCCTCATCACCTCCACGAATCCTTCGTCCTCCACGCCGTTTTTCAACAACGTGGGCACTACCATTTGTGCCGGCGTATTCGGTACCAACATTCTTGTCGTTAGTTGTCGGATCCCTTTACGCACCCCGCCATTCTCCAACACCTTGTTTCGATCATGCAGCACCAACCATCCGAGCCGCCACCCCGGCACCACAAACTGCTTGCTAATCCCTCCTACACTCAACACCGGCACATCACTCGCCACACTTCCCATCGCCGTAAACCTTTCCGATGAAAACACCATATCCGCGTACACTTCATCCGCAATAATAGGCAACTTCAAAAGCGACGCCATCGCCAGTAAATCTTCAATGTGCGACTTGGAGTACACAGACCCGCACGGATTGGACGGGTTGTTCACCACAATAGCCGCCGTTCGTTTGTCAGCAAGTGCCATGACATCTTGCAATTCGATTTCCCAATTCTTCTCCGGGTTCACCCGATAGAACCGGCATTCAATTCCAAACCCCTCACTTATGGTTCGAAATAATGGGAAGCCCGGTTGCGGTAGCAACACGTTATCCCCTTCATTTGCAATCGCCCCGATCGCAATCTCCAACGCTCCAGAGGTACCCGCCGTCAGCGTCACATCGTCTGCAGTCAGTGCCGACGCTTCGCTCGAATACCGCTCCGCAACAGCCGCTCTCGCCTCCACGCTCCCCATCGACATGGTATATCCATTCGCTTTTCCACTCCGAATCACCTCTGTGAATCGTTCCACCGCCTGTTTGCTCACATTCAAATTCCCATACACAGTCGGATCCCCCACCGACAGACTAATCAACTTCTTGTCTGCATTCGGTTTCACATCAATATTCTGCACAAGATTCCGAATCGGGTTTATCGTCCGCATAGACCGGTCCGACGCACGCACGTTCCAACCATCCCCGATTCTCGACGCCCCTTGCACGGGCGGCTCCTTCGCGTCATCATCACCCGACCCATTCGACGAATACACCCCCTTTTCTCTATTCATAACAGCACCAACCGCACCCCCACCCGCCTCCCCTTCCTTCTCTACATTCCCCGCCGCCTGCGCCCTCATAATCCCCATTGTCACCGCCTCCGCCTCCAAAGCAGCTCGGTCCTGTGCCGCCTTTCTCTCAGCCACCGACTCCGGATCAAGCGGCCCCACCGCCGCCCTTTCATGCGGCAACGAACCATCCTCAAGATAAATCTCGCTGTAACAATTATCACACAAAGACTCCTCATCCGTCGGTCGATCCGCATAACAAACCGCCTTACACCTCGGACAGGGCGGACAATTCACCACCTCAAACGCCGCCTGCATTCCAAAAAACGGCTTACGCACAAACGGCACCCGCCCCACCTCCGCCATCAACCCACTCGCACACGCCGTCAACGCACACCGTCTCTTCGATCCCACCGCCTGTTCAAAATCCACCACCCTCGCTCTAGACAACGAGTACGCAAACACATTCTCCATACGTTTCGACTCCAACCCCGGCAACGCATATGCAAACGCATCCATCACATCCCCGCGCACGGGGAGCGCGGCACGCAGCGCAACCCGCTCATCAACGCCCGTCTCCACAGCTAGACGGTTCTTACGTCGACGCAAATTCTCCATACGCCGCTTTGTTTCGCCGACGGTAAGCCGGCGTGGATCCGCCGGTTGATAACCATGCAAACGATGCAGCGCGGTAATATCCACGCGTGGGGTGGGATGCATGGGCGATGCAGACGTGGCGGGAGAGGCGGGGTCGAAACGGAGGTGATGGAACCGGATGTGTCGGGGTTGGGGTGCGGGGTTTGGGTTTCGTTGTCGGTGTGGAGTTCGAGGCCAGAGTTGGGTAGTTGTTCATGTGGGTACATGATGTTGAAGAGTTGCTCGTCGGAGAGTTTTGTCTCCTTGCCGCTGATGGCGTGGACGAGGTGTTCGAACTGGGTGTGGTGCGATCCCAGGCGGTGACTAGCTTGCTGAGATGGTTGCGGACGGTGCGTTCGTCGGTGGGAGTTCGTGAGACGGCGGCGCCGAGTTTGTCAAACATTGTGTTGACCTTGGAGGCATAGTCTGCATCGGATTTAGGCGCGGTGGGTGCGGAGTGGGGTTTGCGGACCGGGCGACGGCGTTGGCGGGTGGGTCTTTTGGATGGGAGATTTGAGGCGGTGGATATGATACAGGGATGTGGTTTATTCGGGGGTTTGGGATGGTTGTTTGTGGGGGTTTGGGGACGGTGCGAAAGTGGAGTGGCGGTGATAAAGTGGGGGGGGTGAAGGAGAAGTGGGGTGTGCGTGGCGAATGCCAGCTTTGAGGTGGGAACGGCTTGATGGTTCATGGCTGATGTGGAGGTTGCAGGTGGGGATGCGGGTGGCGTGGTGAGTCGGGTCGATGGGTGGGGCGATTCGCAGCCCTTTTTAAGGACGTCACGCGGAGGGCAGGATTCAGCAGCGGCGGGGAGTCGGACACGGTAGTCGAGGACAAGTGATGAGGTTAGTTACATCACATGCCTCTCTAAAATAGTAAAGTTTTGCAATCTGCCCTTTATTTTACAAGATTGAAACATTCGACAGCTCAACACAACCCGCATCCCATCTGAGACAAAAACCTCCGCAGCAAATCCACATGGCCCATAACGTCGCCGACCCCGCCACCGCACTCAATCCACAGCCCAAACCACAACATATGCTACCTCCAAGCACCCCCTCCACAAAGCCGCTCATGTGAAACTTTCCACGTCGCCTATACCCCCTCCTTCAGCAAGCCCAACGGCCCCATCCATAAATCCGCCCCCGCACGCCTCATACCTGCAACTCCCATCCCTCTATCTACAATCCCTGCCGCGCTGTCCATTTTCGCAACGTTTACGCAAGTAGATAAGCGACAGCAAGAATATGCCGTGCCTTAATAGCGATGCATTACGTGCCTGTCAGTTGTCTTGTGTGAAGGAGAGTGTTGGGAAGGGAGATGCAGGGTGGTTACTTGAAGGCATTGTGTAGACATTTGGGCGGGTGTAGGGCAGTGGATTCGTGTGCGATGCAACGAGTGAGTGAAAGGCCGAGTTACGAGAGGGGGGGAGGTTGTAGGCGGAGCAAAGCGGGTTTCGCGGCGCGTTGCTCTATTCTCAAATTGGTGTGTTATATGTGTCATGGGTCCGAGCGTTGTGAGGGGTGTGGTGTGGAGATTGTTTCAGGCCGTTCATTCCGGCTGCAGTGTTTTCCAGGGTCAATTTATGAACGGCGCGACGATGGGAATCTTTTCACGGCTACGCTGTGCGTCATTACTTTTCCACACGCCTGTTCCCTCCGGAAAGCACTGCTATACACTGGGTGTGGCGGCTCGCCATTTCCCATTCCAACCTCATATCACGCTGCACTGGCAACTTTTCACATGCTGCTATTTACAGATCCTCCTCGATTACAAGATCCAAAGCGCTGCTGCCATCATCCTCTTCATCCAGCCCTTCTGGCTGCCGCATCAAAGCCTTGAGTTTAAGAAAGTTCGATTTCGCGCAATCCAAAGTCTCGTCTAGTCTTATCGCATGCTCCAACATCTTCATCGCATCCTCTAACCTGTTGGCAGATATGTACAATAGTGCCAGGTTGTTGTACACCACAGCGTGCTCCCCACCCAGCTTGAGACTTATGTTGTATGCTCTCAAAGCTTCAGCAAAACTCTTTCCTTCTTGTCGCTTCAAGTTCCCAATATTGTTATACAGCACGGCCAACGCCCGTCGGCCAGAAGCATTCACATCATCCATCCAATCCTCCAGATATCCCTTACCATCCTTTAGCGTTTCGTCCCCGAGCCGTAAAGACTCCGCCATCGTCATGGGCGCAATACCATCCCCGTCCTTTTCTTCTACATCCTCTGCTTCAAGCTTGCAATCGTCTGGCATGTCTCTTCGTCTTCTGAGCTTGTAATTGAACCGCACCTTTTCAATCGCCTTGTCGTAAGCCTTTTGGGGATTCTTCAACGTCATCTGTCAATTGATGTGCCACACCCCATGCATTCCATGCCGATTCAATGCTCGCGTCTCTCATTACAGCCTGCCTTGCAGAGCTCTTCGCAGACTGATAGTCCCCCGTTGCCATTTGCAGTAACGACAGCTGCACCCAGGCTGTCGTATCATGGTCATCCTTCTCCAACGCCTCAACCAATCTTTCGGCTGCCTCAGCTCCAAAATTCCTATTTCCCGAATCGTCCCAAGAATGATCATGCCTCAACCTCAACACCGAACCCAAAGCCACACTAGCTGCACTCGACTTTATGTCCTTTGCTAAAGCACGCAATTTCAAAACTGCCGCATCCATTGCTGCCCGCGGATCTCCTTCCTCATCGTCGCTCTCATCTTCCGGGCTAGCTGGCCCTGTTTCCTCCCCATCCGACTGTGTTCCTTCCTCCGTTGACAGACACGACATCCGCAGTCCCTCCAGCGCGCCAAACTTCTGCTCTTCGTATCCGATCCGCCAGCATCCTCGCTTTCATCGACGTCAATAATAGTGAGAACCGCGCTCGATCACGCGGATTGGCCATCCTCTCCGCCTCCTTTGCAGCTATTACGGCTTCCTTCAACTGTCCCAGAGCCCCTCTGGCAATGGCTAATCCTGCCCAGGCGAAACAAAGGCCCCGACCAATGCCCATAGTACCCTCCACAGCCCTCTTATATACACGAATGGCCGCTTCGTACAATCCAAGTCTCAACAAGATACCCCCATAATTCGACAAGGCCTCGACATGCAGCTGGTCACACATGAGGACCTTTTGAAAGCAGACTACAGCTGCCTCGTCCTTATTCCTTGAGAGCTCTACCAATCCAAGATTATTGATGGCATCCAAATAATCCGGACAAATAGTACGAATCCTCTGAAATACAGCATGCGACCCATCCATACCGCCCTCCTTCAACAGGAACAAGCCCAAGGCATTCCAAACGTCCATCTGCGAACAGTCGATATTCGTAGCATGGACCAAACCCTGTTGCAATTCCTGCAAATACGGTGCACGCGCATCACGATCATATTTGGTAACAGCATCCAAATGAGCGGCCTGCGCCAAATGAGAACGCAAGCGTGCGACAGACGCACACAATTGACGGGGAGGAGTTTTGTTTTGAGAGCGGCAACTCTTGATCATTTCACTGTAAATATGATCGCAACGCTCAAAAGCATTCAAGGCGCTCTGGCCATCATTCTTTCGCATGTGCATGAGACCGAGGTGGAAATGAGCTTCGGCATTGCGAGGCATTCGTTTGCAAGCGCCGCTAAGAGCGGAGCGGAGTTGCTTTTCATTGAGTTCTGTCCATGGATGAGGATGCGGGGGACTGGGTAATGGAGGGAGAGAAAGAGGGGGAAGGGAGGATGGTGAGGTTTGGGATTGCGTGCAGCGGGATGGAGAGGTTGGGGTTAGGTTGGGGGGAAGGGGTGGGGGAAGGGGGGGAGGGCTGGGAGGATGCATAAAGTCAACAGCCGGAGGAAAGGAACGGCGGCGGCAGCGGGTGGAGTCGATTATGAGAGAGGGGACGTTGAAAGACACAGGCGGAGGCGGAGGCGGTGGCTGGGGCAAAGAGAATGGCGATGGTGAAAAAGGTTGAACAAAATGTGGAGTTTGAGCAACAGCCGAATGATGCATCGCCAGCGCGATTTAAAAATAATAAATAATAATAATATAATGTCACTTTGATCCACCATTGCGCATGACGCGAGGGCCAGGGCCAGGGCCAGGGCCAGGGCCACTGCCAACGTTGACATTGACTTCTTTCAACCCCCCGCGATTCCGTTTCTTGACAACCTCCAGATCCGCCTCCTTTCTCTCCACCGCTTCCTGCACCCTCCTCAAGTCATTCTCCTTCAAACGTTCCCTCAACCGTCTTCCCTCCTCCACCACCGCCTCCTTCTCCTTTTCCAGTCGCCCCAACCTCACCTCAAACTGCCCATGCTCAACCAACAGCGCCGCATTCTTCGACTCGAGGAAAATCATCCTCTCCAAGTCCTTCAACTCATCCCCTACAGTTCCCTTGTCTGCAACTTCTTGAATCAACTCCAAACGCCGATTCAGCTCCCCGATCATCAATTCCCGTCTCCGACACCTCTCTTCCAGCATCCCTATCACACCCCCGCCTCGACCCATCTCCTCAAACCGATCCTGTAATCTATAGATTTTTCGATCCCTCGCCTGAATCGTCTCCGACAGTTTCAACACCTCCCTCGTCCGTGTCGCAGTCTCGGTCATTAGCTTTTCGACCTCATATTCCAGCCTTCCCTTATCCTTCTTCACCCCCTGCAACTCCGTCCGCAGCTTTTCCACCTCTCGCAATGATTCTTTCTCCCGCCCTTTCATACCCGTCTCGTACATCTCCATCTTCTTTTTCAACTCATCTTGCAGCCTGACCCGCTCCTCTCGTCCATGTTCCTCTGCCTCCCTCTTCAGTTTTTCCACCTCCTCCCGTTCTTTCACCTCCCTCTCATGCATTACCACCATCTTGTGCAACTCATTTTGCAGCTTACCGCGCTCCTCCCTTTCATGTTCCTCCGCCTGTCTCTTCTCCTTTTCCAGCTCTTCCCACCTCTTCATCTCCCTCCCGTGCATCTCCACATTCTTCTTCAACTCATCTTGCAGTTTGACGCACTCCTCTCTTCCCCGTTCCTCCGCCTGTCTCTTCAGTGTTTCCAGCTCCTCAACTCGACCCTCCAAAACTTCAACCCTGTCCCGTGCCTCTTGCAATTCGCTCTTTCCTCTTTGTAAAGCCGGCCCGTATACCTCAATCTCTGCCTGCAATTTTGCCATACTTTCAATTTGTCCTGCCAATTTCCCCTCAGCCTCCTGCACCTTTGCTTCCGCCGCTTCCCGCCCACTTCTCTCCTCCTTTACAGAATTCTCGAGCCCCTCCTCAATCATGCCAAGTTCCTGGATTCGTTTTCTGCTCTCTTGCAAGTGTGCGTCCGTCTCTTGACTTTCGTTTTCAGCCTCTCGCAGCTTTTCAGTCACCGTCTTCAGTTCTGAACGACACTCCTCCAAATCCAGTTGGCATTTGCCCAATTCCTCTTCGAGCTCGGCTACTTCGTTTCTGTGTTTCTCCATTGAGTTTCCTAGCTCCCTCATCTCCTCTTTCGAGGCACCCATCTTCTCTTCAACTTCCTGTAGCTTGTTGTTCAGCTCTATATTTTCGGCGCCCAACTCCTCCTTGGCACCCCTCAACGTATCCCTTTCGGCTGCAAGCTCCTTCACCTCGTCCTCCAACTGACTTATAGTCCTACTCATGTCTTCCAACCCACTCTCCGCCACCTTTGCCTTGGCCTGCAATGCCGCAATTTCCTCCCTCATCTCCTTCTCACTAGCCTCAAATCGCTTTCGTTCCTCATTCAATTGCTTATTGATACGTTCGTGGCCCTTGTTTTGATGGCCGCGATGCTTTTCGATCTCCCCAGTCAACACCTTGTTCTTTCTCATTATTTCCTTCAACTCCTTCTCCACGGCAACTTTCTCCGACCCCAGTTTGGTACTCGTTTGCCTTAACGTCTTGCATTTCTTCTCTGCCTCCCCTAGCTTCCCTTGCAAGAATTTCATCTCCTTCATTACCGGCCCTACCCCTCTCTTCTCCCGTTTCACCACCTCTGCATGCTCCTTCTCCAGCTCCCCCAAACGTTTTTTCAACCCACAGTTCTTGTCTTTCACACCCTCCAAATCCTGTAACCTGTTGCACATCTCTCGAACCTCCCCACGCACCTCCGCCCTTACCCCAGCCTCTGTCACCAAATCATTCACGAGGGACTCGACTATGGACCCCGCCAACGCAGAATTCGCCCTCGCGCATTCTCTTTCAGCCTCGCATCGAGCAGCTTCCACCTCCTCACATGTGCTTACAAGTGCCTCTACCTCTGCCATCATTGCCTGTCGTTCATACCTAATTTCGGCAATCGCTTGACGCTCACGTCGCTCCGCTTCCAAAGCACGCTTCTCTGCAACGAGAACTTTGGTTCGAAGACCAGATGCTTCTGCCGAACTGTCCAGTGAACGGGCCGACTGGCGCTTTGATTTGAGACCTTCCAAAGTGGTAAGCGCGCTCACCAGGTTGCAACTTTGTGATTTGGACCAACTCAAGGACGCGGACGATAATTGCGCAACAGCTTGATCTGCTTTTGCTTCCTTCATCTGCTTGACGAGCACGTCAAACTTCTTCCCAAACGCGATGACACGCCCGCTAGCGCCTTGTTTCGACCCCGTGCCGATAGCCGCATCGGAAACAGGGACGACACCTGATTTAAGCTTCTGATTCTCGGCTCTCAAGGTGGCCAACTCCTTCTCTGCTCTTCGCAGCTTCGCACGGTCATCAAGAAACTCATTGGTCTTTGCATGATTGGTGACCTTCTTCGCTCGACTCGCAAATTTGAGGGTGCTCAAGGTTTCCTCCATGTGGAGCACGGCAGGAGTGACAGCGCAAACAATAGCAGTACGTGCATTGCCACCCAAAGCGGGTTGAAGAAGACGAGTCAGCTTGGAATCCCGGTAGGGGATATGGGCGGAGGAACCTGCCTCGCCGGAGCTGAGTTTGTTGATGACGTTTCCAAGGGTGAGCAAGCTCTTATTGATGTGTCCACCTTCTACCAATCGCATGCCTTGTGCTTTGGTGAAAGAGGCCCGTTCCGAGCCGGCTAAATCGACCAGGGATAAGGTGCTTGCACGAACTGCGACGCCATCATCGGTTGGCGGCTCCTCACCTTGTTCTTCTTGGGGTGTAAGCTCTCTGGATTCGATTTTGAGTGAAAAAATGGTATGAGAGCGAGACGAACGTTCATTCATGTTGGTTTCGCCAACGGCTCTAGCGGTTTCCCCGCGTGCAATGATGTCCATGACCTGAGAAACCGAGGTGACCACTTCCTCTCGAGAATCAACAAAGACTCGCTTGTTGAATACGTCTTCATGAATTTTGAGGTTGTCGTTGTCCGGTTGTAAAAGGTCACGTATGATTTCATTGTAAATTTCGATGTAACTCGCGCGTAGGAGGAATTGGCGGTTGGTGCAAGACGCAATGAGGTGAAAGACCTCTGCAATGGAGCGTCGAGTGACCCCCGGGTCTCCCTCAGTGCCCAGCATAGTATAGGTCTTACCCGCCGCTGTTTGCCCATAGGCGAAAATGACGCCGTTAATACCATCGGTGGCGGACGTAACAACAGGCTTTGCCAATGCATTGTAAACCTGTTCATTGTTGATGACGGGCTCGAAAACATGGTCAAAGGCGAAAGAATTGGCGGCTATAGGCTTGTCTTGAATGCATTGTGTGATGGTGGTGTTGGAGATTGACCAGGAGGATTTACACTCCACGGCGGCGACCTTCTCCCGTGTATTGAGCGGTCGAACGCGGATACAGACGCGAACACCATCCGAAGGAGACGGAGGCGGGGAGTCGGTAGCCATTTGCAAAGATGCGACTGCCGTGCACGGCGTTAGTTTGTTTGGCGTGTTGTAAAGTGTGTTCCCAACGTCACACGGCCAATGCCAACTCCTCTTTCAACGGAAACGGAAACGGAAACGGAAAAACGCGCCACCTGGCGAAACGAAGCTGCCGCTCTCTGACCGAAACCGAAACACAAACATGACTGTGAGAGTGCGTTACTGGCAAGTCACGTTTGCTGGCGCGGGTTTGTAAACTTACGCGCGAGAGGAATATTTTCAAATATTTGAAAAGTCAAATTTTTCGTTTCCCTCCAATCGATTATTCGACACTTGGCCAGACTTTACTGGGCTGTAATCAAATCATTGGAGAGGGCATCTGGCCCATGGGCTTCGACACGGGAATTTTGTACTGTATGAACAAGTGGCCTTTTAGTGTCAATGCACATCAACTAATTACATCTACTGTACTACAGTAGTTAGCGTACGCACCCACTTTTCAGAATTATATATGACCAAGTAGCACATTTGAATTACAGTCTGTAATGCAATAGTGAAAGTTGCCATTGCATTTGCGATTGTCGATTGAGCAAGACAGTAAGCCTGCCAGTATCCAAAATTTAGCCTTTACACGTGGCACTATGCAAAACAGTACAGTACAGTAATTACTGAAGTGTAATTTTACAGGACGACAGGGAATATAAATAGACCACACGAAATACGGCCGTGGTTCGCTCACGACAGGGAACCCGCAAACCGGGGGAATTTGTACCCATTCTACTTTGCCGCGTTTTCTCCTTCCCTGGACCAACCATACACCTTCCTTAGCCTCGAACTCCCTGCGCGCACGAACCACGCAACTAGACTTATGGGCCCAGGAGGAAACAAACCAAACGAACGCCAACAGTCCGATCCTCCGTTTTTCCAGTCGGATCGAGACTTGCAAGAATGGCGCCGAAAAGTTGGCGGCTGGGCTGATCTTATTCCCGCCGCCACCAAACAAGGTAATGATCGAAATTACTCTACTATCGCTAAGATCCCTGTATGGAAGGGGACTTCCGTCTGCTCAACAGTCCATCGTAGACAAAGCATAGTCCAAGGGTATCATCTACTACACCCAAGAGGATTGAGTGGAGTGGGCACGAGAACTTGTTGAACTAATCGCCGTAGATCCTCCGATCGCAAGTATTTCTCGGCTCATATCTTCGTTCAACAAGGCTACGAATTGCCAACGAAAGATAAAACGAGGACCCCACCTTCTTTATGTTCAATTTTAGGGGACTAGCAGCTAACAACCTCGTACAGATTAATGCCCCATCCTCGTCACAAATTGTTGAAGTTTTGGCAATTGCCCTTGTGAATAATGCAAACCTCGAGGAGGCAATGTTAAAGAATGCCAAGTTGCCACTGATTTCCCTGGCAGAGGCGCGCGTCAATAAGGAAGAACAAAAAAGGACAACTGAAGTTCTTAAAACGAACCTCGACAAGACGGTCGATGTTTTTGAAGATCTAAAGGCGGAATTAATCTCAAGTTTTCTTCCGGATGTCGAAGCAGATGGGTCATTAGAAATACCTTCAATCCTCTCGGAAAAAGTGACCAAACTCCAAGGGTATATCGAGCAACTCCGTGGTTCAGGAAGTAGTCAACCCATCTAATCTGTGGCAGAAATGTTCATCGATAAGGAAGCAAGGACGAGACTTCATCTTGACGATGCAGCGACTGTACTTAATAATCTGACTGTCACTTTTGCTAACAATCCCAACGTTAAGACGATACAAAAGGTACAAACTCTCTTTGCTCAACAGATGAAAGCCTATTTTAGTTGTACCCAAAGTGATCAGGGTGGATTCGTCTTTTCCCGAACTCCGAGACGGCGTAAAAAGAGGAACTGCTCGTGGCAGAAAGAGCATCCGTTGCGTAAATTTAAAAGTTCGTGGAGGAAATCGCATCCGACTCCGAAATGATTTGAACGGAGACGATAACCCTCGCGTTCTTGGAAAACATCCAAGAGACGAAATCCTAAGGGAAGGGCCAAGTGACTCTCGAACCAAGTGCCGTGATTGCGGGAGAAATTACCACAGCCGGGGAGATGAAGAATGAAAAAAACCCAGTGCGTATACTCGCTTGCTGAGGCAGAATTGGAAAGACAATGATGATGAAAACGAAAATAATGGTGAAACGAACGCTCTATTTTTTCGCTGAAGCTCCCAGTCCGGAGGAAGAAGAGCCTGATCGGAAGAAGGGGAGCCTAATCAGACGTAAGATACGTATCCGATGACCCAAACCTAATCATCGATGGCGGTTGTCCCAAAGGCACCGGGGTCATTGAAGCAGCGGCTACACTGTGTAAAACAATGAGAGCAGAGTTCATTCTTCGACTATTGGAAAATGCACCGTTTCTACATGGGTACGTACCGAACTGCAGTGATGCAAAGCTCACTGTAGCTATGTGGGACTTGGAGATAAAAGATTTGGTAGGAACACTGGTCAAAATTCCATTTCACGTTACCGCCGGGGATGGATTTCTCTTCCTAGGAAACTAAGTAGTTCATGAGTCTGACTTCCTGAATTCCCAGAAACTTCTCGTCATCCCACCGGGAACTGGGTGGCTTTTGTCGAAAACCTTTCGGTTCTAGACCTACCACGACAGTATGGTTGAGGAGGATCCGAACTCGAGACGAACCTACCTCAACGTCGTGCCCTCCAAGTGCTCATCGTTAAAGTCTTGCGTTTTATCTATCCGATCCTTTTTCTCGATGCAAAATAGTCAGAAGGACTACAAAGATGGGAAAATAGCGAGAAGGTTCGCGAAATAGATTCATGTCTATTCCCATCTCCCGTACGATGACATGGTAACTTTCTGTGAGCGTAGAGGTGTGCTAAACCCCTTCTTGAATCAAGCTCTTAGGTCAGTCGTGGAAAAGTGCACTTCGTGCATATCGACAGTTCAACCTTTGAAGTCAAGCAAAATATCCCCATGGAAGCTTTGTCTTCAGTTCAATGATCACGTCCAGATGGACTTCTTCGCCACCACAGAGCTAGACGAGAAACTTATAATGCATTTGGTAGAAATTCATAAAGCCTACTCTAAAGCTTCTATTGTAAATTACAGAGTCATGGAAATTGCCTACAAGCATTTTGACATGATGTGAGTGAACAATCATGGAGCCCCTTGTGCTATATTTTGGGATCATGAATTCACGAACAAGGAGTTTCTGAACTGCCTTCGCTATCTTCACGTGAAGATTGAACCTAGGCAGGCACGAAGCCATTACAAACTAGGAATTGTCGAACGAAAGCACGAAGTCATACGTCTCATTGCTCAACGTCTGTTGAAAGATGCAAAATTCTTCTATGGTAATGAAGTTGACAAGGATGCGATAATATCTCGAGTCACGTTCCTGTCCAACATCATGTTTGAGAGCAAAATGATGATTAGTGTCCAACTCGCCAAAGCCTACACACCTTGAATCGTTGGTTTGCCGCAATAAGAAGTTTCAAAGGAGCTACTGAAGACACACCATGAACAAAGCGCCCGGCGTGCAATTGCAAAGATCGAAAAGACCCGCAAACCGAAAACTGTGAAGCCCGAAGAACTGAAGCAGGGTACAGAAACATACTTCTTCAGAAGGGGTGGCAAGCCCGGAAAATGGGATCATGGATACGTTCGGAGTGGCAACAAACACCCGGTCACCATATCAAGCTTCCAAAACCACAGAGGTAAGCCCATTCGTGCTGCTTACGAGGACATAAGACTGAAGCCTACTAGTTCTCTTTTACGGTAACTAGATGAGATAGATTTCAGATTCTCATTGATCTACTCCGTGGTTCAAGAAGAGATGGATTTAGAGCAGCAGAGTCAACAACCATCTCTTACCCCGAAGCCATAATGCAATGATGCGAATCACTCGACAGAAAATGGAAACGAAACCTCTATCATGTAAGTCGAAAATAACCCGTGTGCAGGTGACACAAAGCAGGCCAGAATTGGAAAAGTTAATTCGTCTGTTTGCCTTACTAAGTCTCAAGATCCGCCTTTAACAGAAAAGGATGTAGGTAACACTTCGATTGTACCACCTCCAAGCTATTCCTCACTAGCTAGGACCTTCCGAGCATGGAATCCTCAAAGACGCATAAAAAATCCTCGGAGATCAGTCAGTCAGCGAGTCAAAGCTCTAATTCCTACCTAGATGGCTCATCATTGACTCCATCAACAAGGAAAAGGAGAAATATTCCACAGCTTATGAAGATGTCGACGTGATATCTCTACCCAAGAGTGCAAACCTAGTCTCCTCTCACCACTTCATCCAAATGAGGCACGATGGGGAAAATGGTAGACGCAAGCTGAAATGCAGCTCGTGCTGCGTGGAAACAGATACAAGGAAAAGGATTCAATATGAAAGGACTCTGCGAAAGCGCAGTTTCCAATAATCCGCCTTGTTCTCTCTCTCGAATAAGTACTTTAGCTCTCTATAGCTACGCTTGACATTAAGAAAGCTTATAGAAAGGGTGTATTTCTATCTCGAGAAATATATATGCGACTACCGAAGGGGTGGGCTTCCCCCTTGCGTGAGGTATGGAAGTTATTAAAACCAACATACGGATTGGTTGAATCAGGCCGAATATGGCTTTTTGCGATTGAAGCATGGCTACGAGAGGAAGCCATGTACGAAATGCCCGGATCATCTGATTTGTTTGTGTAACAAAATGCTCATATATCGATCGAAATTCTACTAGCAAAAGTTGTGGATGACTTTCTAGTTGCAGATGAACCGGATGTGATCAATTCTTTTTAGGAGTGCCTCTCCGAAAAATTCAAGGTTGGAAGATTCATCACGGAACGAGAGCTGATATTCAATCGGCTGCAAATCATTTCAGGTTGTCTGTATTTCACAATCAACATCTCCATGAGTGAGTTCATGAACAAAGTAAATCCAATATCCCTCGAACCAGAACGACAGAAATAGTACAACGAGAAATGTACCGAGAAAGAGGTACGTGAGTACCAGTGCTTATGTGGTTCGCTGAATTTCCTTGGACATGGCACGCTTCCACAAGTCTCATATGTTGCAAGTTTCTTCCGACAACAAGTTCCTCGACCTACTGGTTCTGATTTGGTAACTGCAAACAAGATGGTGGAAGAGCTCAAGAAACTCGACTCTTCGATAACATATCGCTCACCACCCACATTAAATCAGACCCCTACCTACCTTGAACTTAGCGACGCAAACATAGGGAGATCAGCTTATGGGCAGACAGGCTACATCTCTGGATTATACCTGCCAGCTGGGTGTGACAGTAGAATCTATCAGGTGCTCGACTGGGTGAGTGGAAAACAGGCTCGGGTTTCATTCTCATCAATCGGAGCAGAAATCTTGGCAGCTGCGACAAGAGACGATCGAGGCGTGCTAATGGAAGAACGAATTGCCATAATAGATAGTACGTGTACGAGACTACCATTTTTTGAGCGTGGATTCCAATGGGCCTTATTCAACAATCACGACGTTGCATGAGTGCACCGATTATCGTCTTCAACCAACGGTATGTCATCTCCGTGATTCGTTTGAAATCGGAGAAATCGAAATAATGCAGTGGGCTAGAGGAGTTGAAAACCTCGCCGACGCTTTGACGAAGCGAAATATCCAAATGTTTCAAGAACTTAATAAGGTCATGGTCGATGGAAGCATATCCGATGCTATTTTCCACGTTGGGAAGCGTGTATCTCGTGGAGAATACTTGTAATGTTTATACAGCTCCATACAGAAATCTATTCGTTTATTCGAATGCTGATCATGGCACAATCATTCGTATAATTGTCATCAGTACGGTTGTTTATTACCACATGACATCCATTGTACTACTCAAGTGAAAGTTCGAGAATATTCTGCAATTTGATTTTACAGCTGTCCACGTGGATATTTGTAATGTTTCGGAAACCGTTGGGTCCAGTGATTTTGGTCTGGTTACGATGGTTTCGCTGTAAGCGCCTAGGAAGGGCATCATCGAGAAAGTTTTTCATTTTTAGTGAACTGGAGCATTCAGCTGCTGCCGCATATTGCAGAACCCTACACAAGCTATCGCTTTCTTATCGTTTGCAACCGAAATTTTTTAAGCGCCCGCACACTGGCCCAGCACTATTTGGGCAGGAGGGGACAATCACTGGATGGGGAGGTTGAAAGCCGCCACGACGCGCGAGGGACTGATCAGGTCCAATGCCAACCTAACAAGAATCGATGAGTACCGAGGTATCGATGTGGCGGCCCATATATGCGGAAAAATTGGACTACTGTGCGCACAGGATGTTTGATTTTTTTGGTTCCAAAATTTTTATTTGACTAAGAATCAAAACTTTGAAATTAAGGCTGTCCACGTAATTTATGGGCACTGCAATACTAGCAATACTACCAATGACTGGCTTCAAAATAGCGCCAGCAAGGGACGTGTCGAATAAGCAAAACAGTAGGCCCGCCAGTACCCGAAATTTAGCCTTTACACGGGGCAATATGCAAAACAGTACAGTATAGTGCAAAACGGTACAATAATTACTGAAGTGTAATTTTACCGACGACGGGGAATATAAATAGACCACACGAAATACGGTAGTGGTTCCGCTCAGGAGAGGTAACGAACGAACGGAGGGAACTTGTACCCATTCTACTTTGCCGCATTTTCTCCTTCTCTGGACCAACCACACACCTTCCTTACCCTGCGCTCACGAGTCGCGCAACCAGAGTGATGACGCATGCTAAAATCCCGCCAGTTATTGACGACCGGTGAGACAAAATTTCGCGGCAACCCAAGACCCGAAGGCCTTATCCCGCACTTCCTCACTTCCTCCATCCTTGATCACTTCGAGTCCCTATCCACAACCTCAACCGTTTTCCTCTCATAATTTTATTCCTCATATGATTAAAAATCCTCTGCAAGCACCTAGCGGAGCGGAGGTTATCACAGACGAGACCTCGGTCTCACCCCCAACAACCCTCACCCCCACCTCTTCAGCCCTCCCCCCGGCACATCAACCCTGCCCTCCGCCACATCAACCCTTCCTGCGATTCCTGATGGAGAGGAGGTTGCTTTAATCAAGAGGACTCCGAAGAAAGAGAAGAAAGGCCGCCATTCAAGGTTTTCACCCCCAGAGGATCTCATCTTGATACGTTCAGTATCGGCTGCCAAAGCTCACGTTGCCACGTATGGTAACATGAGCAAGAGGTTTGAAGAAGCAGCAGATCGTGCCAATCAAAACTCGCTGATGAAAGAGAAAGTAAAAGCGAATAGTCAAGACAGATGCAAACGTTTGCAGCCTGTGTTTGATCGCTCTGACAAGAGGGATCAGTTTCGTTTTGGGTTCGGTGGTGAGGCCGGGAAGATAGATGGGTTGTTGATCTTGTGCAGGGAAGCGAGGGGTGACGCCGATGCAAGAAGGGGCACCGGGAAGAGGGAAGCACAGGAAATCTATGATGACAAGGAAATGGTTAGAAGGGAGCTGCAAAGCATGGATACAAGCCGAAAACCGGTGAAACTAGTCAAGTAAGTGGAAAGGCCAGTGCGATAGAGTCCTTTGATGCCCATCAGCGAAAATCTCAACGCATAGTAGGCGCAAGTGATGAGATGGAGCGGTTCGTGACGTGCTAAAGGGATAAATATCTTGGCCGCATTGAACTGGATAAATAAAAGCTTATTATTGATAAAAAGATGACGGAGTTGGACGCGATCGAAAAGGAAAAAAGCACTGCGAGAGACGCAACGGGCTCAAAGCTAGTCAAGAATTGGAACTCACCAAGTCTCGTATCATGATGGAGACGTTTGGTAAGAAGTTATTTCACCTCGATTTGGACTATTTTCGGTCATTTTTACAAAAGGTAAATTGCAGAAAGCCCTTCACGCTCGCCGGGTTTCCGCTAGCACGGGGCCTCTCCGGAGCACGTCCACTCGCGCTCCACGAGGGCTCCACCACGCCGACTTTTTTCTCGCTCCTCGGGCCCCGCGCGAGTATCTTTTGTCCTTTACGTTTGGGGGTCATCGGCCGAAGAAAGATACTCCTCAAAAGACGTAGGAGGGCAACGGAAGTACTTTGAGGTCTGCGGGTAGACGTAATTCAGAACGTTTTTCAAAAGCATAGTAGGCAAGTACAAAGAACATACCAAGGACTCTACTGCCTTCGTCTTCCATTCAATGTCCACAGTACTAAACTGTGACTTGATTTCTTTTAAAGTTCATTCAATTTTTACCCTCCACTTTGACATAACCCGATTAAAAGCAGTTCGAAACTGCTTTAGATAGATTCTCTAATACGAAACTTCCAAGAACCAACGACTTTTGTATCTTGAATATCCATAAATGAAATACCTATCCCATTCTGTTCCGGTAAATCCTCTTCAAGATCACTTCGAAACCATAGAGTCCAGTCATGAAGAAGTCCTTTAATAGGTCGAAATTCATATAAAATCACTCCGTAGGGCCCTGTTACGATTTGACACTTAATGTAATTCTTTCTTTTATGGACGTTATAAGCAATCATCTGCAGTATGTGTGACCCATTTGGTCTAACGATGCCAATTCCTGTCCCTTCTATGAAGTCCACACAATTAGTTAGCCCATTTAGTTTGGATCTTATTGTTTCCGCACATATAGCAGCTCGAGCCTGCATATATGGATTTGATAGACCAATTGTTAGTAAGTTACCCCTCGTGGTAAGAAGCCACTCCAGACCTTCCCAGAATATTTCTGATAACTGTGAGGCTTTTTTTTCAAATATCACCTCCATTTCTGTCCATCTCGACGGTGTGGCGATTCGACGGAGTATTACATAGGTCACAGTCAAGGCTTTCACAGCGTACATGTTCCTCTAGGTAGAATATTGTGATATTGGCCACCAGATAACGTCAACGACGTTCGATATATGCTTTCTTTCAAAGCGTAACAGCGTTATACAGTCCCAATTGCTTAGACCATTGAAGTTAAACGAGATGCTTGACAAGCTAATGCAATTACTCCTTTGCAGCATATTCCGTAGATCTTGGCGAAGTTGATGAAATTTATACTGGACTGTTGTGAGAGAAGTGGTGGATATGAAGCTTGATTCTCGGCTTATCAGTTTCCGGCTAGACAAAATTAGCAAAACAAGCCTCCAATTACGATGCTGGTTGTCACATTTATGTTGAGTGAAGTCCTTTAATCGGCCTCTTGTCATGATTGAGCGAGAAAGATAGGCGATTGCTGCGGTTCGGTATGCCCTGGATGTTTGGTTTGATCTAGTATGGAACTAGTAGCCTCATAGTTTGGCAGTGTTATTCACACGAGTAAGAGATATTTTGTAATACTCACGCATACTATTTATGAGTAATTGGCGTAAATCACCGCTTCGTACCAAGGGTAAGTTTTTTCACTACTGCATGACCAAGGATATTTTAGTCCCGATGCTCACATTTATTTCAGAATTTCTTTAAGCGTAAGCTTTCTAATTCCTAACGATGCTGAGAACTACAAAGAAGGGCACTCCACATACACTGTACAAAAACTGTATTTACTGTACAGTACAGTACTGTGACCAGGTGAACCCGATCGTGTAATACGTGGAACGCTGTCATTGTGACGCCTTTTCCTCGGGCACAGCAATGCAACAGTTTCCGGTAATAACAATGCATCAGCATCTAATTGAACTTGAGACCTTAAGGCCATTTAGTAACAGGAGGTGGATATAAGGAAAAGGGACCACTTAGTAATGATAGGTCATGACGGAGAGTAGGAAGGCGAATGTGGGGGCAGCCTGAGGTTATAAATAGTGCTAATATGGGACGCAGATGGTGGGAGGAGAGAAGGCAAGCGATGTGTGCCGAGAGGTAAGCAGAGATCTAGCACGATCAAGCGAATTGAAGTGTTTGTGTGCTTATGTGTGTTCTGGGGATTCAGCCAGCGCTTCTGGGTTCTCGGGAATAAGTAAGAGTACTCTTTATAGTTTTAAGCCTGAGTAGGTACCCTTGTTTGGGTTAAGTCAAGGGCGAGAGAGCCGAAGAAGTACTGGCTCAAGGCCTACGTATTGTTTAAGGTGTAAAAAGAGGAAACAAAACAGGTATCCTACTTCGTACCGAGGTCCAGAGAGAAACTACAAGTGGTGCCCGTGAGTGAAGCAACAGCGGTATCTGACCAGTGCCGAGGTCTGTCGAGACTACTTGTGGTACTAGTGCCAATGCCAAGGGTAATGGGCAACATAAAATTATTGTTAAATTGGGTTGCTTACAGCAGGGACAAGTGGGCCGCTGACAAGGGACGTTGTGTACGTAAGTGTCGGAATTGCAGTGGAAGTTCGCTAGCATCACAATATCGACCACAAGGGGGAAGGCTAGCAGCCAAGGAGCTAATGACGGAGCCGATGTGGCTCTAACGGAAGCGAGTAACACGGAAGCAGCTGTTGCTATATCCTCTACGCAATCTTGACATTATTAATTCAATGTTACTTGGACTAATTGAGTTTTTAGCCTGACATGAGATCGCACATTGAAATTATCCCAGGTAAATTGAACCTATCGTCACAATTATCCTATCCACCTATTAATAGTTTTGCAGAACAAGCATATCTATAACAAACTTAATAAAAAATTTTAAATAAAATTGCAATGACTGTTAGAGT
The DNA here is from genome assembly GCA_002205965.3 of Kappaphycus alvarezii. NCBI lineage: Eukaryota > Rhodophyta > Florideophyceae > Gigartinales > Solieriaceae > Kappaphycus > Kappaphycus alvarezii. The sequence goes on from NADL03000776.1 coordinate 54,748, forward strand.
GAGGCCTTCACAGTCATACTTCTTCTATTTACATTTGATGTGAAATCAATCTATAATTTATTTAAGTTTTATCCTTTTCCCTTAGCAAATAATTGAAAGTTTTTTTGCTTTAAATTCTTTTTTAAGCCTTGAGATTTTTCTTGTATCTACATAAAATTATCTTGAAACCTTTGGATAAGCGTCAACTACTAATTCTCAGTTTCGAGAAAAATTGAATTCCAAACATATAAATATTTGTTTTTGAACGGGCATTAAACTTGTGAATGGATCGTTTACGTATGTCCTTGGACCGTTTCAAGCAGAAATTGGTAGTCATTTCTACAATTGTTTCTCCTATATTTACAAAAGCTTATTGTGATTTTCCTGTGTTAAGGTGCTATCATAACTCTCCTTTAATTTTCTTCGATAAGAGATAAATGGAAAGCCTGATTCTGTATCTAATCAAAATTTAGTATCTTGATAAAATACTTTGTCTTATCGCGGGTCAGCTTTATCGAAGTATTTTCAGTAACATTCAGTTAAGGAGCAATAATTCACTGTCTATTTTCGTACATGAATGCAGCTAATATCTGCCTACTGTTGTTATTAATTCATTTCTAAAGTTGTTGATCCAATTCATATTCAAAGATATTCCTAACGCCATTGTTATATCTCTCTTCTCAGCATGATATACGTAGGACATTAACTATATATTATTTTCATGTACTTTAATTATTAAAAGTAAGATTTAAGAATAATTTACTAACTAAGATAAACAAAGGAAGCTTATTCTCTTCAAAAAAAATTCGGGCTTCCACGAGAATAATGGTAACGTTCAAGATCTACCGATGTCATTTATTTTTTAACTTGATGCGTGAAGAAAAGTTTTGACATATAAAACTTTAATACATAAAATAAAATATTGTTTGCTTTTAAAGGGTTTATTAGCCAGCAACAGACACTTTTCGGAGTAATATCTGGGTATTTCTCGCAGTCTTGTATCGTGTTGGTAATAAATATGTTTTGTTCCATTGTTTTTATTAGTAAGAGTATTTATTTCACATATTTTATCCTATTGATAATCTTGTTTCCATTACTACTTCTTTACTTCTCCTCTAATTAAAATATTCGCAAAAAACTACTTTAATATAGTATTATAGCTTCGACAGCAATCAATACAAAATATAAGCAACCAAAATTTTTATATCGATGATCCACTCGTTTCATTCAAAATAATAAATTTAGATAAAATATGTGAAACGAACGACACTAAGACTGGATAAACAACCAAAAGAATTTAACATATTCCATTTATTTTTCATGAATTTCATTATCGCTATCCTAAAGTACTTCAGAGAGCATGTCAAATTGTAGGAAAGAACTCCGATGAAGTATCTGATTTGATTTGATTTCATAATAAGTCTGGATATCATAAGCAACGATTCGAACGTGCTAAGTGGTTCACAAGCATTGAAATTCCAAAAATTCAAAAAATCTATTTATCTATGTGCGTTCTTTACATGTATTTATGATAAATGATTTTTCATAGCTTAATTTTTCAATTTGTTATTCAAAGCTTCACAGTCAGCTAAAATAATGATTGCCACGTTTCCTAGGAAAATAAGCTAAATTAAATCATTTTTTAGGGTTCATACTTGTTTCAGTTGCTAGATATTTCTTTTATCATACTAACCCAAACGCTTGTTGCTATTTTATCAACTTTTGTATCAAATAATGATTTCTAATTTTGCGCGGGGTTTTTATAAAATTTACATGGAACTTCAGAAACTTTAGTTTTCTTGAAACTCAACATAAAATCCATCAATAGTATACTCTGTCGAGTATTGTGATTGTGAAGAGTCTGAAAAATCGTAAATGAAGCTTGTAATAAGCCCATTCATTGCGTATACTTCTTCTATCTTTTTCATGAGCTCAAACTTCAGGTCTTTTCTTATTGTGTCATGAACCCCACGGAAAAAAAATAAGCCTAATCGATGTGGGGTCGCAACTTTTTCGAGGATGTAAATATAGTCGGAGAAAATTATCATTCCTTACTATTTTCAAATGGTGTGTCCAGTTTAGCTTATTCATTTAGGCACAATATTTATCTCAAAACGCCTAAGTGATAAATTTCGATTACTACCCAATTTTTCGAAGAGTGTACTCAACAAAATATGGGAAAATAATTAAAAACAAACGAAATTCCACCTAACATTATGTATAGGGAGTAATAAAGAGATAATAAGTAAAGTTTCTTATATTGTGAGAAAAGGTTATATTGAGATCTCTTTCCAGAATGCAATTACCTAACTTCAATCTATTTGTTATGTAACTCTATACCAAATTTTTGTAATTTCTTTCAATTACTATGGCATTTTAATTTGAAATACACTCCAAACTTTACAATATGTTCACGTGTATTCAAAACTTAGAATTTTCGGGAATTTTCAAAGTAAAATTTCTTTTTCTTAGACACCAATCTTCATTTCAAAGTTTTACATTTGCATGTATGCCGATGCATACCCAATTAAATATATTTTTTACTTAATATTATTGAAAACCACCAAATTTTTCCATTGACGACTGTAACATCGTCTTTTTGAATATCTCTTGCTCGCAACTAAGATATATTTCGCCCTATAAATAGGAAACAATTACAGAAATTTAGAATATTGAATATTGCGATTCAACCTTCACCTACTTGTGAGGACCCGTAGGACGCATGTGAAGCATTTGTTCCCAAAATAGCAGTAAATGCGAATAAAATACGTTTTGAGCTGTTTGTGGTATTTTATTTGTACGATTCGTGCTTTGTCACCTCTGAAGATATTCTCAACGAAATTGTAATGAATCAAATAAGAGATCTACTTACTCAAGCTTAATTGTTCTTCTTGAATTCTAGGTCCTTTTTTGAATGGATGCTTTCATTGGGTCATTTTTTATTGGCAGTAGTTTCTTGCCTTTTGTGAATGAATCTTACTGAATTTGGATATACATAAAATAACTTTTTTATGCGGCTTCGAAACTTCTCGGAAAGATGAAGGAACAACTCTACAATATTTATTTGTGATATAGCTGTACGTTGAGTCTGTCAATTATTTCTGGGGCTCTGATTGGAAAATAGAGAGTATATTTGAACAAGAAAACTAAATGATATGTTACATTGGTAGAGGATATCATCAATACGTTTATGATTTGAATGAAGGTAAATTATTCAAACGTCTTGGACCAAGCGTAGCTTTACTCAATTAATATTAATTTATGTTCCCGGCATTAAGAGATTCCTGTATGGATACAAGGCCACCACAGTGGTTTCTGATACTGCAAAAAAACTTGGATAAAAATTTTCTTAAGAAAAAAACTAATATGAAGCCGTTTTCTTCGCTACAAGGCACACGTTACCGAGTAAATGACAGTATGTGCTTTTTCATTAAATGAAATTTTATGTTGTAAAGGTAAGAATTCGAGTATAGCAGTCAATTTTCTTCATGCCCTGTTTTTAGATATGCAAATATTTGAGCTGGATCACGAGAAAAGTTTTCATTTTTTAACTTCCTCAAGGTTATTGATAACAAAGTTAGGGATTTATTAATTCCAGGACTTACTAAAGGGTTGCAGAAATGCTACCGGGTAAGGCATATAAATTCAAATATTGAAGTACGCAGGGAGACATTCTTCCATACAAACGCTGTAGATGGAACTTAATTTATGGAAATTATGGAGGTAAACAACGAACAACATGTTCTTAAGCCAATGCGCAGAGAACAATAAACACCATTGTCCCCATTTTGGAAAATTGTCTTAAATTTTGAAGCAATAGTTGCGATGAATTCTCTATTTCACGGCTGAGCACACAGATTATGTAAGACTGATAATGAGCTATTACGTGGAGTGGACCGAGAAGACCTATTGAACAACTGATAATGTTCTTGAAAAGTTTATCCAGGAAGTCTGTATGAAGTTAATGATATTATTCTCGAAGCACGCTGACGGCATTAGAGATAGGTGCGATCTTATGGGCGCTATCTCTGCAGTTTAAGGTAATCAGCACGGTTGAATCGAAAAACAACTCGATACAACTGTTATGAGATAAGAACTGAATGACTGTAACTGAATCAATGGTAGAACTGCAGATACAATTCAACTCATCTTTATACTTGACGGCCCTCACCATAGAGTCTCTCCACCCGTTTTCAATCTCAATTTCAACTTGGGACACTTGTCGAGTTACAAAACCACGGTATTAAATGATAGAAAAATTTCAATCATAAAATTCACGAAATATCTATTGGAGTCCGGTTCTCGCCAACATTGAAATTCAAATCCAGTTGATGCTGTACATAGGGATAACTTCACCACGTGGTGTGTACCAATTCCCACGTTCCCGATCGCCATCTTTCGGCTCTACTTTCCCAAAGATGTAATGCTTCTTCGACGTCCATTAAATCTGTCGTCTTTCCGAACGATTCCTCCCTCCACCACCCAATATCGTTTCTTTCTTAACCGAAATATCAGCGCATCTGTAACTTTAATTTTTAAGCGATATCGGGAAGCAATGGACAAGGACCTGATCGCTAATTTTATAGAGGAGAACGTATATTGGGATAAAGAGCCCCCCGCAGTGGCATTTTGGATTCAGTTGAAAAGCTTGGCGGTCTTTGTCCACAGAAGGGAAAAGCATGGACTCTAGTGTCTAGATAAAGCGGCGAACATTCCCAGGAACTACGATGGTTCTCACCGTCATTATATGAAGAACTATTTCTATTCCTTTGACGGATTTCGCCCGGGGGCGTGTTATAAAGGTCCAGAGCAGCCTGAGTGTGCGCTTGGATTAAGGTTTAGTTTTACGAGGGAGGCTTTTGATCGGTTGTTTAACAATCCTGTTGCAGTGTCGCTCTATTTAAGACAGGGGCTGATACCAGATGCTACCGGCAGAATTGGAGTAACACCATTTCTGAAAGTTACTGTTGCCTCGCGAATATTATCGTGCCGTTTACCAGCAGATCTTTGTGATAACATGTTCGAAGTTTCTGACACTTCTGTGTCCTTTTGTGTGTGATATTTAAATATCTCTCTTCAATGTGCTCACGCGCTCCAACAACCTACAATAGTGCTAACATTGAGATTTATTTTAGGCTTTAGGCTTTCCGGGTTGTATTTGGTGCTTTTATTGTGCAGGATGGAATTAAAAGAACAGACTGTAAGGGGTTACAGTAAATCATGGTTGTTCAGGAAGGAAATCCGATAGTGACAGTGATAGGATGGAGTTGAATTGTTCGTTGGACAGGTAGATTCGGTCTCATCAATTTAGACTTCTGAGTTTAATGATTAACTTGAACATCTTCGAAGTCAGTAAGCACTTTCAAGAGGTCTCTGTATGTACTTTACCACCCGTGCAGCTCATTTTTACTTAATTGGGAGATATTTTCAGCTGGTGTTACTATTTAACGGACGTTATGTATCCAAACTGTAAAACCTTCATCAACGCCATATCGGATCCAGAGAACATAAGAGCTCTGTGTTTACGAAGACGCAAGAACGCGTCTAGAAATGTGTTTAAAGGGTGTGCAATATTTTTCTGGGCGCTTTATGTCTCTTGTCATTGCATGAGGGTATTTTACCATCGCTAAAATGCAATGACTCTTTACGGTGTGTGTTTTAAAGCATAACATGGTTTTAGAACGCAGACAGGAACAATACTCTTTCTTTGGATTCTGTAGTTATGGATACTCCTTTTTTGAAGACGAAGACCTTTCAGATATTGTCTTGAAAAGTTAAAAAGACCAAGTATATCTGCTGCACACCTCTGAAGTGCCCATGAAAAATGAAATAAAGGTGACAGGGCTCGATGCGAAACTCATGAAGGCATTGGTGACTAATATTTGGAACATGTATAGCGGGCAATCTAGTGTATCAGAGTGAACATGGTACGAGGTGCGCCGAGGGCTACCCAGGTGCGTTGGAGCAGTCTCCAATTTCTCTTGTACTTGCTGAGATCTTTGGTTGATCTCACTCGGTACCTCATTGTGCTTGAGAACTGTACGAACCGCCGTGAGAGGTCGATTCCTTTGCCAGTTCCGCTTGATAATACCCATCCTTGAGATCGAGCGAACTGAATATCGTCTTTCTGGAAAACCAGTCTATAACTTCCCTACAATCTCCCATAGGGTAGGCATCTGTCACTGTAATATTTTTCAGTGCTCTGGATTCCGTTGCGACCCTCACTCCCGCATCCTTTTTAAGAACAAATAAATTCAATGCTGCCCACGGGGAGTTGGACGGTTTTAGCCCTACGAATTCCAATAGCCGTTCTGTTTGTTCAAATACAGTGTCATTTTTGTTTCATTTTAAAGCTCTAGTATCTATTCGACAAATGTACTCATTTGAATACATTTTAAAATCCATTCATACAATTTATTGGTCTGATACCAATTATTTGATGCGCTTTGTAACATAGACTAACCTATTTTTCAATCTTTAGAACACACCAATTTCCCTCCTGTACAGAGCAAAGCGTTTCTGCTTTTGTACACTAGGACTGGTCAAGATGTATTTATTTTTCATCATTTCAAAGCAATATTAAATACAATGTTTAGTTATTCCGTTTTTGTAAAACTTTGTACTCAATTGATTACATTTCATGGTCGAATATACACTAGTTCTGACCATTTGACATACCATTTTGTACGGTCCAGGTATTTTTTTTGTTGAGATACGGGAAGCTTATGCGTGAAAAACGGTAGTTGGGAAGAGTCAAGGTTGAGAAATCACAATGACTCTACACAGGGCACGATAACTTGGCTTATTTGAAAAAAAGGATGATTTTCACGTCACTTTAGAGCATGTAAAAGTCTTCAAATTTGCGCCTTTAGTCCACTGTCACAAGCCGCCCTCCCACAACAATAGCATGAGCTCTAACAATTTGCAGTTTTGCAAATAAACTACTTTCTATAAGCGACGTCCGAATCGCACCGACAGATGGCTCAGAAGACGCGCGCCCAAGGGAGGTACTAAGGGCCTTCTCCTTAGATTTGCGCTTCTCGCGCTTGCGAGATAAAGCCGTCTGTAATCCTCTGATTTCAACGGCCCGACGCCTCAAAGCCCTACTCTCCTCCTTCTCTGTGATTAAAACAATCGCATCTAGAGCTGATAAAACACCGACATTTGTAGTATATAAATATCCAGATTATGCAAGAACCGTATTTGATTCCAGGACTCTCTGCTTGATCTCCTCCATTTTCCTCTTAAAAGCCTCTTCAAGTTCTGAAACTGAAAAACTCGGAGGCGATGCATCTGCAGTAGCCTGGCGGGGTACATTCAAAATAAGAAAGTTATCTAAAGGCCATAAAACTGCTCTTAAAAAAGCTGGTCTTTATGGTTTGGTGAGTATCAGAAATTTCATAAGCCTCCTTCAGAATGGAACAAAATTCTTAAAAATCAAAAATCTTAGCTGAATCAGCCAACACGCAATTGTGCAAAGTAGAATCGACTGCCATTTTTGATACGGAAAACAGTACAGTGCCACATGGCTGGTTTCATCCAGATGTGTGGGACGGCAGAGCATAGACTATGACGCTGTTTGCGGACAACAACTCGACAATTTTAGTGGCATATGCGAACGATATCTATCATAAACAAGAAGCAATTTCCTTCTATCGGCGGTCAGATTCTTAATTTTCCTTAGAAATATGTCAGCTCACGCCAGAAAATTAAAGCGGTCAACATTTCCGTTCTCCTCGCGAGTTGCGAGGACTGCATGCCTTGGCAAGTTACAAGCGGGAGATTCTTGTTATTTATTCCGTCCCTAACGACACTGCGATAAGTCACACGATTTCCCTTCATAAAAACTCAACATATCTCGCTCCCCATTTCGAGCCATAATTCGCTTCGACGCCGTCCTTGATCCAGCCTCCCTGTCTGGAGAGATTCCACATCCGTCCGAATTGAATAACGGCGAAGCGTCTAAATTGTTCCACCAATGATCTTCTGTAACGTCTCAAAATGGACAGTCATCGACTAAGCGTTGATTTCGCGGTCTCAGAGGGCCTCTTGTATAACAGGAGGTATCGTTACCTATTTATCTTCGGGGTGCTTTCGAAATCTAATTAAATACGATTTGGACGGTTCCTTCCACTCTTCAGACCGGGTGGGGAGCATTCGAGATATCATGATCTCAATTGCTTCTTGCAAATGAGAGAGTGTCGAATGCATGCCTCTTAATCCGCTTTTAGGCAGGTAGCCGACAACAATAATATCTTCATTCGGAGTAAAGGGATTCTTTCGACCTCTGTGGCTTACTGGCTTATGTCGGCGGTCGTTGATGGCTGATCGAGGAATGCCGCAATTCTGCTCTGCCTGTCGTAGAATGATTACTGCTATAATAAAATAGAAGTATTTCGTAATTTACGGATAGGAGTGCTGTTTGACTCGAGTTGCGACCATTGTAGCTGAATTTTTGGGTTCTCTGCGAAGTATGTGATACCTTTAGGAGGTGATTATAGACGAATTAAGCCACCTTTGTGCATAAGAATGGAGTTTCTAATGTATTTTTGGCCCCGAAGAGAAAGGAAGGTTTTTAATCCAACCTTAAGTTTTCTCTGTAGTTGCGCCCAATACGCAGAATTGTGTGGAGTTTAGCTTCGGCAGGATCAAAACATAAAAATTTATTTATTTCTTCGCAGAATGCGCCATGTCCGTTGTTTGTGATTTTATCCAGTTATTTTGCCTCCCCTTTATGTATTGTTTACAGTCCTGTAGTGTCTATATTTGCCCTTAATACTATTTCTACCCTGCGTAGTTTATGTATATTTTCTCTATCCTATTGTACTGTTAGCGATTCCTGCTAGTACTGTTGTATTTTAAGGATCACTAGGACCGTCCACAGGACTATCCGATAGACAATTTAATTAGTAGTTAATAGATTTGCTAGAGATAGTCGGCGACATCTACTGCCTGTAAATTTCCTGGCTTCCTTGGGCACTGAAGTAAACAAAAGAGCATCAGCCATCTTATTAAACTACTCAACTTGTCTACGCTAAGCAAAAACGTCCACTGTTTTTTTCATACTTGCCGGTAACGCCTCCTGTCTGCTTTTTTCTACTCTAACCCTTCATTTAATGCGACAGTCACCCCACAAGTATTCAACTTCTCTATGCTGCTTCAATTTAATCAAAAAACTGTTGGGTCCAATTCACTTCGACGACCCTAAACCGCAAAGGGCATTTTAATAGAGAGTTTACGCAAATTATCACAATATTTCTGAAACATTGTAGATTCGACCAACTTATGATCATATTTGTTGCACGTGAAAGTGTCACGAATATGAAATAGCAGTCATTTGCAAAATAAACTCAGCGAACTTACTTTGGCTCACCCTAAAAATCCCATCAATCTTCGTAGAATTCCAATAGTAAATCGCTTTCTCTTAAAAGGGTTATTCTAAACGTCTCAGCCTGCAATACATCTGGAAACGTGATTTTGGTATGATAACATGAAAAATGTAAAACAGTTGCGAGCAAAATCAACTAGAAGGGTGGAAAATGTTAGCTCCTTTCGCGTCAGCTGGTGTTCTCACCAAAGTCACTGCATATTACATGGCTACTCTAATATGTCCTACCTGTGTGAATCACAACAAAAAATGGGAACAAGAAAGCTTTCATAAAAGTTTGGGCCAGGCGAAATTGCAACACTGAAATATCCAGCACTTATCACTGCTGAATTTGCAAGGCGGGCGAAATGACGCACTAAGGGATTTATCGATTTTTACATTACTTTAAAAGGTATAACAGATAACAGAAGTGGGCGACGACCAAGTCTTTATGAGAGTGGCCGTCGTCATTTGGAAAGATAGAACAAGAAAGGAGAGCCCCGGGCCTCTCAGTTGTTGAAAAGTCTTCATTTGAATAAAGAAAGTGTCTTGCCCAACCGAAAACATCTTGGGAACAATATTTAGTCTGTCAGAGTGTCGAAAATGTATTTCGCTGTCTGATATGCATCAAAAGTACTGATTTTAGATAAGAATCTGTTCCGTTTAGAGCGTCCTAGTGGTTTTAACTGCCACTGGAGGGATCAACCTGGCGAAGAGAATATTTTATAGAGATGGAACCGCGGTGGAGACGGGGTGATGGTGCGGGGTGCGGATTCGACTTTTGAAATGAATGGAAATTGTGGAAATTAGAATTAAGAGTATTTGATTTAGAACTGCTAAAAAGTCATGGGGTAATGTATGCAATCGTTCGCAGATGTAAAATTGATTGCCACATGGATTTATGAGTATCGTAATCCTCCAATTCACGTGAACAATGAAGAAAAAGAGCCTTTTCGCGATCAAAATGTTAAATTACTGAATTTACCGACTCCCTGTTCATTTCTGAATACCATTGGGATATGCGTTACGCAATTTTTCTGCTAGTTATCGGCAGTAAATTAGCCTTGAGCAGCTTTGGATTGAGTTGATGAAAGCTTAGAAGGAAGTCCCGAATTCACTTCTCCTCATTGATCACATCAAGTAAAAAGCTTTTTTCTGAGAAAATTGGGATCTCTACAGGTACTTTGTATAAGTAAGGAACCAACTGGCGTATTACTGCTCGTCAATGTTGGTATATGCCAAAGATAATTCACCCTCCCTGGTTTCTTTAGCCAGCTAGCTTTATCAATTTTATGTAAAATTTTCCAAATAATGTTTGCGTAATTAATTTACGTTGCGGCGTTCAAATATGTTATTTTTGATAAATTGCTTTAGCTTTTGGGATATGCGAAGATAAATGCTATTTTTAAGGTATGTTAAATTTATTTGGTTGATTTTTTGACCTGGTAATGACACTGCTACAAAAATTACTTTTCCCACATGAGTTCAAAATTTAAGGTAAAATTGCGTAAATATATTCATCAATACCATGCTGATCAGTAAAAAAGCTTAACTCACTGTCAAAGCAAAAGCAGATTATTTAACATCACCAACCTTTGTGTTCCAATTTAATAAACAAATTTTGACCTCTTTCAAATAAAATTTCACAGTCACTCTTCCTCTACACATAGTCTTGTTGAAGTTTTTCTCTTCATCGCTCAGAAATGATCCTTGGGAAGTTTTCTCCAAAAATCATGATTCTTGTACCCACTGTCCCCAAATAGAACATTCTGAATTCCATTGGCAATTAACATCCATTGGCTATTGACAATATGCTTAATATAATTCTGCAACACTGTGTCAGAACAAGGTTCGATCATGTCAACTTCCTGCTGGATGCCTTAATTCTTAAAAAAGAAGCCCTTTTGCAGTGAAAAAAGCTTTTCATTTCGGTTTATGGTGCCTCTTATTCCCGTTCTTAGCTACAATTTGTACAGAATTATGAATCTGTTGAGCGATATAAATGATATTTCCGTCGATTAATGTAAAGCATTTGTCTAGAGTTAACATTTTGATTTTGATTGCAACCTCGTATGCCTCAAAACCCGCATTCAAAAATTTCATGTGATGTTCCCAGCAACTAGACGTCCCACTTTTCTATAAAACGTTCTAATGTCTCACAAAAATCTGTATAAAGTGTGTCAATGGCAACTGAATAGTAGCTTCGTACCTCTCTATCTGCCTTATGCATGTATTGAGAAGCCTCAGAACTACACATATTTCAAAAAAAAAGAATGACTCATTATCGTTTGTAGAAATATCCGCACTACGCAGGACCTCGGGATCTACTATACAGACGACTCCGGGCAATTGCTGAACCAATTGCCCACTCAAGCGAGAAAGGGGCCGGAAGAAAACTTAACCGCCATAACGGAGGATCCTGGAGGCTTAAAAAACTCCCTTTGTAAGCACATAGGCTTAGAGATAGAGATGGAAACGATAACAGCGAGACCTCCGGAATAGCAAGCTTTTCAACCAGCCCGCGAGGCTGTGAAGACCCTAACCCCTCGCAGTACGTCAAAATGACGGTGGATTTAATCGCGGCAGGGTACGGTGGGCCTCGCAACCCTTGTTCAAGTAATAGATCCATCCTTATAAACCTTTTCTAGCTCGTCCAACGTGCGCTAGGGGCGCAAAGATGCAATCTACTCGATGTGTTCATCGACTAAAACGTTGCAGCAAGAGCTTTGCAGCCGTGACGGGCAATCTCGAGAGGAAAGTGCCGGATGAAGGTCCGGCGCCCACGCTGTGCGCGGGCTCCAAGCGAGATGAAGTGAAGGTTAGGTATAGTCAGTCGAGAAGAGATGGACGTTAAATACATGTTTCAAGTAATGGAATGGCTGCAAATCTGCTTTCTTTATTTTGAAGATTGCTCCATGAAAAGAAACTAATCATTCTACTCTAACCTGCTTCTTATATTCTTAATAAGGAAAAAACGTTTGTGAGTAAGAATATTGAAATTAAAGCTAGACAGGTCCAAAAGATGGATTCAAGTGCTGAAGTCAGCAAAAGGGTTCATTGCATTTTGACATGATATACACTTTGCTTCTCGCATTATAAAAATTCACCTAGGCCTTCTAAAGATATTTATTTTCTCGCCGTTTAACAACTGAGTCTCTCTGCGGTGAGCTGCGGAATTTTGAGCCCAGTGATCGAGCTGAAGCACACTAGTTACGTTCAGTTTGAGCAAAAGTGCCTGAAGGACCTAGTAAAAGGTTTCGCTTTTACATTCTCATATGAGTTAAGTCCTAAAAGCGCAAATAAAAACTGTTATATTAAAAATATATCTTCTTACTGAAACGCTGGCCGAAAAGATTGCAGAAATAACTTTCGTAAGACCCGTAGTCTAATATGGAAAGAATTAACACCTGAGCCAAGAAAATGGCGTCAAACTTTCCATAAGGTAGGTTAATAAAACCATTTAATCATGTACTTTAACATTTTTCCCTCAACCTAACCTCTACTGGTTGAGCTTTATGGTCATTATCCGGAACAAAAAGTAATAACCCATGCCCGCAGGTAGATATCTAACGCCTGCGTAGTGATTCCAAGTGATCAGCATGGAAAAAGTTGGTATTTCAATTTCATCAATCGTTATGAATCCTAAGCTCCCGCGAACAGTAATTGTTGCATTCATGAAGGATCCAATCACGTATGAAACGCAAAACTTGCTGCAACTTGCCGCAAAACTTGCCGCAAAGCCGATAATAATAACTATAAGGAACGAAAAATGGTACTCTGAGTGGCGTCCGACTCAACGAAAATCGCCCGTACGCTGTGAAAAGAGACAGATCTGCCCATGTCCTTCAGTAAAATGCTGTTATTCCATATTGTTTTGGATTTCTGCGCTACAAAGAATTTAAAGCAGCTCACTCTAATAAGTAATAAACAATGATTTCTCGTGGTTTTCAACGACAAGATACGCTTCATATGCGATTATGCTGCCTATTTTAATTCCACTTATATTAATTAAGAAGGTGAGGACTGTTTTTATCAAAGTCGAATGAAAGGTATAATTCGAAAAATGGTTTGATGGCTTGGGTAGCATTTTTCTTATTTATGGACTAAATTATTATAATCTCATGTCAACTCTAATGAGTAGGAATACATTCAGATACTGAAGAAGAGTATATTTGTCTACATAATATGTAAATGCCTACTAATTGAACTTTCCCCTTTCAGTTACCCTAAAATGGCCAGAGAATGGTTTAAGGAGCAATTTATTCGTGTGTTAGAGTAGCTTTCAAGGAATTCAGATCTAAATCCGCTGAGTTTCATCTGTTAAAGAGCACATAGAGCTTTATACGCCATATTAAGTTAATTTGAAAATATCTAAGAGTTGATAGAATGTATTATCGAATTCTGTGGCAAGATTGACGATAACAGTAAACAAAGACCGTTCAAAAAAAATTTAATCGATGCATTGTTTTAGTTACTGTCCATGGTGTAATGATAGATAACTATTTGAGCTCATACAAGTAGGTTTGCTTGAAACCATGCATCTTGCCTCGTGTAATCATTCACCTACACTTTTAGGAACAATCTCTTTAGTATTTAAGTATTAAATATCCGTATTGACAGTAACCTCCAATGCCGCTTGTCTGCTGTCTGGTCTCCCTTCCACCTTCTGGTAGATTGGAGTACCATCTTAAGTTTTCGACGCATTGTACGGTTTCACAATTGGCTTGGCCATGATACGATATCTACGATCCGGTACAAATTTACTGGGTACCAATCCACATATCAACCACAGTAAATTAACCCCCAGTTCCCCCAGTATTGAATCAAATAAATTTTCATGCGTGTCTTCTTATAGTTGTATAAACGGGTCTTCAAAGTTGGAAGGACCCATTACTCCTTTTATTAAGTAAAATGAACACAGAGAAGTTGAGTTTTTGGGGGCGAATGACAATATCACTTATGAGTGTGTACAGAACATCACTAATAACCATATATAGGCCCAAATTATTTCTTTCCCATTGAAGAAAAAGAAAATTGGAAATATTTTTGCCACTCTTCTTTTAGCATCATAGTTTTGAAGGAATCCTGAGTGCTTGATACTGGATGTAATGACAGCATCGAAACTGCCATTCCGATCAGTATGGGTACCTAGCATTTGGGAGGAAAATCAGGGTGCCAGTTGCGAAGAGATGCATCATTCCTGATCAAAACCCACCTATTATATGCACTTCTCGATAAAGCAGACTTCTAAATCTACCTTTTTCATTGTTAACTAGTCATATCCCCGGCCACATGATTCATTGGACGCCAAAGGCATCTTTAATCCTTCCAAGTGCTTGAATAGGTGCTGTAATTATCGAAACTCCCAGCAGAAGCAACTTTGACAGCATTATTGTCTCTTTCAATTTCCTAAAACGCGTGGACGGGGATAGAATGCGATCGTTGGTGAACCGTCCAAATTCTTACCGTTCTGAGCGGCCGATTACGTTTTCTACGTTTATAAAACCCGCTCTAATCTTACCACCACAATTAGTCTTCCCTTTCAAACCTTTTAAATCACTGTGCACATAGAAAACCAAAATGTTCATGCACTATATATCCCTCCCATCCACAGGAGATTCGGGGCACAAGGAATTCATTCCTTCATCCGTTCCCCCCAAGTACCCAATTAGTACAACAAAAACAGAGTAATTTTCTAACTGACAACAAAGAGACCACCTTGGAACTAGATTTTCATAAATCGAACCAAATATCATCGGTAGAATGGCTTTTTAGCCAGTGAAAGTTCTTTTCCAACCAAATTACCCTAAAGCTTTCATTCGAATACATTTTGCTCAAGAATGGGACCCTCCTCAACCTTTAGAAACAATCTGACGTTCTAGAATAACTTATGAGACCCGGCAATAAATGAGACCCGACACAACCATCCACTCCCACTTTTGATCAGACATTGATCCGGAAAATCATCAAAAATTTCGTCTTGAAGTAGCTTATCATCCATCGTTTCAACTAAATTGCCCGTAATGGAAAGATACTGACACGAACTTCCAGTTTAAATTCAGGAACAATAATTCATTGACTATCGGTCTAATTACGATTTTTCCTCTCCCTCCATTCGCAATTTCAATTTCAATTTACACGGCACCATGACTGAATCATACTCTTATATGAACAGCCTCCGCGTGGTCGGATTATTCGACCAGAGAAAATGAGGTTGTCAATTGGACTGCCAGGTTTGCTAGTGTAAAACTAGTGAACCTCAAAGTACTTTGCGACTCTGAATAGAAAGCAATATAAATACCGCCGACAAACGACCGTCGGCCGCAAGAATAAAATTGTGAAGAGAAGAATTTACCTTGTTCTCTTCATCTTGACGGACTCAAATTGCGCCAGAAATGAGAACTTGGACAGGGGTACGAAGTAAAACCTGTCCTTTGCGAGTTGCATTGAAATTTAGCAGTCCACGGCATGGTAAAGTTCTCGAAAAAGTTTTAGACGAAATGCAGGTTGAGAAGTCTTTGGGAAAACACATCTCGTGCTCGTGTAAGTATGACATGTAAATTAGTGCAATATCAACTTCACATCATCCGAACACTTGTTTCTGTATTCGCCGTACTCATACTCAATTCAGAAAAAAAGGAACAGGACCAGTATTTTCGAGCGAACAAAAATTAAGGCCAAAACACAAATAACAGATTTATTGATGCACGCAGGGGACCTCTAATACTTATTTTTCTCCCATGAATCTTCAGTCCGTGACGGATTCCTGTAAATCCTCTTATACATCACATTCCCGCTGGAACTCAAAAACTTCTGTAGACTGCGGACTGATATGTTCAACAACAAGCTTGATTTCAGATCTAGCGCGGTATATTATGCTTCTGAATTGTGCCGGAAAAGAGCCCTCAGCTCTGTCTGCATATTTGGGCTTCTTTCCCAACTTTTTGTGGCTTTTAGAGATGCGTAGTTTTGAAATGAGTTTCTTTACGGTATTTTTCGAGCACTTGACGACCAAGGAGATCTCCCGCTCCGGGATCATATCCCCCGTATAGGGCAGTATGGCTCCTTTCTGCTTTTCTGCGGTCTCATTTTTCCAGGTTGCCTGTTGATTAGTGCTGGAGTAAGCGCTATGTTTCTGAGAACATATAGCTACTATATTTAAGTGCAAATTGGTCTTTCCGTTTCTCTTCTGGGTTTATTGAACTGTTTTAGTCCTGTTTTTGTGCAAAAAATTTGGTCGTATTAACTTTTTGTAATGTCATCTAGGGACTTGATAGAATCGCTGTTTGGCTCTAGTTTAGCGCAATGAGACAATGTACAAGAGTCCTATTTTAGTACAGTTTGTACGTCCATGGATAGTATCATCGGAGAACGTATTGAAATGCATTTCGGTCCTACCTTTTCTGAGATAATGTACTAGGTCTCAAAATCAGTTTCTCAATCTCTGCCGAAATATTCGCCAATACGATAATGACCTGAAAGCCTTGAAAATTACTTACCGTGCAAATAGTGCTACTGTCCAGTACTGCATACACAAATTATGCAATCGTACGATAAAAATAATTCCAATAAGTAAATATAAAAAACCGCTGAAATGCACCGAATTTAACCAAAAATATGCCAGTACGTAAAAAAACTGTATGAAACCTACAGTACTGAACGTGCAAGTTGATAGGACCGTTAAACCTTGCAGTTCTACTAGCTATCAAACCTATTTAACCGTTCACCATATAATGTGAGCCAAATAGCGGGGACTCGCGTATTTTAATTGAAAAAATAAGAAAAATAGCTCAATTATCAGGAAATAAAGAGCGAATGAATCAGCACTCAGCCCCTCGTCTGCTGAGTTATGAGCAAGAACCGACAAATGAAGTCGTTGCGACGGGCCATTGAAGAAGTAACCCTCCAAAATGGTGTCGTTCGACTAAAAACATATAATCTGAGACAATCTATCATAACGTGGGGGTATGACAAGAAAAAGAACAGTATCAAGAATTTATTGATTTTTGAACAAAGCACAATTGCATCCCTCAGATCGCACTGCATCATTGCAGTTCACCACACTTCTCAACTACACGCAATGCTGCAGTTCTCCGACGAATGTTTCGCGTATTAGAGAGATTCTGACGCCATATTAGACGCTCCGGGGCGAGCGAAAGAAGGCGCATACGTTCCTTCTCATTCTCAGGATACATAATTTTCCTTTCAATCTCTTCCCTTCGCTTCTGTTTCCCAATCTCAGCTTGTCGACGTCTCTTGTCCCTGGCCTGCCGGGCATGGATAACAGCATGCGGCGTTAAATGCTGCCCATGCTTTGTAGTCATAGAGACAGTGCCCTCCTCGTTAATGTCAATTGCTTGTAGCAGAAGCCTGTTCTTGTTATCAAACGACTTCACAACATCCTTCAGCGTAAGAGGCATCTCCGGTCCCATTTCATTTTCGTCCAGATAAAATGGCACCTATTTAATTGGTTCCAACGTCGCAGATAAAAGATTATCATCCCACAATCCAGTACGGTAAAACCCACTTCTTGTAATTGAATATGTAGCTGCTGAACTGTATCCGGATGACAGAACCACAGCCACATCAAAAGCGTCCGCAAGCTTCTTGGCCATAGCCACACGATGGAACTCGCGTTGTAAAAAAGATTTGGACGGACCGAACACTGATACATCCAGAGGTTGCAAAACGTGGGATGTATGAGCTGGAAGCCCACTAACTTTCATATTATCACTGCGCAACAAGTAGAGCACCTCAAATTGAACATGGCATGCATGCCCGCCCAAAACGAGTAGCAAGTTATTACCACCCCTTCCTTAACTCGGCTGTTTCTTCCAGAAATAAATTCGCACGTTCCAAAAAAATTGATGTGTCAACACCAGGTGGGTCTCTCTGAAAAAAAAACAATCCGGTAAATACTGCATAACTATCTGGATTTGTCCCCTCGCTCTTCTAAAATGTGTTTGCTTTCCAGGGTACACTACGAAAGGTTTATACGCTTTGCCGGTGGCATTAACCACGAATATCATAGTCACTCTATCCAGATTTCCACGTGAGCCAACAACTGTAGTTATAAAGCGTTTGTCCAGGCGACCAATTCCCTTTAGAATAATACGTCCCGCCATTGAACGAAATGAAAACCCAGTCTCATCCAAATTGAAGACAAAACTCGGATCCTTGATGTTGAAGAGTTCCATAGCTGCCTTTATACGAGCAATGTGCTCTCCCACAATCTTTTTCGTAACCGCTTGCGCCCTTTTGTCTTCTACTTCCCGCATTACCTTCACCTTTAGCGACTGGTGCCGTAAAATAAATGATTCCACCTATTGTGACGAAAAGCAGCCATTTGTGAGGGTGATTTTTGACCTCCGCATCTCCGGCAGTCATTCGACAACAAAGCTCACGAGGTCAATCAGATCGTTCTTAGTAAGCGGCAAGAAAATATCAACATAATACTGTACTGCTTTGCAAATGAGCATTTCCTCTTCTTCGTTGAGCGTTGCAGGTCTGCCTGGGTTACGAACCACTATGTGGATATCGTCAGGGCTCTCAGGTGCACGCGCTGTTGTTTTGGTTGCCAAATAAGTGAACGTCCTGTTGAGGTTGCAGCGATCGACGCAGTAGATGTTGGTGAGCTTTCGAAAAGACCCGCCTTCAGTGATACGATGGCAAATAGCTCTCTGTAATCGTTGGGATGTGGAAAAATCGTTGAAGTCACCGGTGCTGTGTGTCTCAGCCATCCTGAGATTTCCGGAGATGGGACATTTCCTAGGCACAATTGCTCCTGTTCTATGTCGTGTTACCTATGTCTCGGCAACCATATATGTCCTGTCTCTTACAAAGATTGCTTTCTGGGCCACTTTCTCCCTTTGCTTAAACGTAACGGGACTTAGGTGTTTCGGTTTCCCCGCCAGAATTGATTCAGGTATTTGGGAAGTGGGTGTTTTTAATTGAAATAATGTCTCACATATAATTTTTGTCTCACATTATATGGACCATGGTTACTCCCTCATAAAACGACCCACACCTAGAAGAGATACCACGTTCTGCTATATCCCTGCTGCCTACCCTTTGCCTCTCGATGTCATCCCCCTGAAATCCTACCGCTCTGTCCTAGCATTTCTACTCGCCTATCCCTGGCGAGTCTAAACTACAATCTGCTATCACTTCCAAGATCCTTACCGCCGGTTTCGACCGCCTATTTCCCTGCACCGATGCAGCAGAACGTGCCCGTGTCCTTTCGCAAGAAAATTTTTCCCTCCGTTTTCTTTTCTCTGCTTCACCCAGATCGAAGTACCTCCCTGGCTTCCCATGCATGGATAAATGTCGTGATCCTTCGTCTCGTTAATCCCCTGTCCTCCGATCACTCGCAAGGTCTCATTTTCTCCTGTTTTTCTCTATATCTTGCTCCATTCTTGGACCCATTGGGGAAGCATGCGTTGACAAGCAAGTATGAACATGGTTAGCCTCGGCGTCACAATGATCTACGCGACGCTCAGCGCAAATACTGTTCTGCGACCCCAACCGGCCTCCCATTCATCCCACCGTGTGTAACTCTACACTTCCGGCGTCTATGGGCTCAACCCCCAGGACATCGCTTTGAAATTGACTGTCTCGCATCCCTTCACCCACAAGCTCATCTTCGAAAGCGCTGCATCTGTGGCGGCTGCAAATCTTGCTGAATACTACAATGTTTTACAATACGGTGGTTATTGTCGCGCCCACAAAATATTACTCCTTCCTTTTCCAATGGACATCTATCATGCCTTTGGGAAAGTGGACTCAAAGTTATCCTTCCTTGCATTTTGTCAGAATTTCTCGCCAACCGAATAGTTTCCGACCCTCATGTTGGATCGCAATTGAAAGGTAGAGATCAGGACAACACAAATCAGGATCCAGCGGCAGGGTAATCAGAATTTAGACTCAAACCCACGAGTCCTAGGCTGGGCGAAGATATTTTGTGAAAAAAGAGCTAGCGCAGTTGAGCACAATCAATTCAAAGTAGAAGAAAAAAGATTAATTAGAACAAGAGCGCACACAGTAGATCTATCACGGCGCATGGGTGAATGCGTAACAACATAGCAATGTATAAATAAATAGATACAATAGCGGCTGACCTGAAAGACTTAGAGACAACAAGCCAACATCTTTTGCGGATCCTCCTTGCCTGCCAAATCTCCGAATGAACTCATCCCTCAGCCACAGCCCAGTGCTTGTTAAAAATATTCACCACATTTACCTTTACAGTGCACGGTCCAATCAAGATACGACCGATAGGTTAGCAAGCACCGACTCACTGATTAGCTTTCCTTTCCGGAGTCCTCTTTAAGCCATCCGACTCGTAAAGGTTTCACACCCTCTATCGAACCTACCCCATGGACCCCATTCATTAAATCAGCCCTATTTCTGCCCAACTCAATTCAAAGGTAAGTGGGACAACAAAATATTGTACATCCAGTGGCAATAATGTTAGCTTAATTTTACTTCTTGCTTTTTGCTGGCAGCTGACAACTCGAAAAGAGGCTTACAGGTATTTCTGTACTTTACCGTTCAACCTAGAACTTGACTGTTATGTTTATGCACTGTACAGTGCTGTAAAATTGAGCTCATATACTTTAGATCAGCTCAAGCAGGTTTAGGGTTAGACACTCACCGTCGTCCACATGTCTTCTGGAGACTTCCGTCGATCAACAAAAAGCATCAGTCGACTCGCCTTGAAGTCTATATAAGCCCCGGTCTCTCTCCATCTTCTACCTGAGTAAAGTTCCTTACCACCTTCTCCTCTCTCATCTCTCCTTCTCCGTCCCTCACTCTTTCTTCTCTTCCCTGTTTCTCTTGCTCTCCTGCTCTCTCCCTCACTCTCTGTCCGGCTCCCTCGCTCCCTCTCTCTCGTTCTTTCCATCAAATACCTCTCGATTCTAGCGTTGAATCTCCTACTTCTTTGCCATCCGAAGCTGCACAGCTGCCACCGAGGATTAAAATCATCTACAATAAACCTTCTTATCTCTAGTATTGTAGCTGTGTGTCATTCATCATTTTCATTCACATCGACTGACACCTGAGATTGCCAACCCTACAAGCCGACCAAAAAAAAGCTAATACTATATTTTACTATACTACTCGCTGAATAGTCAGTAACTTAATGTCTCCCAGTGCGTAAATTTGAATTTGCGCGTAACTTTACATCCATCCTCGCCCGCCGCTTACACCGGTAGTTATGTTGTACCTTCCTAAGCTTTTCAGCCGTAGCCACTCCTATAACAACCATTTACTCAATTTCAGAATCCTTGGTGCAGAACAGTACTGTACTGCACAGTGTAGGACAGAGCACTGTACTGTAGCTCAGTGTACATTAGTACAGTGGTGCAATGCAGTACTGTACAATGCAGTACGGTAAAGTGTACAGTACAGAGCTTAAGCAAGAAGATTTCAGAAAATAAGCCTTCAAATTTCAGAAGTGGAATTACAGTTTGTAATTCAATTGCAGAATTGTAGAATGAAGTCAGATCTACAGTATTGCTGAAATGTAGCCAGTTACCCTCAAAGTAAGAGAGACTCTTTTACTCTTTACTTATCTTGAGTGTCCACCGACTGACCGACTATTCAGTTAAGAGCTAACTGAATGGACCACATCGGTCACGTGCAGTGGGGCCCGCGATATGATGGCCATAGCCACCGACGACTGAAAGCGTCTTTTAACGCTCTGCTCTGCGCAACACTTCGCGCTAAACAAACACGCAAAAGGACCCTTTTTCTCTAGACTACCTACTCTCCTCTCTTCGTCTATCATTACCTCCCCCTCTTATATGGGGAAGCAAAGATTATCGGTTACTAACGGATGGCAAGGAACGAAAGTGAGCTCAACATTTACAAGTGTCCACGTCGATTTCACATCACCTCCTAATGGAATCACGCTGTGCCCTCACAGCGCAACCAAAAGCGGGACAAAAACAACATAGAAACAAACATCATAGAACAAGAAAATATAAAGACACTCTGGTAAGAGTTCGGACCTGCGACCTATTTCATCATGGCCTGGTGTAAATACCCCCATACCTGAGCCCGACGTCACTTCAATAGCCATGCGGGAAACCGGGTGGGGAGCCGCGCGCAGCTTTGAGGATGTCTTGTCCCCGACCCAGGGTGGTTCGTGCGGGCAAGATATGCCTTCAACAGTTCCTAACCAAAGCTGCCGGGATTTCATTCCATACCTTTTTAAACCAATGCATGGCTACCAAAAAATCCAATGTATAAATTTGTTTGACATCAGAATCAATGTTATCCAAGGCTTTTTCCATTTGGAATCTGCGATATCGAATCTTTAAAGCTGCAATTATGCCAGCATCCATGGGTTGTGTTTTAGAGATGCAATTTGGTGGAAGGAACATAACAAATACATTGCAAGGACTGGAAGAGTTTCAGCTTTCCCGTGGGCTCTATAGTTGGCAATTAGTAGAACTGCTTTGTGGTCAATTGTGCGACGAGTATAGTCAATGAAACGCTGACACCATTCAAAAAATAACGCCGCGGTCATCCATGCCTTCTTTTTGGAATGGTAGCCAAACCCCATCTCATTGCTGGTCTTTTTCTTGAAACATCTAGGTCGAACATAGTTGCAGATTATCATCAGTCCTACCTTTTCAGTACCACTTGCGTTAGCACGAGTCATTAGCTTGATTCGCTGCTTCGCCTTTTTACTCCCAGTTAAAGGTTGCACTGTTGTTGCAATTTCTGGGGCTAATTAATAAAACAGCCCACATTCATCCGCGTTAAATATGTCCTCGGGCTCGTAGCCCAAGACCTGCTAAATTTCTGGAATTTCCCTCTCTATAACGCTGAAATCCGCATTAACATACTCCCCGTGATACTCAAAAATGATTAGACAGCATCACTTATTGAACCTGCCCAGGCAACATAGCAAAACTTCAGTTTATGATGCTTTTCAATAGCAAACTTCTGATTTGCTAGCTGTTGGAGCTTTGTCGCTTTGGCTCGAGTCAATCTCTATTGACATTAATGTGTGCTGCATGCCTGTCACATATCCATGTAAACACCGCTTCTTCGACTACATGGATCTTACCTTGCTGGTCCATCAACTTTTTATAAATTTGGCTACCATCTCTCCTAGTCAAGGCGTCAGATTGAGATATCATTCGGGGCATCGCAGCTTAGCTCGGTGCTTGATTTTTTTAACCTAGTTTCTGCACAAACAGTTAATTTTCTGTTAGTAACCTTCTCGCCAACTTGGACTCTGCGGAGCCTCTCTTGGCAGATTTTCTGCTTTTGAAGAATCGTAAATTTGATGAGGGGCATTTTGAGTGGTTAAAGTTGACGAGATGATTTTGAAATGCTGTTAGTCGTCTGTTTGTGTGTCTCAGGTCTATGCATATGTGAGATATTTCAATACTTGGCTCACTAAGAGAGGTTTGCATGAATTACCGTTAACTGCAACTTGAACAAAATCATAGAAACAGAGGTGATCTTCAAGCCATCCAATGAATGTTCAAACGTTTCATACAATACTGCTTGATCTGATTGTGCTCATGTTATTAAAGTAATATATTCTTGTGCAGCTGGTCCATAGCGCACTCTATTTTGGTGTTTTCAAATGATTAAAATTTAAATTATAAAAAACAAAACCGGGATCTTGTAATTTGGGGTTCCAGTCATAATAATTTTTTATTGCATTAGTACCGGGGTCCAGTGCAGGAACAGGCTATGTTGCTGGCTAGGTGCTAACCCGGTGGTCCATGTCGGCCACGTGCACATATGTACGAGAAACGATAGCGTTCGCTAGAGAGGACCAGATCGTTTAACTAAAGCGTGGGTAAATTCTCGTTCTAGTAGATGATTTTAATTAAGCAATATCTAGCCTTATTTTCAATCAAAGCCAAAATTTGCAGACTTTAGGTTTTAATTACGGACGCGCATTTTTTCCTTATTTTCAAAACAAGTAAGAAATTAGGAACCGGCCGGCAAGGCCGATCTTAATTTCCGTCCTTCTTTTCTACATCAGCAGTCTAAGCGAATTTAGTTTGCATCTCTTTACATTACAAACTTTTCGCGACCCATCATGAGTCATTCCTCCCCGTTATTCACGGAAAATCAATTTTCAGCGAGCAACAGCGATGTGCATACTGACTCTCCTTTCATTAATTCTTCAGATACACAGAATGCATCGAGATTTGTGAGAAAAAAGATCGAAAAACATGGTTTAACTGAAATTTGATTGCTTAGCTGTTACTACACAGAAACTCAAAATACTAGACGCTACATGTGCTCGTGTTGCATACATAGCACAGATGAGGCATTTCGAAGATGAAATGATTGTCATTGAGCAGAACAAGTACGGTACTCCTTGGAGAAAGGAATACATGAAAGCGTGACGGCTGAGAACATTCGAAAAGTAACAACAAATATCGATGGTATGGCCAAGAAGATAAATTTTGCTCCTCTTTCGTATTCCGGATCTTTCAAAGGTCTTCAATAATTTCTGCGAAAGAAAGAAAACGACGCCGATCACATTTCGGATCAGGCTATTCTGGATTAAAAGCATGAAGCTTCGAAAAAGACTCTAACTTCCGCTGAACCTTCGGAAGCCGTATTGGCCAAGACTAGGGAGTGTCAGCGCAAAAGAGAAGCGAATCGAGTAGCGAAAGGCAGCGTTTGAGAAGAACAATAAATTGATTTCAATCCTAATAAAGTTTCCGAACACATCAAAGAAGACTACGATAGACCACGCAGGCGTTCTTTTGTATCCATCGTACGCACACTGATGCTCGCTACAGTTGCCAGGCCTCCATCGCTTAGCTTTGTTTCCATCTACAAATAAGACGCATTTTGGAAATCCAATGGTAAGGCCATTGACTTATTTTCTCTTAGAAGACGATGGCCAACTGAGAAGTGCAGGTGATACGCTGTCAAGGCTCTTGTATAATGCCCGAAGCGCGTAGTGAAAGTAGTTAGATAACGTTCCCACTGAGATACCGTACCGATGAGCGGTTCGTTCTACATCCAAGCCGCCTTCTTCAGATTCACTAAGAGCATCAAGAAGAAGGCACAACATTTCTTTTGTACATTATCTGCTTTCATGCGGTTTTCTTGAGTCATTCTATGCAGCAGAATACGTACCCCTCACCTTAAAAGGATTTTCAAGTCCTTCGCGACATAATTCATGGACTTCGTCGAACTCTTCTCTTGACAGTTGAACTATTTTCTCAAACATGTTCACATCAGGATCTCTTCCTCGGATTTCTAAATATACATTCGATGCTTTTCTTCTATCGTACGTCGCTTTAGATCCCGACCAAGAATTCCCTTTTCAGGGATTTTCTTGTTCTGGAAACGTAGACGCATCCAAATATGTAGCGGCTTCGGCTTGAAACATGGTTGAAAGTTGAGCACTTTGCTGAACCAAAATAGAATTGTGCGCCGCTGAAGACTTCATTTGTTCCTGAAGCAATAGTGGAGCAATTGAGTCATGGCCAGGGGAAGGCATTGGTATAATTTAGAAGAAAAGCTCAAAACAGCAAAAGCAAAGTCTAACTTAGCGACTAAGAACTTTTTTCGCATTGCGCTGCTTTACTTTACCGATACGGAGGATTACGAACGATACCCCATTATCCTGGGCATGTCCAGCATACACCGGGGGATAGCCGAACCACACTTTTCAAAATTTATAGAACCAAATCACCCCCCTTTTAGCCGAAGCCCACTCAATTGCACCGAGTCTACGAATTATGTATTCATACATCTGACTTAACGATCTTCACCCAAACTCTCCACACAAATACACAAGGCATCTTCGTTTCGCTCCTCCTCCTATGTGTGCCCCCAAACCCGCCGCCGGGAGGCCTGCGCCACCGTCGCGAGATGTGATGCACCAAGCAGCACACGCCTCCCTCGATTTGTTCATGGACCTCGTCCAACGTCTTTCGGCAGTTACCGATCTGGCGGCCCGCGACGCTCCATCTAAACTCTTCGAATTGCAGCACTCTGAACCAGCGCTATCCAGCCTTTGGCTTCCTCCGAGGTACCGCCGAGGCCACCAACCTCGCCAAGTTCTTGGCCTAAATCGCCGCCGACTCTCCAAACCCCGCCACGCCGCCTGCCGCACCTGATCATGCTACCTCGCCCTATCTCGCCGCTGCTCTCCGCCAGCCAGCGCCGAAATCCTCGCCCACCCGTTTTCCGTTGCTAGGTCGCAAACCCGCCGCACCCAATGTTGCTCCGCCGATCCACCCGACGCAGCAGAGGAGCATAAACCGCATCTCCGCCCGGCTCGTCAACAACGGGCCAAAGGAGTTTGCCCTTGTCTCCACACAACGCGACCAGCGCCCACTCCGCAACGCCCTGTCCCTCTGTGAGGCCCTAACCGCTGGGGGCTTCTGTTATGGATAAATCAGAGGGGGAAGAGATCCTCAGAACCAATTACCCCACGAAGGAGGTATTGCAAGCGACAAAAGTGCTACCGTGGTATAGTTGAACTAACCAAAAAGGAGTGGATAGGGAAGACAGTTGAATGGGCTACAGGCAAGTATGGAAGGGGCAGGGTCTACCACCTCTGCTTAGTGACTAGCGTAAAATAAATTCTTCTTGGGTCTGAAGTTGACTCTCAACTTCCTAACTATTTGGGACTGGGCTTGAAGTTGTCTGCCAACTTGCTTCACCTCCACTAAAGGAAGCAGTTTACTCGGCTTATATAGACTTTTGGTTGCCCCAAAAGTCTCAAACGAACATACTAATAACCATAAAATGCATTCACGGGAATCGTGTGAACCAGAGAGACTATTAGAAGATATTTCCTCAACGTAAATATCTAGGTGCCATACCCATGCCAGCCACCCATCGGCCAGGGGTGGGAATTGATGTGGCCATTATATAGACCTTTCAGAGTCACTCGTAGTATCACCCACAACCTGGAACTGTACTGACATCTACTATGGCGTGTCCTAAAATAAAAAAATCATCCGATGAATTTGCCACACTCACCCAAATTAAAAATATCTTGCAAATTCAAAAACTGTAAAAATATCTTCCCAGTTCCGATACTGTATACAATTATGGTCCTCATCTAGATTTTTTTCGTGTGCTAATTTGCGCACATCACGCCCTCCCGCTCAAGACGAACGTCCCGACTCGTCCTCAATGCTCTTGTTGTTCTTGTGGGAGTTCTATCCATTCATCAGGAAGAGTATAGGGTTCACTGTAAGGATATGGTAGTAGCTCATTTCCAATATGATGAGAGAGTTTGTACCGTGCGATGACCGGCTCATCTCCTTGGTCAGGAGTTTCGTAGATTCGGCGTATGGTTTCATAGTGTTCTCTAATGAGCTCCTCCCGTTTCACTTCTCCAAACCTTCCAAATGTGAGGTAATAAACGTAGTATGCAAAATTTTCTGGCAACAGGTCCAGAAACGGGTATCTGAAGGAGAAAAAACCCCGCAACATAAGGACTGAGTCCTCATGAGTAAGGTGCGCCCCGTGAATGGTCTGGAAGCACATGCAAATACTAATGCCAAAAAGGAAATTACTTCTGCTTCTCGGGGGGTCTTCTGTCATTTCGCGAAGCCAACTTCTAATTGGTAGCCGTCCAATTATTAAGGATGCATAGTTTCCCCCTGGGAGACTAGGCGGTGTTTGAGGTGATCTTCTTGGCGATCTTCCTCGCTGCTCCCGACGCCTTGCCCTCTTTGATGATCCGCCCCGGTCAGTTGATGGTCCAGCTCGTATCATCATCACGGTCTCGGGGAGGATCTTGGTCTTCAGCTGAGGTTGAGTTTCTGAGCGGAGCAACGTAAGGTTCCCATACAGGATACGGGACCAGTCGATATTCCATATCACGGGGCAAGCTGTAACCTCTCAGTCGCACATCTTGGTTGTTCTTAAGAAATACGTAAACCGGACGGATAATGTTCAGATATGTTTGCGAAAGTCTCCGATAGCTACTATTCTATACCTTCCTATAGAGTAATGATATATGACTTCCACAAACTCTGTACCTGCTTCCGTGAATCTTCCGTTTTGGAATGAGAATAGAACTCTGATTAATAGTCGGAAATCTTCTTGAGGTAGCAATGGTCCGTTCAACGTACGAAAACATAGGCATATATTAATGTAGAAATGGATGATTACGTGGAGTTCGTAGTAATCACGCGTAATCGAGATGATCCATTCCCAGGCCCTTTTCCCTCCCATAGGAATCATTCTATAGTTAAAAATGAGTATGCCCCGTAGTTGCGCATAGTCCTGTGCGAGAAGGAATTCTTCAGGCCTCTGATGGTAAGGGACCAGACGACGTGCATGGATGGCCCTCCTTGATCTCTTCCCTGAGCTTGAACAGAGCTTATAATGCGGGTGTCTTTCCTCCGTGACGATGCAAGGGTTCGAGTACTTTGTTTGGAAAGCCGGCCACTTCACAGCCTGTTGCATTGCTTTTCCGTGTGCTACAAGTACTTTAGAGCCGACTGAAAAAGTTTAGACTGGAGGCTCTGCATCCTTTTTCTTGTCTGTGTTAGCGCGCGGTGTGATCTCCAGCCTTCGTTGGCCAGTAGTTCGACTTCTCTACTCTCTTCATCGGTAATATTTGTTTCCATGTCTCTCTGCAACATTCTAGGAGCCTTCCCGTAAATTAGCCCGAATGATGAGCGCCCACTTCTTCCCCTTCTTCGACGATAGCCGCATAATACTTTTGGTAAGGCATCTTCCCACTGGATTTCATTCTCCGACATAGTTTTCGATATTGCTCGTTTGATGGTTCCAACCATCCTCTCCGCTTTCCCGTTTGACATAGGAGCGTATGCGAGAACTGTCTTTAGCTGAATACCTTTTTCTTCCAGCAAACGAAGCAGTGAAGTTGCAGTAAAACAAAGGGAGTTATCCGAGATGATCCTTTTTGGAAGACCAAACGGTTCAATTATTTCTTTTCGATGAATCTCAGGACCACTTTAGCATTGGCCTCTTCACCTGCAACTGTTATTGGCCATCCAGTAAGATGTTCCACCCCTATAAGGAGATATTTGTTTCCGGAAGAGGTTTCCTTGAATGGGCCGGCAAAGTCAATTGAGAATGTTTCAAAAAGACCGGAAACTGGAAAGCTTAGAGTTGTCTTATACTTTCGTACCGGAGTGAATTTTTGACAGTTGTCGCAGCTTTTCACGAAATTATAGACGTCCTCATGGATACTGGGCCACCAGAATCTCTCCTTAATGAACTTTTTGATTGTTTCGAGATCCCAATGCCCTAACTCATCATGAAAAGTCCTCAAATCTTCATCCTTTCTTTCATAGGGGCCACTAGTCGAGGACCGGCTTTTGTTTGTCGGAAGAGTTTCCTATTCCACAATGTAAAAGCCTTTTGGTTCCTGCGTACCCAATTTCTGTGTTCCAGATCAACCTTTCTCATTTCTAGTCCATCAAGGAATTTAATTAGTCCGTGAAGTTTACCTTCGTACTCGTTATTGTTCTGCACTTGCACCTCGGCAACTCCGACGATGTCCTCGGAAGCTTTTTCATTTGGACTCAGTGGATCCCTCAAGCGGGATAGGTAATCGGCAGGCTTATTATTGCGTCCGGGCCTATACAATTTCAAACCGATATTCTGCGAAAATGTCGAGCCATCGGGCCAAACGGTGATGTACATCTTTCTTTTGGAATGCTTTCTTAAGTGCCTGGTGATCAGTTATCAAGATAAATTTCTCGAGTGATGAAAGGTACACGCGAAACTTTTTCAGTGCGAAAACAACAGCGAGCGTTTCTTTTTCGCAGACCGAGTATCTCCTTTCCGCATCATTCAGAGTGCGACTTGCGAATTGAACCGGGTGTAGTCTTCCGTTTTCATCTTTTTGGGACAAAACGGCACCCAAAGACCGTTCTGAGACATCGGTCCCCACAACAAATGGTCTCTTGAAATCTGGATATATGAGCACTGGGGGGACACATAGCTTATCTTTAAGCTCCTCAAATGCAGTTTGCATTTCCTTGTTCCAGTAAAATTTTCCGTTCTTTGTAGTGCTGGCATGTAACGGTGCTGCAGTCTTGGCGAAATCTTTGATAAATCTTCTGTAATATGAGGCCAGTCCTAAGAAGCTTCGGACCTCCGTTTTGGAGGCGGGCCTTGGTGCCAACTTGATTTTTTTCGTTTTCTCTGGATCCACTCTAATTCCCTCTTGGTCGACGATATGGCCGAGTAATTGGATAGAAGTTTTCGCCAGGAAGCATTTGCTCAACTTAATTTTCAGGCTGTATGCAGATATCCTCTCCACTACTGTCTTGACATGCGATATGTGCTGATCCAATGTTTTTGAGAATATTACCACATCATCGATATAAACTCTTGCAAATGGAAGTCCTTTCGAAACCTCGTTCATCATTCTTTGGAATGTAGCTGGGGCGTTCATGAGACCAAAAGGCATCACTTCGAACCTGAATGTACCGGCTTTGCTGGTAAAAGTTGTTATTTCCTTACATCTTTCATCCAATGGAATCTGTCAATAACCAGTGTAAAGATCAATTGAGGTGAAGTATCTCCCGTTCTTCAAGTCTTCGAGGATTTCCTCCATATTTGGAATCGGAAATCAATCGGGTATCATCCTCTGGTTCAGCTGTCGGTAATCGACGATAAAGCGAAGTTTTCCATCCTTCTTTGGTGCTATCACAACCGGAAATGACCATGGGGATGAAACTGGCCGAACAATATTACTTTTCAGCATACTTGTAACATTCTCCGAGATAAATTGGTCATATTTTGGCGGTTAACGTCTAGGCCTGTGGTAAATTGGTTGAGTATCGGCAAGTTCAAATAAGTGAGTGACCGGTGCGCTTGCTTGTCTTAGATCGGAAGCGCTCCATGCAATTACTTCGGAAGATGTTAAAATGTCGGATATTTTCATTGAGGCGGGGGCTGGAAGGTGCTGTACTTTTTCTTGAATTTCTGCCATTTGGCGCTGGTCTTCTTCTCGAGCGCCTCCCTCCAAATTTTGAAGGACCTCTTCCGGCGCGCTCACACCTTCAGATACGGAATTCAATATATTCCTTTTTTCCTTGCAATTGTAATCTTCTTTCATGCTCCGAATTCCGTCCTTTGATTCGATATTATTGCAAAAAGAAACACATTCAGGTGTCAAACCTACCCTAGAATCCCAGTCTTCATCTGTTTCAAACCCAGAATCATAATCATCCCATGCCATGTTCATTATCCCCCGAGCGTACCCTTTTTCACATCCGAAAGTGTTAGTTGGTTCGTAATCTTCGCTGTCATAGCTAGAAGTGAAATCTTCACTGTCCGTTTCTCTTAAATCTTCCGGATGTGTGCTTTTGTCGAAATCCAGGGGCATCTTCACGTTTCTGCCGTCAACATTAACTGAAACTATTTGGTTGCCCAATTCAATGCAGGTCCCTAGTCTTTCCATGGTAGGGCAGCCAATGATTGCATCGAAAGGGAGATCCGGCATGACAAGAAAGTCTACATCAACTTTAGAGTCCCGAAAGAACACAGAAACCTTGTCAACAGTGCCCATGCATTTTGAGACGGTTCCATCCGCCACAGTTATTCTTCGAGTAGTTGGATTTATTTCAAGACCTAGATCTGTCACCGAAGTTTCTGAAATGAGGTTTGGAACAGCGCCCGAATCGAAAAGAGCTTGAGTTTTCGTTCCCATTACTTTGACTGGTACCAGCTTAAGACGTCTTGGTGCTGTCGAAGCCGACTGAAGAAACAGTTTCTTACCCTTAGCGGACTTATTAGACCTGATAATTTTTTTGAGTTCTTTTCTCGCATACTCTGCGTCGCCCCTCAAAAGTTGACCAAACATTATCCCAGCTGGGGCTGATGCAAGCTCAGCCACCAAATTGTACTTCTTCACATATTCTAGTACGTCCTTCGGGATACTCTTAACTTTCTTTCTCTTTTTCGTCTTCTTGGCCGGAGTGACTCCCACTCCTGGAACAACTTGATCAGACCTCTTGGTTCGAGGAGGTACAGGTGCTGGGATATGCTCCAGCATTCCATAATCTAGCCTAAGTTTTTTCGATAAAATGTTCCATTCCCCATCCCTTTTTGTCACATTGACTTGACTGATTTCTTCAGCGATGGATACATTTCCAGAATCCGTCAGCCTTTGATCCTTCCTGCTTTGTAAGATTTTCATCTCTGGCCCTGACTCCCTCCTCGCATCCGATAAATTTGCTCTTCTGTTGTCTTTAGACCAGCAGTTACTTTCATGATGCCCGTAACGTCCGCACTTTCCACAACGAGTGTTTCTATGTGGATTATCAGGACACCTATTTGCAAAGTGTACAGGATTGTGGCAGTAGGAACAGACCTCTGAGGCCTTAGGGGCCCCAGACTGGTTCTTCTTAATGGTAAGAGTAAGGCTTTCCAACTGCGAGGTTATCATGTCAAGTCGATTATCGAATCGGGTTTCCAACCATTCTTCCAAGTTTTTGACAACCCTCCTGACAGATTCCAATGCCGCTGCACTAGTATCCGGCCTTTGATAATTCTTTTCAGGATGTACGATAGACATCGATGTGCGGGTTTCCCTCGGTACCTCACTCAGTGACTAAAACGTCTCCGAATTTTTGTCAAATTCTACTATGGTACCCTTCAGTTCATTAAAAGTGTAAGGGCCCTTGATGAGGAGGAAATCGGAGAGCCGCTTATCTCCCATCGCTGCCTTACGCAGCATTCCGTACTTGGCTTGGGGTTTGAACCCGGCCTTTTCATAGAGATCACACAAGTATACCAATGAGCTTAACAAATCGTCGAAGTTGAGCCGGGCCTCTATGGCGGTACGAATCATCTCATCTGGTTCCAACTCCTTAGCATATTCCCTCACAAGCCACTCACATACCTCACCGAAGTTGCGCCCACTCCCATTAAGGGACCACCCGTCAATAAACTTAGCTTTGTATTTGCCTTTTGCGTCACCAGAAAGATAGGCGAAGATACTTGCGGCCTTCTCCTCATCGCTCTTTTCTCGCATTAAAACATTAACATATGTGTAAAGAAACTCTTCAATGTCTTCATTCTTGCTCCCTGTGAACGATATACGAGCAGCATTATGATCCATTGCTGCAAAAAAAATAAAAAAATATCAAACGGCAAGTGGACCTAATACTTCACAACTCGATTACCTCGGGTGCAACCCCCTCCACAAGAGTACCAAATGTTAGGGATAAATCAGAGGGGGAAGAGATCCTCAGAACCAATTACCCCACGAAGGAGGTATTGCAAGCGACAAAAGTGCTACCGTGGTATAGTTGAACTAACCAAAAAGGAGTGGATAGGGAAGACAGTTGAATGGGCTACAGGCAAGTATGGAAGGGGCAGGGTCTACCACCTCTGCTTAGTGACTAGCGTAAAATAAATTCTTCTTGGGTCTGAAGTTGACTCTCAACTTCCTAACTATTTGGGACTGGGCTTGAAGTTGTCTGCCAACTTGCTTCACCTCCACTAAAGGAAGCAGTTTACTCGGCTTATATAGACTTTTGGTTGCCCCAAAAGTCTCAAACGAACATACTAATAACCATAAAATGCATTCACGGGAATCGTGTGAACCAGAGAGACTATTAGAAGATATTTCCTCAACGTAAATATCTAGGTGCCATACCCATGCCAGCCACCTATCGGCCAGGGGTGGGAATTGATGTGGCCATTATATAGACCTTTCAGAGTCACTCGTAGTATCACCCACAACCTGGAACTGTACTGACATCTACTATGGCGTGTCCTAAAATAAAAAAATCATCCGATGAATTTGCCACACTCACCCAAATTAAAAATATCTTGCAAATTCAAAAACTGTAAAAATATCTTCCCAGTTCCGATACTGTATACAATTATGGTCCTCATCTAGATTTTTTTCGTGTGCGAATTTGCGCACATCAGCTTCCGCGGCCCCATCACCGTCGTCCCCACCGCCGATCCACACGCAACCTTCGACTGCGCCGCCGCCGACTCCTTCCAACATACGCAATCCGCCTACGACGCTCTCCGTGGTCACTCAGAATCCTCCCTTCCCCCAATCACCGTTTCTCTCCACTACCTGCGCCTTAACGGCCCGAACTTCGGCTTCCATGTTAACCTCAGCAAAACGTCGGCCTGGTGGCCCTCTCCCTGACCACACCCTCTCCTACATCACCTGCCATGCGACGTTCTCGCCTCTGAAGCTGTCACGGTTCTCGGTAGCCCGATTGGCACCCCGGATGCATGCACTTCCCTGGCCATCAAAGCACTGCAGAAGGCCGAGGCACTCTGGACATCCCTCACAGCCATGAACGAGCCTCAGATCTCATTCCACATTCTCCGATTCTGTGCCTCCTCATGTCTGGTTATGTATGTTATGGTTATGTTCCGCTCAACCCCGCCGCACATTACCTTACCACTTGCCAAAGCTTTTGACAAGGAGTTGCGAACGGTTTTCGAGCAAGTTCACCGGAAGATGTCGGACATCGCATGGCTACAAGCCACGCTACCATTCCGCCACGGCGGCCTCGGGCTCACCCCATGCGCTTCCGTCAACGTCATTCGCATACACGGTCTCCAATCTGACGAACATGCCACTCATTCGGCGAATACTGCACAAAAACTCCACTCATGTTGAAGGCTCTTGGCCCCATCCTACGACACCCTGGCCACAAGTCTGGACCTCCCTGCAGAACTACGACTAGAGGCACTCTTGTCACGATCGAACCACATTGACCACAACGCCGCTCGCTCCCTCCAGGAAGAAATCACCAGTCACTTCCACCGCTCACGCCTCTCCCTTCTACGCGCTTCGGCCCCTTCCGCCTCCTCATCGCACTTTCTTACGCGGCTTGCCTCGACAGCCTCCTCAACGGCCTCCGCTCCTTTCTCAACACTCCCGCTGCCGTCCACTGACCTGTACACCTCCGGGGAGATACGGC
Source organism: Kappaphycus alvarezii (assembly GCA_002205965.3). NCBI lineage: Eukaryota > Rhodophyta > Florideophyceae > Gigartinales > Solieriaceae > Kappaphycus > Kappaphycus alvarezii. The sequence goes on from NADL03000776.1 coordinate 90,001, forward strand.
GCACGATGATCCACCTTCGCTTAGGTAACGCAACATTCTGTGGCCTCCAGCGCTGCCCTACCTGCCTGGAAGGTAACTACACTGTTCCCCCGCTCCTGGACACTGTGGGCCACCACGCATCAACTTGCAAAGGGGGTGTGGGTGCGGTGCGCCGTCACAACCGTCTTCGGGATATTCTATACCGGGAACTTACTAGCCCGGCCATCTCCCTCACCGTAATTCGGGAGCGAGCCTTTGCCGCAGACCTTCACAAGAGCCCAGCCGAGCAACGCGCTCTGGACCTCGTCATAGACGACTCCTTATTCGCGCCCACACTACAGGGTATTGACGTCACCATTGTCAGTCCTCACTCCGCGCCGCCATATCGCAACCAGACAGATGGAGGTCTCTCAGCACTGACACGAGCCGAAAAGCGCAAAAGGGAACACTATGCGCTACCTTGTCGTGCCGAGGGTATGGAGCTACTACGTATGGCCATCGACATCTACTGACAAATTGGGGCAATCGGACTCCGGGCGCTCCATGACATGAATTACTTCACTGCTAACCGCCGAGGGCGGCAGCGCATGTCTGAATTCCGGAAGCTTAAGACACGTGTCTCGGCATTTGTTCCACAGTACACCGCAGTCATGATTAATCACCGAAAACAGCAAACATACCCCACCACCTGTGTCCAGACGGGGCTCTTGCATGTTCCCCCACTACAAATCATGAAATAAAAGGTCTCTTTATCTCTCGATTCCAGGTGCAGGTAAAAGTTAATTTTTTGTGCCACGTGGCTGGAATGCATCCCTCATTTGAAATAAGGAAATTACTGGAATGAAGGCCTTAATTACAGAAGAAATTGGGTAATTAAAAACTCTTAATGACTTCAACAGATGTACAGTAGTACATGCAAAGTTATACTAAGGGGAACCGTCCTTTAATTTTGATTAAAAGTTTAGAGGTTTTTCGTCGGAGCCTGGTCCTGGTTCCACTTACAGTACTGTACAGTACTGGAGCGTATGGTTCCCTTCACCGTGGGTTCCAGTTATCGCGATTTGATTGTATTTTCTTTTCAAATTTTTGGCAGTCTTTTACCAGGCCGCCTTTTTCATTTCGAAATACTCATACATCGCAGCAAATTTGCGTGTTTGTTTTGTTGTCTGCTAATTTAAAAAATTGAAATTTATTCTGCCACAACCGACCATACTTTTCAAATATTAAAACACCCCACATTTTCCAATTCTGTAATGCTCTTCATTATTTTACAACTTTTTGTGTGTGTGCAACACTACGAGGTCACTGCAAATCTAATTTTGAATCGGGTGACTGAATTCTGCGCGTTGCGTGGCACAACATAATGTGTCTGTAATATTATTACTAATAATTAAGCTTCTGATACAACACAAGCGAGACTCCTCCAGTAGAGCATCCGCTGCGAGATGCGACAGCTGCCGGGTATTTCTCCCTGACCTTGGATGACGATGTCTCAGAAGGTGATCCAGCGAGTCAAACGCTGGCCGCACAAAATTGCACCCTAGCCTCGACCGTCCCGGCAGGACCTCGCCAGGAATCGCAGCCACTTTCGTCCGCTTTTCCGCTGCATTGGCAACGGCTCGCACTTTCCATGCTCCCATTGACGTACAGCTCTCCTGGAATGGCGAGGATACGTTGATGTCTTAAGCCACCAGGAAAGAGCGGGCGGGGTGTTTGTTGTAAACGACAGCGGATGCACCAGAATCTCTGCAGGCCGGGCCTTGAGTCCAGGGAGTCGGTACTTCACCTCGCATCGGACGCCCAACTCCTGCCGCCTTGAACAGCTCTCGCCCGAGTCCTTTTACCACCGCTGCGTGCCGTTTAGTCCACCGCAGACCTTTTGTTACGCAGATCTGCGGCAAGGTCTCGTAGGGAATCCATAGAAACTCCCCGGTGACGATGTAGCATCACTGACCACATGTCGATGGACGTTGGGTTGACTACGGTGGGGTGTGCGGTGAGGAAGGCTCCTGGGCGCGTTTTCAGATATGGTTGACGGCGGATTGTTTGCGGAATGCCTGTTTCTGAATGCGATGTGGGGTTGGGGAACGTCGTACATTCGTGGTTGTTGCAGACGGACTTTGCTGCGGACTCGGACCAGGCTCGATGTGGAATGTTGTGTGTATTGTCGGGGTTGACAGCAAGGCTGGCTGCTGGCATGTTTTCCGGAAGAGTGGAATGTTGAGTTGGGGAGGGACGTGGGGAGCTGTCGGACAAACTGGCGGACGTATGTATCCTGGATAGCCCCATGCCCGCAAGGTGATGTTTTTTCGTCATCTTAGGAAAAGGTGACCTAGGGTGAAAAGACTCAGAAATCACCGTAGAAGTAGATCACATCACCACGATTGCTGATCCAATCACCATTTTACTAGAGATTTCACTATGGAAGGTGTAAGGTGACCAATCAGCCGAATAGTAGACGATCACCGCAGTTAATGGTGACGAAGGGTCTGTTTATCACCAACTGTACCAGCACCCAGCAATACACTCAGAGCCATGGCATCATGTTAAAAGGGTCTCGTCAGCGCTCCGACTACCTCTTCAGTACGAGAACAAACCCGCGTTCCTCTCCAGTTTAATCGACTCGCGTCCATGCTCTTCAGCACGCCTGTCCCGCACCCACCATTTATCCGCACTGTTCTACGGCACTGGGTCAAATGAGAGGGATGAAAATCGGGAGCTGCGGTGCGGAAGGCTTAATTGCCGCCTATCATGTGCCCACTTCCCCTCTACACTGCTCTCCGAGGACTCCACCTCGGGACCGAACTCCCTGTCCCACCTCAAGTCCTTCCTCCTCCCAGCCCTTCTATAGACGTCCCTTCTCAGCTCCTCCCTACGAATCTCATCTGCAACGACCACAGTTCTTTCGTTCGTGAAATCGACATTACTCGGGACCCAACCCGCATCAGTACTCGATGTAACCTGCTGCGCGTTCCCACTTCAAGCCGGAAGTCCCAAGTCCAAAGTCTCAAGCCAAGCCGCGTTCATGAATAGTGTGCACACTCTTGAGCATCCGCTTCAGTCTACACTCTCAGAAATTATAGCCTCTTTATAACAATAAACTTCCCGTGCCTATTCCTCCACCTTGTGTGGAGTTTCCTCAGTTTAAGCGCTCGCAGATAGCAATTTTTAGGCCTTCTGCTCAGATAGTGAATCTCGCACAAGCACTTGGTCCGTGTGCAATTTCTTCCAACAGCTTTTGCATATCGCGTGCCTACAAAAAGAGCACTATTGTCGTTTCTTTGCCCCTTTCTTCTTTTGAAACCTGCGGCTGTCCATTACAAGGCTTCTTGAGCCGGTTGTGGAAGAGGCCGGAGGCATCTTCCACAACCGACCCAAGAAGCTTATTTGCCTCATTGATAAAACGCTCTGCAAGGTATTTGTCCATAGTGTCTACCTCTATTGAAACAGGCTTAAAGGGGGCAGAGTATTCCCATTGAGACAGCCCACCACGTAGATTTCGTTTAGATTGATCTTCATTAGTTCCGCTGGCGAACTCTGTAGCTTATCGACCTACGTAGTGGTCTTTCAAGGGGTCTTGATCTGAAAAAAAATGAATGGGGTCAGCATAGAGGGCAGACCACTGATTCTCTGCTACTGTTTTGTCACAGTTGAGTCGGGAGGAGTCCTGTTCAGCGTGTGTAAAGTCTTTTGTGGGGTTCCGGATCTATTTGATCTCAATATCAGATATCTGGTTTAGTCCGTCCTCATCATCCACCATATCACTTTCCTCCTCGCTTGTGTCCTTTTCCATACCGAGCAAATCTGCTTGTAGTTCTTGCAAGAAGGGTCAATCACTGTCTTCAGATAACTGTGATGTACTCTGAGACTCAAAATTCAACTTTCGTGCCGTAGATTTCCGTAATATTTCAGCGGCAGAATGACGCAGATTAAGTGGAGTACTGATATGATCAGGATTGTCCTGTGAAACGGGGCGGGACGAGTCAGTAGCGTCCTCAGATAAAGGTGATTCTTGTTGACCCAGTGTTAGCCAGGATCAATCTCTTTCTGGTGACAGCTGGAATGCAGAAAGAGTACGCTGCGAGGAGCGTGTTCTCCGTCGTGGTGATCCATGAGAATTCTGATTTTGAGGGGTTACAATATGAGCCTCTACGAGGGGTTTCATGGTTGTGGAGAGAAAACGGCGATTTAAGCCTGGGCTATGGTGGGTGAGAGCAGGACGAGATGTTTTTCGGCAGGTGATATGTTGACCTTGAGGTGTGTCTACGGCAGTGTACGGGTACCCTTGGTGACCTGCAACACCTAAATCACCGCGCATGGGGGTGATCGTCTACTTTTAGCGTAATTGGCTACCTTGTATGGTGAAATCTCCAGTAAAATGGTGATTGGATCACCAAGCGTGGTGATATGATCTACTTCTACAGTGATTTGTGGGTCTTTTTTCACCCTAGGTTACCTGTTCCTAAGATGACGAAAAAACATCACCTTCCGGGCATGGGGATAACCTCGGCGCACATATCTTTGTGCACGTGTGTTATGCGGCGAACTGTACGATTCAAGCACTGCACAGTACAGTATTCCCTGCAAATGTTTGCAGCCTTTGGTTGATACAGTGCCTTTGTACAGTAACTGCAGTATTGGACTACTGTACAGTGCAGTACTGTACCAGGAAATGGAGTGGGACGAGGTTGCAAGAGGAAAGCCGACGGGAGGATAAGCAACGCTGCGCCACGCCTCAACACAAGCATCGACCAAAGACCCTCATCACGCGCCAACAAGCAAGCATCCGACTCGCGTTTCCAAAACGCCACGCAAACCAAATCCCTCCCTCCAGTACCCGCACACGTGTGCCAATGTACCAGGCATGCAGAAACAAGGTACAGTACAGTACACTCTGGTTGCAGAATCCATCGCGGCCAGAGACTTGAATGGACACGGTCGAGGAGAGGCGTCGGTGACAACGGAACAAGCAATGGGAATATGGCGGCGTGCGACGGTAGCGTGTGCGGCGGGCGGTGGGGGTTGGGAGCTTTTGGGGGAGGAATGGTGTGGCGTGGAGAGTGGACGGGGTGAGTTGTTGAGGCAGGGAGCAGGATTGGATAGGGTACTTCACGGGAGGTGGGAGCGGGCGGGGAGGGGAGTGGGATGGGATTTTGTTGGATGTGGAATGTGGGTTCGTGGGGGGGGTGGTATTGTGGTGGGATTTTTATTGGTGGGGGATGGGAGGGTGGTTGAGTTGGGAGGGGGTGATGGGAATGTGGGTTGTGGTGAGAGTGGGTGCGGGTGGAGGGAAGGGGTGGTGGAGGTTGGAATGGATGTGGGTGAGGTGGGAGGGGCGGTGATGGCGTTGGATTCGGGTGACGTGGGAATACTGTACGGTAGGTAATAACGGTTTGGGGATGAGTGGTTCTGAGGGTAGTGGACAATAGTGGGTTGGTGTGCCGTGTTTGAGTGTTGTAGCGGTGTGGAGGTGGGGTAGGTCGAGTCCAGCAAGGACATCAACGTGGACCATTGGAGATACCAGCGAACCAGAATTGTCATTTATCCAATGAGGTGCGTTTATTGGCTTACATCTCGTCATGTGGTTGTTGGAATGGGAATAGAAATTTGGATTCAAAAACGGCATGTGGTAGGTTGTGTAAGCAAGGAGAGGGACAAGTGTCACCCCGAGTAGCGGGGAGAGAAAATGGGCCTCGTCAGCAGCATGGTGGCCATTGGTCGGCTATTACGCGATGCGTCATTATTTGTCGACGCATGGGCCTCTCTAGCTAGTGTATTGGAATGAATGACGGAATGCCACGTCGAATCGCTCGAAAGAGTATTGAATAATCCTGTCGCATGGCCCATACGGGACGGGACAACATTCAAACAATGGCAAATACCGTCGTGCAACTGTGGGGCCCCTGATACTCTACTGTACAGTAAAGGAAATTTTAATGTCGGACCGGTTTGTCAAATATGGCAACAAGATGTTGCTCCAAAATCGAGTGTGCCATATTCGGCCTCATGGCCCAATGCCAAGACCATTTGGCATTCCCAATATGGACCACAATGCGCCACATACGGTACTGCAGTGTATCCCTTTTGGGACATGGGCCAACAATGGTACAGTACCGCCCACTCATCATGCTCATTGGTCCATCGAGACTACAGTATTTATACACACCGCAGACCCACCGGTCCACACAACCCCCCGCATCCACCGCCCCATACCCTACTGTACTTTACTGTACTGTGCTGTACCCCACAACAACAAATCGAATATCCAAGTACAAGATAGTATCTGTACGATAGAGACTACTGTACTGTACAGTACAACCGAGTACAGTAGGTACAGTACAGTAGTGTACACCACCCTCCTTCCGCACTAACACCCCTCATACCCCGCCAAAGCCCCCGCCCCCCCGCCCCCGCCCTAAACCCAGCTCCCACGTCCACCTCTCTCCGTCTTCTCCCTCCACCCCACCACCAAATCCCAGCCCAAACAACCGCAGCTCCCCAAACCGCCCCGCCCCCAACCACTCTTTCCAAGCCCCTCCACCCCCCCCTTTCCACAACCCCTTCAAATTCACCACCTCCCACCCGCCCTCGTCTCAAAACCGCCCCCCCTCGGGCCCCCACCCCACCCAAAAATAACCCCCTCCCCCCTCCCTATCCACCCCATCACACCCCAACACAACCTCCACAAACATCCCTCCCTCCATTAGTCGCTCCAAAATTCCCATTCTCACCCCACACACCCCCCCCTCACCACCCGTCATGACGGACTCCGTCATCGTCGGCGTGCGCGTCCGTCCCCTCAACACCAGAGAATCCGCCGGTGCCAGGAACCCGTCCCACGCTTGGCTAGCCTCTGGTAATTCCATACGTCGCAATGAAAAGGTCGCATCCAAGTCCGATGACAGACGCGCTTCCTTCAAGTCCTCGTGTTTCTATTATGATTCCGTCTTTGCTACCGATTCCACTAATGAGGAAGTCTTTCAGTCCATCGCATGTCCTATCGTCGACTCTGCCTTGGGCGGCTTTAATGCTACTATCTTCGCCTATGGCCAGACCAGTAGTGGCAAGACACATACTATGTTGGGGCATGCTGAGGATCCGGGTATTACTCCTTTGGCTATTCAGCATGTCTTGAGGACTGCCAACATGAGCAAGACGAGGCAGTTTTTGGTCCGAGTCGCCTATGTCGAGATTTATAATGAGAAGATTCGAGATTTGCAGAATCCCTTGAGAGGCGATTTGACCGTCAGGGAGGATAAGGCGGGGAGGGTCTTTGTCGATGCCGAGGAGACTATTGTCGAGAGTTTTGAGGATGCCATGGCCGTTTTGGAAAAGGGGCAGGCTGCGAGGCATGTCGGCGAGACCAAGATGAATGCAAGGAGTAGTCGCAGTCATACCGTGTTTACGTTGCAGATTGAATCCAAGGGCGGCGAGGGTGTCGACCAGAGTTTCCGCGCCAGTAGTCTCAATCTGGTCGATTTGGCAGGCTCCGAGCGTCTCAAGTCTACGGGCGCAGAGGGTGCCAGGCAAAAGGAGGGCGCACACATTAACAAGTCCTTGTTGGTCCTGGGAACCATTATTAATAAGCTGTCGTCCAGTGGTGGTGATGTCACCAAGATTGGCCATTTGCCCCTATCGCGATTCAAAGTTGACCAGGTTGTTGAGGCCGGCGTTGGGGGGGGAATGCAAAGACTGCTGTGTTGTGTGCCATGACCCCTAGCCCGTTGCATGTGGAGGAGACCTTGAGTACCCTCAAGTTTGCGGAGCGGGCAAAGAAGGTCACCAACTCGGCCATACGTAACGAGGTGGTGGACTATCGCTCGAAATACAAGGAGGCTGCCACGGAGCTTGCGTTGCTGCGGGATAGGTGCACGTCGTTGGAGGATGAGATATCGAGGCTCAGGAGTGGAAAGGGAAATGTGGGTGGGGGACAGAGGCGCGGCGGCGACGGTGGAGACTCCAATAGCAGTTCGTTTACGGATATGTCTACGTCGGTGTCGGAGAATCGCGGCACGTCCGGTATCGCCTTTGAGTCCGGCGTGGAGACAGCAAACGCGATCGCGCTGTCGGTGGAATTGCAGGCCTCAAAGGAAGAGGTGACGTATCTCAAGGAACATGTGGATGAGGTGGAGACGGAGAATGAGCACCTGAGGGATCAGCTCAAGAAGAAGGCGTCAGACTTTAGGGGGCTGCGGGCGAGGGCTCTGGAACTACGGTCCACGGCGCGCAAGGCACGCGCGAGTGAACGGGCAGTAAGAAGGGCGATGAATCTGACGTTTCAAAAGTTGGAGGAGGCGAGGGAACAGTTGGACATTTCGAGGAAGAAGGGGGCGCATGTGAAGATTGCAGAGGGCTATTTGGAGGAACTGAGTTCGAGTCTCAAGTCGTGGCTGCCGGCGAGTAACGTGATGAATGAGGATTATGCGAGCACGGAATCGCTGACACCACCGACGAGCATGGTGCAAGGGGACGTGGGAGGTCGTGGGCAAGCACGGTTCAGTACGGCGTCGGAAATTTCGGTGCTGTCGGACGGGAAGCGAAGGTCATCGCTTAAGAGTAGAGACGAGGTGGGAATCCAAGATGATAAGGAAGGGGTAAAAAACGGGGAGCGGTCCGTGCGCCCTGTTCGTCGAAGACCTAGACCGTTGCCTGAGGATATGGTGGCGGATATCGACGATTCGGAGGCAGAGACGGACCATCCTATGCCGTTGGATGATGAAGACGGGGATGAGGATCTGGAGGAGGTGGAGGAATTCAGCGTGCCGGTGATGGACATGAAGATTCGAATTAGTGACGATACCAGGGATGTGTCGGCGGCTGAGAAACCGAAAAAGAAGCCAAAGGGGTGGAAGGCGTTCAAGAACTTTTACGGGTATGGATATACGGAACGTGGGGCGTTCGATAAGATGGTGGCGGGTCACAACGTCCCATCTACAGCGACTCATATTTCTACGTGAACAAACAAGCGGATTTGATTGTTGTTGTTGTTGTTGTTTTGTTGTTGTAAAGGAACTAACTTTTCGTATTTTGCTTTGAAGTCCTTGCTTACGCTGCTTTTGAGTTTTTCGCGTTGTTGCCGTCGCAGACAACGACTTTAAAGCGTATCGATGCAGGTAGTTTACGAGAGCCAGCTACGCGCAACATCGCTCATTATCCACCAGTCACATTGCGCGGGCCTTGTAAAATCGCACCAACAATTAGGTATCACGCCTAGGCACCATAGTCCTTCACAGAGCTGACAGCCAGTCCAAACTTCCAAACAGTGGCAACCCTCTAAGTGATGCTGTTAGAGCGGAGCAGAGGGGAGCGGGTGCACGTGTTCTTTTTTGCAGGTTGACAGACCTTAGATTTGAAAATTGGCCAAAAGGGACCGATGCACTTGCACCTGCTCTCAGCCCTACTGGCCAGCCACGCTTTTTGTCCATTTGAGCTCGATCCGAGACTATTGCCCAACACTCTGGGGATAAGACACGTGTCTTCGTTTGTTCTCATTACCTAAAACCTATAATCGCAGCTCACCTCTACATAAAGGTGATTCCCGCAGTGTCGGCAATGGCAGGGCGAGGTGGGAACTAAGAAAGTCAAACTTGAGGGGGAAAACTAGGAAAAGGCGGTTTCTGCCGATGGAAAATCAAACGGGAAAGAGATGTCGGCTGAACAATGCGGTGTAAAACAGGTTACACCGTTACGAAAAAGATGGAGAGATATGCGTTGGAAGGCAATCATTTGATAAATCGGACCTCTTTAAGTCCTTTCGTCGCCTCTTTGGATACCAGTTCATATAGAAGGATAACGGGATCCAGAGGGTCCAAGTACTGCGAGGACTCGATAGATAAAACAATTTAGTCCTTGCATGATGCATTCCAGGCCTACCAGAAGTTCCTGGAGGGATTACCAGGCAGAGGGAAACCCGTCCTCCTTCTAATCTTCGCACTCGGAGGGTGATACTTTGAGGCAGTCTCACATTACAGAAGAAGCGTTGTCAATCGCCAAACGTGCTGTAGATCGGTACTTCATGGTGAGAGCTATCCTATTTTAGAGCAACGCCGCACTGCTAAAATTAATGAGTAAAGACGGATTCAAACTCTTAGTGACGTACACCACCGCTTGTTTTATACTTGGCCTAATAAGTGCTTTTTAGTTTCTGAAATGCTAAAACCGGCATACTACCGGTATGCCAACAGTTAAAGAGGGGATTTCTTCAGGACCGGATCCTTTCTCCACTCGCAGTAAAATAACTCAGATCCCAGGCGTGGCCCCCCTGCAGCCATAAGCCAGTCTCTCTCGTACCTAGATTAAAAGAATTCAAGTTACTATGATGCAGAGAAGCTCCCGTAATCAATTGCGTGCGTACTGATATCAACGCATTCATGTCCTAAAAGTCTCGGATAATCAACGACCACTGTCTCCTTGGTTTGCGACAAACTTAAATACAAACCCGCTAGTTCTTAGCGCGTAGATATACCTCGACCCTCTCCAGCAACAGCCGTCAGTACCTATAACCTTTAAAGCACAAAACCTTTTCCCCCCTGTGGATCTTGACTTTGAGCACCGGTCATGTCTGCCTGGTTGTTCTTTTATTGTTATATTTCAGTCTGGATAACTGTTTCGCCCTTCCGCAGACAGCAACACGTCTTTCAGTAGTCAACTCAAAAATGACAGAGATACCGCACTGCGCAGTAACCTTGTCCAATTTTGGCCTTTACAAGTTTTCAGGACTGCATCTGGTCCCTGCTGGATAAACATAATCATTCAAGACCGTAACAACTCGACGCGGGCCCCGCTACCCTAGGCTGAGCTTCTCGTTGGCATGAAATCTCTCTCCAGCAACAAAGAAGTTCCTTTCACTGAAATTTGCTAGCTTCCCACAGAATGCAGTCTTACCGGAACGTTATCTATTACGATATATACATTTTTCATTCTTGTGCGACCAGATCTACCTCGGAAACCATCTGCGTAAGTGCGTCCACATTTTGGGGCTGTTCGCGCTGCAAATGTGTCACCGTGACCGGTACACATTTAGATGATCGTATAAACGTACTTATCGGTAGAGCGGTGCCCATTCCGGTAAAATAACGTAACAGGGGCCACTTCTGCACAATGAGCGAATAGAGAATTGTTTAGTGCGACTTGCAGTAATGCAGTAAGGGGACAAAGTTCGGCTACTCATCCAAATCCATTTGTAGCTCGGAGACTGCAGCGTGAAATACGCGAAAAAAATCTTTAGCGCCGCACTACAGCACATAACCGCCACTGCCTCTAAAATTGTAAAGTAGGGACAGTGAGGTAAAGGACTGCGAGTCCCTTGCAAATAAAGCGTAAAGTCTACGAAAATGCATGAGGGGATCCGATATTAACCCCTTTGGTATAGAGAACGCCGCACACCAGTCGATGATTGCGCGTGCGAAGTTCTCAGCCGATGCGCTTGTAAATGAGAACAGCCACTTGAGGTACGAATGATCGTCGCGTAGCTGGAGTTATTTTTCTTCCGAGCGACTTTCTCCAGTGTCGAGTACTCTTATACTCACTTTCGCGTTTTCAATAAAGCACCTGGAAAAGAGGCATCGATCCTCAACCTCATTCGCCGACCGGTAACAGTGATCACTGATTACGCTCGTGCGTTTGCTGACCGCTTCGATCATCCTCGGTTAAGCCATTGCAACTTGATCGACAACACTAATGGCGCAAGAACCACCGTCAACTGCCGATACGACCATGCACCAGTCGAATGCAGCGAGGTAAGTCGACCATCCATGACTCATCAAGACAGATGCATCTTTCGTCCGCAAATTTCTCCGCAAATACCGCTAATATGTCGCTGAGGTCAAAGAACGCGCAACACAACTTACAGACACCAATGTTCTTGTATCTGAGGCAATCCAACCTCAAAGTTTGCCTTGACCCCGACTACCTCGAGTCGGCCGTCGAACTTGGCACATTACTAGGTGCAAGTGATGTTGCATCACTAACGCAAGGTGTTCTACGATCCTTTTTGAATTCTAAGGATAAACAAAACAAATAGAAAGCAAAATTATAGTCTCTCGATGCACTAGTAAAGTATGAACTAATACTGGATATGGCTGGCAGGAACGCTCAGTCCCGCATGGAGAATATTTTCTTCTCCTATCGCACTATTCTGCGCCGTAATGGAGCCGGTTGGATTACCACAAAATTTCATCCAGTGCTCTGGCGAAAATTTTGATAGGTGATGAGCAAAACCGCATGGTAATTGAAACTCTTTCTAGGCCTGCCCTTTGGTCGATGCTTTGTACTTATTACTCCATGGTGCCGTATTCTTTTCAGCCGAACAAAGGACCTCTTTGTCTACTAGGCCGCGCGGACTATTTCCCATTGTGGAGTTCATCCGTGAAACTGATGTGTACTACTCTATGTCGAATGCTAGCGTCAAACGTGTTGCTCGGAATTGTTCTGCGTTCAAGTTGGCCTCATGGCAACATTTCAGAGCCATATCAAATGCTGAGGAAATACCATAAAAAATACATCAGTATTAAAAGGACCCTCCATGAAAATACATCGGTATTGAATGGTCCTCCCATAAAAATACGGCAGTATTGAATGGCGCTGTTAAGTTCCTCTTAGTGCCGGTCACAAATTGCCAACATCATCAACTCCCTAGGCAGGAATTCCCTCGAACGCTCAAATATTCCCCAGCTGTAGATGTAGTTTTCCAACAGACACGATGGTGGGAGTGATGGAACTGAGAACGCTCAAAAAATAACTTGAAATAAATATCGTTTCAAATTATGAAAATTGAAAGGGATCTTCAGAGGGTGCAAGCATCAGCATCCCGTTTCAAACAAATATCCCACAAGATTGTAAGGGAAATCGTCATATTTTTCTACATTCAAGCAAAAAAATGATTCCCCACCGTGCGAAAATGTGGACTTGTACATCGGATTAGCAAAGCAGCAATTGAATGCTCCATACTTCCTTCAACAACAGAAATTTCCAAAAAAAAGATATTCAGCACCAAACTTACATATGATACTCATCATAATAGCTTTCCGAGATTGATACGTTTTCATCAAAGCCCCTCATGCGGGGTCAATAGAAAGTTAATCTCTTCCAATGCATATAAATACCACAATTTCACAAAATCAATAAAATTAAGTCTGAATAGTACACAAGCCCGGAAATCCTTAATCAAACGGACCAGAATCAGCAGAATGGTGAACACTATTCACTTGAAAGGCAATATTTCGATGGATCGTTGAACAGAAATCAAACTATTTGCAGAATAAAAGGCTCAATGAAATGCGTTAGAACATAGATGCTACAGAGTAGCGCCAGCGATCGACTGCTGAAAGGCGGTCAGACTCAGCTAAAATTTTGATAGGGATGGCCCGCAAAATTCAAAAAGAGGTAGGTCAGGCCTGAAGGTTACAATTAGTACAGTGATGAACGTGATGAAGGTTCAGATAAAATAATTCAGGTGCTCCCAAATTCAAGAATTAGTTTTTTCCAGTTTGATCGTCAGGATATTTTAACTTATGATGTGCGTGGCCTTTTTTTGCCCGATTGGAATAGAACTGGTTCCAGGTATTGAACAAACGAAGATAGATTTAGCTCATGAACTGCTTCAATTAAGTTGGTTCAGGGCGATTCGAGCTCATATTTATCTCAAATTACTTTAAAACACGATGCTCTGAAAAAAGGATGGAGGAGAAGTAAGGATTTGATTATCATACCATGGCAAAGCGTAGATGGTTAAGAGTGTTTTAATATCTGGTTAGTTTTACTGGATCAATGGGTGAGGGAACATTAGAACTAAAGGAATCATTAGTAGTGGATAATTGCAGTGCAGATAGTGTGGTTGAGAAAATATATACTCGGAGCATATCGTAAGTTCTTACTCCCGAACTCCGCAAGTTCAAAGCTGCAACGTCTACATGATAATGTAGTAGAAGCGATGAAGCTCAGGTATAGAGTACTTTAAGAAGAGCGCGAAATCATTTTTAGTCTGGAATACACAGGAAATTTACGCAGCCATCATTTTAACGGCTTTAAAATTGTTTAAACAGATCTGAGGTGAGTTGCCAGATGGAATCATTAGCAGTTCTCGGTAAGACTTAGGGATACTATAGCCCGAGTTTTGCGCTCATTATGTGATTTCTATCTCTAATACATGTAGCGAGCCGACTAAAGGATTGAGAGCCCAAGTTGAAGGCCATATTTCAAAGAGAGAATGTGGGGTGATTTAAAATTTGAAACATAAGGTCGGTTGTGGACCGGAATATCCTAAAAGGTGACTATTAGTACCTCTTAATATTTGAAAGGTAGGTCCTATGAAATATCTTGTAGGGATTAGTGAAAATTTAAATCCTTTTATGGCCAAGGCTAGGAGTGTCAGACGACCAAGTAAACTAGCCCATCATTCACCCCTTTTATGGAGGGGAAAGAACTGAACTTGTAACAGAATATTATTTGGTTTCTCTTTTTCTAAGAAAAGTAGAATGAGATGACTTAAGAAAATGTGAATATGCTGTAGACAGTACTGATGTCCTTTGTATTCCATCTATCGATGAGAGATTACGTGCACTAGCTCTTACCAAAAGAATTTGTCAACTGCTCTTCTCGGACCTGAGCATTGCGTCTCCCAAGGTATTCATGGACGCTCAGAAGTTCCTTTGCCCAGGATGGCATTCTCGAAGCAGCAGAAATGGATCAATGATTTCTTCAAGTAAAAATAGATTTCTCTGTTTGTTACGCATGTGACGCACAAATTTCACACGGGTTGTGATTATTGAGACGTCAGGATAGTTGAAGCACAAAATGGTGAACGTAGGTGTTTTATTTATTGCCAGAGTATTATATTTGATCAATTAAAATTTTATATAGGCGAATTTTTAAAGTTCTAGTGCTGACTCTCAAAAGTTAAATAGAAGTCATGTAGCAAAGATAGAGCCATTTAACCTCCTTTGAGAGGAGTTATTTGTGCATAGAATTTCCAAAAATCCGCCGATTCGGTCGCCTCAAGTTTGCTCGTATAACATTACTGGACTTACGCCTATACATATGTGAGACTAGGTTCAGCAATGGAACGGTACCAAGCATGAATTTCTTTTTAGCGAAACTTTTGAATCAAGCTATGCATAATTTGAATATGTCTCCTTTCATTTGGAAAGCAACAGCAGTATTACCCCACCCCCATGATCTCTCCAATCATAATACTCCCGATCTGTAATGGCGAGAGCAAGGGCAGCTCTCCTTCGTGACAAAAAAATCCAACAAGCCAAAAAAAAAGTGTCAACAGATGGCGTCCAGTCATGTTGGTTCTCCTGCATCGTCAGTTAGCTTATCCAGAGGGTACATCAGATCCCCTACAGCGCGCCATCCCTTGTTATTTTAATAGCCTCCGCAAGTACACTGCCTAAATTAGTCAAAGGAATCTTACTTCCAGTACAAGTTTCTTTTTCAACTTTAACTCATTTTCTGATGAGGACTGTCTATCTCTATATAGTTTTAAGAAAACATGCATCACTATACTTGTATCTGTACGTATTATCGGATGCCCCTCGATGGCGACTGCAGCAAAGAGTAACCGGTTTCGGGTGACGCCATTACTGAGCGCCTACATTTTTCTTCGTAGAATGCCGACGCCATGTCGTTGGAGTGACACTGAAACTATGCTTGGAAAGCAATCCTCTCACTCATCCGAGATATTCTTGGAAACAGTAGAGTTGTTTTTGGAGTCCAGAAAAGGCCTCATAATATCCCTAATGGCTTCTTCTCTCTTTAAACAGAAGGAATCAACGTTAGCAAGAGCAATGCAAGAAAAGTCTCATCTCATGCGGTTTCGAATTTTGTAGGTCTTATTGATATTACTGTGACTGCAATATTTTTACCAGGTGATAACGGATCAAGAAGTGTCCTTTAAAATGAAAATAATCGCAAACATGAACTGAAGTATCAAGCGCTCGTCACACCGGAAGAAATGTTCTTGCATGTTACCGAGCCCCTAGAGTGTAGAATGCACGATTGGACTCGTTTTAATCAATCTTGCCTCGAGTAACAGCTGCTTTTAATCCTAGGAAACGTGCATGGGGAATCGTATTGCATGTATGGCGACAGTGGGTACCGTCGTTGGTATTACTTGTAGACTACGTTTCAAGGAGCGCACCTCAACGAGAATCACAGAGCTTTCTATAAAGCGATTAATAAGAGCAGGGTCACAGTAGAATGGATGTTCATGGAGGTCAACTTGTATTGGACTATGATGGACTTCAAAAGAAAGATTCGTGTAAGCAAAGGACTTGTTGGTTCTCATTACTTGTACGCTAGGCTGCCTAAAAAATTGAGAAACTGCCTTTACCGAAACCAAGTTTCACAGTATTTTAGCTGCGAATCGCGGTCTCCAGACCATAGCTTTCTTCTCGAGACGAGTAAATAGAATCCCTGCCCTGGCTCCCAATACAACAAGGTGAGCGGCGGAGCACAGAGCTCGGAGTAACCAGCTAGGCGTGAAGCGACGGGTTTTTCCGAGCCATGCTGGGAATAAGGACTAAGATTCTTGCTCAAGCAGTTACTTGTTGCCCATCTCTAGCAACAGAAGCTTGAAAGTTTCAAGTTATATCTTTTGAGACGTCTCTCGCTCTTCATTGCGTTCCTCACTATCAATACTACGATCTTTCTTTTCTTGTTGAAATCGTTCGCGTTCGAGCGCGAGTACCGCTTCCTCTAGGTTTGCGCCGGCCTCATCTCCGCCTCGAATGGCTTATGTGAAAGCAGCAATATAGTCTTCAAAAGGATAGCTGGCCACTCAGGGTTTCTTCTTCGACTGCGTGTCCGCGGAGAGCGACGAGCTCCGATGTTCTGTAGCGCTTGTGGAACTGCTGTCACTCCGTTTCATCGCTTGCGCACTGATAGCTGCGCCCAATATCTCCTTTCTTTCTCTATGTACAAATGGTTTACGCTTCTCTGCATTAAGATCTGCCAGCTCTTTTCGTGCTTTACGCATAGCGGAGATTATCTCTTCTTTTCGTACAACCTCTCCACTCACATAGCTCATTATCCCTTCTATGCGATCCACCTCACCAAACCGAGCCTGTAGCCACTTGTAACTGTCCTGATCACTTTTCTATGTTAGTTCAAACGAAAGCCTCTTTGATTGATTCTCCTTGATCGCCACAAGTTCAAGCTTTTCGCGCATCCCCCCATTTGGTGCAATGTGCGAGTTTGCAGCTACAACCTCGCGAAGCAGAAGAAGATCGTCTGAAGAATACTTAGATTTTCTCCCAGTACGTTGCTTTGCAACGGCAGCAGTGGCGGCGGCAGCATTGAATGTATCAGCGGCCGGAGAGCTATCAATGGAGGTAGGGGTACTGGTGGCAGCTGCCTAGGTGGTGGCTCCGGTGGCGACAGGGGTGTTACAAGCGAAAGGTGCGGTAGAGATGGAAGTGGCAGCAGTGGGATCGTCGACAGAAGAAGTGGCTGAGTCGCCATTTGGCGCGGCAGCTGAGGCGAAGGCATCAAGATCAGTAGAAGCTGTGGGAGCAGCAAGAACTTCTACGGTGTACGTAACAAGGAGAAAAGGTGCGAGAAAAAAGATCAACAAAAATCACAGTGGAAGTCCAAATAGATTTCGCGCGAATCGTCGTTGCGGCGGACCAAGCGTTGCAGAATCAGCTCACTTAAAGGCCCCATTTCGGCAAGAGTTATCATGCCAAATTGCAGAATTCTGAAACACAATCTCGCACATGGCCACATATTACGCTGAAGTTTGCAAGACGTTTGTCTTAAAGCTTATTGCGTAACTCAACCATTATTTAAGTACGACGAGGGAAACCTCAAATATTTCAGCTATTTATAGGAACAGGAGCTAGTTATAACCCAAATCTACGTGCAGAACAGAAATTATCGAAAATTTCTAATAAAATCGGTACCGAACCATGCGCGTCGCGAGTGCAGGAAAATCCTTTAGCATCAACTCATTCGTCAATCTGTTAAGCGAGAAACTAGCGGTATTATCTTTACGCGCAGAAAGTCACTCCCTTTTATGTTTCTCTCATCATTCACTTTCCCTTTGTTTCTAACTGTACTTTCTTTTTCTTTTGCGTCACGAATTGTACATTTCTTTATACTGTTTCTTTTTGCTCGATTCTTTTTTTATGAGCGATTAACTTCCCCCTCCGTTTAATTGACATTAGTCGCTCCTAAACATCATTTTACTTAATCAGTATTTTTCTACATGATTTTCGCCATAAATTACCCTTTTTAAGGCGGGTCTCACTTAATCCCACTACAGGACAAAATTTTGCCAATTTTTTTTGATTCAGCGAGACTGTCAATCTGAACAGTTTAGCGTTATTTAAACAAGTCTGGCGCCGCTTAAAGTTTATTTTCATCCCAACAGCAAAAAGGCTCGAAAATTAACACACCCCTTGGCAGCCATCACGCAACGACTCCCTCCTTTTCGCCCCATTGACAAAAACCGTCACTCTCGCCCCATCACCGTCTCTCCTTTATTCCTTTCTGGCCCAATCGACGTCGAGGACTACTTTCGTCGCCAAACCAAGAAACGCTGGGCGGAGCTCGGTGCTCTTCACCTGGTGGAGATTAAGGCACAGAAATCGGTAGGGGGGACTCTGGGGAGGAGGATGGTAAGGCAGGAGAGTGCTTCGATGAGTGGGTAGCCCCCGATCTGGTCTACGGAATGGAACAAGCGGAGGCAGAGGACGAGTACGGAGAGGAAGAAGAAGAAGAGGAGGCCGTGGAGGGAGATATGGAAGAAGAGAAGTCCGCAGAAGAAGAAGGGGGCCTCAGACTGGGTCGTATGGGAGGGGAAGGAACGAACTGGTTGGAACAGGTGGTGCCGGCCATGGAACCGGTTGCGGAGGATTTAGGTGAGCTGTATTCTTTGAAGAGAGGGGCTGACAATCATGGGCCATCCCCAGGTGTATATAGGGAGTACGTGGGTACTTATGGTGTCTTCAGGGAATTGCTAGGTTCTGATCTAGAATATGAAGATTTTGAGGAGTAGATTCCTTTAGTTTCTTTCAAGAATCTTGTGTCAATCTCTTTGCGTCAATATGAAGTCTTTTTCTACTTTTTCTGGTGCTTCTAGTAGTTTTATCGAGATTTTTGTTTTGAAATAAGTCTGTATAAGCTAAGCGAATTGTTTCTTCAATGAGACGGAAAGCAAGTTGGCAGACAAATTCAGGTCCAGTCGCAAATAGTTAGGAAGTTGAAAGTCAACTTCAGACCCAAGAAAATTTTTAAGCCAGTCACAGAGCATTGCTCGTAGACGCTGCCCCTATAGAGCTGGCTACTAGAGTAGTCACTCAGCTTTCATGCCACCCATCTCCCAAGCCCATTAATGTCTATCGTAGAACTTTAGTCACTGCCAACGACTCTCACGTCGGGTACTTACTGGTTCCCTTTTCCGTCGGCGCCATTTTAACCCTATCAAAATCCCTCAAAATTTCTGAATGCAATATTTGTAGGAGCCCTAAACCTCACATTGCTCGCTTTGAACTAAACAATTTCCATTTTATGGCTCTTTTCTCTTTTGTTTCATTTTTCCTACCCATTGATTCCAGTACCCAACACTAACAAGTCTGCGGTGAACCCTCTGTGTCTACCGAAACACTCCCACACATCACCAATCGGTGATAACCAGCCCTTGTCTTCTACGGAAGCCGCCACTATTATATTCAAAGCCGAAGGAGTTTATGGGCAGGCGTCCAATGGGCGCGCGGGTGAGGTAATTAAGATCACGGGTTAAGCTATAGATTTGTCTGTACAGGGTCTGTATTTCATCTCGGTAGTGATATAGTACTGGTGGATGAGTTCTTTTCCTACAAAATACCCCATAATAACCCTTTCAATTGAAGCAAACAATTAAACCCCATTTTAAATAGCATTAAAACAACCCCGCAGTATAAAACCCAACCAATCCGCTTCAACACTGAGCTTGAACCCTCCGGTCATCCCCCATCAGCACAAAGATTTTCGTCATGATTTCGCCGCGTTTGGCGCCCGCCCCGTGTGATGTGCCGTCGGGTGCAGGGGATACCACTTCGACCGAAACAGCGGGTTCCCTGTGCAGATCTTTATTTGTTCTCGCTGCCCAGGTATCGTCGATGGCATTGTCAAGAGTACCGCTACCTCTCGCCCCCGTATCACGTTGCACGAAGCGGGAATGGCGCGCAAGAAGGAGAGCGTTTCTTTTCAATTGTACTAGCCAATGTTGCACTTCCCAAAGAAACAGTTCCATAGTCATGTGGGACCGAACAATCCGAGCCCTTTACTTACTGACGGGAAGTTCCAGTCTTCCATTTCGGAAGCAGACTAACCTCAAAAAACCTGAAAGCATCTATGAGTAGACATCAAGGCCCAAGAGTGGGGTTATTACGGCCACGGAGAAGAATATCCTTCCATAGAACCATACAAAACCGATCAATTGTGGGTATCTGCCTCCTGAACGGACCGTTAGTATGTTCAAACCTTTCGACTTTACACTCGATCTCCGTTGTCAGGAAAAATTGAGTTAATCACCCGATTTCCAACATTTATACCCACTCCCTCAAAACTAAGTGGTTGATTTTCATAAGGTTCGTATTATGGCTGTGTTAATCTCCGAGATTATTTCTTATTTCTCTTTAAATATGTACCTTAAACTCACAAAGAACTCAATCCCCATGAAAAATTTCAAAAACCTATCAAAAAGGAATTGCTAGCGTACAGAAAAATGTTGTCAACATTGCCCCTACAAACTATGGAACAGAAAAAAAACAATAAAAAACTATTACTTCAGGTTCAAACACCGCGATTCTTAGCCCTGATAGTGAATAAGAACAGAATATTTATTTCATAGTGTTTTTAGGCAGTGTAATGCTGACGGGTCAAGAAATGTTCATTTTACATTTCGGTGTGTCAAAGAGCAGAAATAGTATGCCCCGATCTAGATGGAACATATAAATTTTGGAACATGTCAGAAAAAATAGGCATATAGGTGCTCATTCTGGAAGAATATAAAAAATACATCAAGGTTTATCGGAATATGAATGCTCGGAATCACTACACGGAAATAAGCGAGTAATAGAAAATAAAATAAATTGGAGAAACCCCTACGAATGAGGAAGAGGAAATATTTTATAGGAATTCTATATTAATTTCGAGCAAATTGCAGTGGAGAAAAGACAGTGCACAATGTAGTCATGAATATTGAGGACATTAGCCAATTTTATGTTAAATTTAATGGAAACTCTTCAAATGTCAAGACATTGATCACGAGAGGCTTATATAAAAGGAGATATGAGAGGAGTAAAAGAACATAAAAACAAGGGAAACTTAACAGAAGACCCTCAGGATATCATTAGATTTAGAAAAATAACTAATAAATTAATTTTCGTATATGCTTCAATTTTCAACCTACCGGACTGCAAAAAACTTAAACCTTCCAGGAGAAGTGACCAAAGGTAGTTTCTTTCATTTAATAAGAGAAAAAACTTCTTGAAATTCCGAAAATATGAGAAAAACGAACCACAAACCCTATTTATTCTCAAGTTGCTTATTTAGAAGGCTTTGACTATACTTTAATTCATATTTATGGGATAAAATGGTAACAAAATATAACTTTTTTAATTGAGACTATTTAAAATGATTATAATATGTACTTAAATATATTCAATACCAGTAGTAAGTCTACATCTAAATATAAGCAAAATTTTGATTTACTCGCGTTCAATTTAAAATAACAGGCGAGATTATAAATAGAGACACAACGATCAGAATCAAATTACAAATGTTTCCTCATAGTATGCTTCTCGTTACAGGAAACTTTTATAGACATTTAAATTTCCTCAAAATCAATAACTATAATCGTAGCAACAATGAACACACCCAATATACGGCAGTCCTTTATCTAGTAATCAAAGAACACATGAAATCCGAAACTACCCCACTTGTGTCGAATATGCAAACAGTCCCAAACAGTATCGCTCTACCGGTATAAAATAAAGTCAATTATTAGCAGATGCTTTCCAGCAATTCAATATTTTACGTAGGAACAGTTTTTATCCCACGGTATCCATAGTCCATGTTATTTTCCACGTGCTTTTAACTGCATTCTGGGGAAATATTACTCGGAATCTTTAATCTCGTCTGTAAATCATATTTTTTTAAAACATCCTGATTTCATGAGAGCGATAAACCTTTCCCATGAATTCAAGGGCATTTTTCAGTCATTTACTTGCGATGCTCATACGTGACGAATTTTTTCTAGGAAATATTGTTATTGATAGTGATATAGTCACCCAAAACTGGGTTATAATTAAATTTGTATCTTGATGGCTCACAAGAAAATCATAAAATCTAAAATTTATATCTGAATGCCATAAAACAACTATGGAGTGTAAAGAAGAAAATTTGGACAAGTTTCAGTCATAGTTGACTATTATTGTCAAGTAATCTAGGGGAGTCCTTCAAACTAATATAATGAAATATTTAACGTCATCTCAAACTGTCATTTTGTGAGATGATATTTTTCATAGGTATCTAGAGATCTTCGATTGTAAATGTTTTGTTAGGGTCAGGCACGGTGCCCACAGAAATTAATATAAACCGAAAGCATCAATTCCAAATGTTTCAAATTTGGGATCGAACTGAGCAATGATTTTTCTGATTGAATTTTTACGCGAAAGTAAACCCAAAATCCTTTTTATGATTTCAAATTGGAATACTAACTTTTATATTCCATCGGTGGTTAATTTTAGAATTTTTCTCGTTATTAGTTTTCAATACAATAACTTTTCAACACATCACTCGCTTTTTACAAGTAAGCTCACTGGCATTTTCGGACTAGTTAATAAAAGTCTTTAAAATATGCAGTACAATGCTCTTCTTTTTATATTTGAGCAGTAGAAGTTTAGAAAAATGCACTACTTTTTCTAGCAGTTCTAAGTACTTTAAAAGTATTCATTAAAGTGGAAAGTATTTAGAAATATCCAATTACATCCTTTTGAACCTCTTCAATTCAAAATCTACTGCTAAATAAATCACAAATATTATTGTTCAGACTTCGAAAAGTGCCAAGAGCTATCCAATCTTCGCAGTTTAGATATTTGGGAGAAATAATTTCTCTCTGCGCTGCTTTCTGTCCGTCGTAATGGATTGGTTCCATTTGAGATCAAATCAAAATTCACATAAGGCCATCATTTTCTCATTTATTTCGACTTTATAGTTTCATAGTCCGAATTAATGGCAATATTACAGTATTTCAATAAAATTAGGCTTAAATTTAGGGAAATTTATATAGAAGAGCTACTAAAAGCTGTTCAGAGGCAATTTAACTGACAATTTTATGGTTCTAATTCTGAATTTCCCAAAAGGCAACTATTACGGCAGCTTCGTTTATAAACCACGAATTCCCACCAATAAGCAGTTTGAGACATAAAATAAGTTTTCTGCATGTTTAAAGTTTTTGATGTTTCAGAAAAAATCTTTTTTGTTGAGGAGCAGTATCTTCCCAACGATTAAACTATCTCGAGAAACTTTCTCAAGAATTTCGCCGTTGTAGTTCAATCTATAGGAATCAGTACTCAAAAATATTTATTTATCTTTGTTTTCTTGCCTTTAAATTGCTTTTGAATTCTCTCTCTCTGGAGTTCTTATCTTTATTGAAGTATTATACATATTTTTAGGTAATTAAAAGAGCGGTTTCGTGCCAAATAACTGGCAATATTTTTCGTTTTACTAGGCTGATGTACTGATGTAGTGAAATGGTCGACGCGCATGCGTCACCTTCGAGTTGCCGAATCCTGTCAGAAAATGAGAAATCCAAGACTTGCGCACCCACCAAGACTAATGTGGTGTTCGCTGCACCTCTTTCCCTGTAAAGACCTTGCTATTCAGTGTCACGACTCGGCGATATTGAGGAGAAATTGATTTGGTGGAGAGAAAGTGATTCATTGAACAACATGACGGTGTAATTTTCCTCTTGGTTATAAGGCCTGACCGAGATCCGCGGAATTCTAGAAGATTGCAAAGAATCGTATCAATAGAACCGGAGATACCAGGGGTGATAACTGAAAGACAATCTATGTTAAGTTGGGTCAGCAGCACTGGGCACCTCCTTTGGAGATGAGTTTGTCGTCACCAGCGGTAACCTTGAATTTACTTTTTGCATATAGACGCCGGGTTCCAGTGCCCCGAAAATTAGTAAATATCACAGAAGAACAATCAAGAGGTAATAAAATATTGGATTTAGATGGGAAAAGATGCAAGCCGGGGGATAAACGTGCTTGTAGTCAAAGTTTACCTTGAAATGAAGTTAAAAAGGCGAATGATGGTAGTCAATTTCAGAGCCAACACCTGGGTGGTTGCTTATTCTGAGCCCCTAGTGGCCAGATAGGTATGAATACTAATCATCTATGTCAGAAAGATCTACGAGGTTGCGGGGTTTTAAACCAGTGTCAGCCATGTAATATATATCGAAGTAAGAGAAAAGTTAATTTTACGCTTGTCACAACGGTTGGGCATGAACTGCGGAAGTATCACTTTCAAGATTGCGGCCAAGTAGTCCGGACAAAAAGTCCAAGGATCTGTTCGGGTGGATATAAATTACCGAAATCATTGGTAATTGGTAGTGGTCAGGATTTACTGTACAGTACATGCTGCTAGCATCGTGATGACAAATCCGAAAATTAGATCACGAACAGATCGAAAAATAAGGATTATCATTGCCATTTGAACTACAGGTGAATGCAATTTAAGGGTACCCGAGGACATCGATAGACTAATACAAGTGCAAGGTCTCTTTTTAACTTTTACATTTCAGAAAATGTGGGAGACACAAATATTTGCTTCATTTATTTAAAGATGAGAGCTAATGGAGAATTTTGGCTACGAAAAAGGAACCTAAATTCATATAAATTGACCACTTTGGAAATTTAATTGACTTTCATGTTCAATTTTCATTACTCATTCATTTGAAAGTTTATTACTATTCATTTATTTTTCATTTCGGTTCAATTAATTCAGCATATTAGATAAATGCTTCCTTTGAACTTCTATTCAGCAATTGTTTCATATAAAAAACTGTGCTGTAGAGGCCTTCTATTTTAGAGCTAACTATTAGACATAAAATGTAGATAAAATGTTAACAACACGTAAAGGTATGTACTCTTGTGTCTCTTAATAGTCCTGAAGTGACTTATCTACGACTGCAATTTTTATATTGAATGAATCTAATAAACAAAAAGTTAATGTACATTTCAACTTTGTGATGATTAAGGGGCGACCTATGATCATTTAAACGTCGGAAATTTGGAAATTGGAAATCAATCATAATTGCATCAGCCAATCTTTGGCGTCCATCTGTCGCTTGACAATTTATAGTTTCTTCCCATGTCAAGGAAATCCAGGATTTCTCGGACATGGAAAATATCGCGAAATAATCAGCTCATGGAAAAAATCCAGTTGGATGTGACATCATTTAATATCTATCTTCTCCTTGCAAGTCAATCCATATTCAAAAGCTATCATCACCTCACCGTTATGAATTCTCCACCCATGCAGACATCGTGTGGATTGCAACAAGATAATCCAACAAATCACGCTACTCAACACCCTCCGCAGCCAAACTCTTCCCCGATCGCCGATCCGCCATTAACTCAAAATTAACTTAAAATCCACATCTAGCTGTAGGCAAACAACCAAGTGCCACCGACCATGCTTCTCGTCTCGAACCGGTTGCTAGTGATAGAGAACATGATACCCCAAGTGGTCAAGATGAAATTATCACCGAAAACAGAGTCCGGCATATCGTTCCAACCTCCTTGGCACGAGCAAAGGAAGTGCTGCGAAAAGCTCATCTCGACAACAATACCTACAAGAACATCTTCAAAGCCTTAAATATATCAGGTGCATGTAATGCGAAAGTTGGTACAAAGAGGAATATAGTTGCTACAAAGATTGTGCCACGTTCATTTTCAGTTGAGATGGCCCTTTGCGTTGGTGGATAGTCGTGAAGATCCTTTGTTGCCGATACCCACGGCAACCGAACATTTGATCAGTATTCCACCAACTGTCGTCAACACTAACAAAAGCACCCAAGGTATAGAGAATACTATTTGGCAAAGGGGGGACCTTCCAGTTTTTGAAAACAGGGAAGTTGTGCCTGGTCTTCCTACATTATAGAACAAGTGCAACGAGATACAAAGGACAAAATGAGAACCAGAGTTTACTGGTGGGAAATATTGCCGCATGTTTTGGATGATTCCAGAATGAAAACCGCGAGAGCTAAATTAATGGGGCCAAGGACGCGACCAGGGTTGGATGGAGAACCCATTTATCCTTGGACCGATAACATAGACCCGTTACTTAATGATACCACGTTTCAACCACGTGCATTATCAGTTTTAGCAGGAGGGATTACAAGAGCTGACATTATCAGTCTGGACCCTTCTGTTTGTCCCTATGAACGAGACGGTGGCGTTTTAAAACGCAAGTTTGCGTCATTCGAGTCAGTTTACGGAACATGTCTTTCCAAATATGAAGCGTGAGGACAAGGTAATCCAGAAGGGTTCCTTTTCTTTACCAACGGGAAAAAGCTATTTAATGGACGCCTACTGTTTCCTACAAACACACTCCATATTGCAGCCGTTGGCAACACGGGCTCATCAAACTGAGACTCAACGCGAATAAGGTGTCGGACGTGGGGTCACGCAGGAAATCTCCTCAGGCAGAAAGCGGAAGCGTAAAAGACAGGAAATTAGCATTGCGGGCATGCAGGAGCTATATTCTGCCTTCAAACCATGCTCGGAGGATGTAGCAAGGGCAACAGAAGAGGCCAAAAGATATAAAGCGCGTTATGAGGCTGAGGAAGCAAAGGGCCGATCAACACAGTCACTGTCACCCGCCATCACACAGGCGAAGGGTATGAAAAAAGACGCCGAGCATCCAAATGAGAAAGTGATTTACAAGCTGACTGTACAGGATCTTATGGCTGACATTTCGAAACTTCATACCAGTTAAAAGCTCAATGTAGAGAGATTGACGAAACAGATTCTGTTTCTGAAGCTACAGTATTGAAAAGGATACTATCGCCTTGTTCGCGGCCTTATAAGTCCTAGAAGCCTGAGACGACAGGCGACACTATCTCGTACAGATGAGTTTTTCCTTCTTCTTTGTCTGCTTGTTTGGATGTGCTGCTCGGTATGCAAATCATTTTGCAAATACACGATTGGCATGCCGGCAAAAATATTCTCATCTGCAACCTCCATACTATCCAAGTAGGACAGATCGCCTGACTCGATGATGAAGTTGTATAGTTTACAGGCCACCATTAAAACCAGCGCATCTTTTGCACGACCAAAGCGCAGCGGAGATCAAAATATTCCAAAAAGGGAAACGAGAATCCCAAACTCTTGTTCTACCGTCACACAGCATGAAGAAAGATAGAAATTAAAAGAATCCTGTTCCCCTGAAAGTCCATATCCCCCATAAGGAGTTATTACGTAATCTCCATTCACATAAGCGTTGTCTGCTGCAATTTTAGCTCACGACGGAAGGAAACCTCGCCCAATAAAATCGTGCAACTGTGTAGCCCGGAATGCTGTTGAATCATGTGTACCTCCCGCATGCCTTGCGGATACAAAAAGAGAAATTATAATCAGCCCCTACGGCGGCTTGTACACATAAAGCAAAGAAAATTTTCATATCGTAATATTTGCGGGGATCAGGTGTTTCGGAAAGCTTGGGTTCCGATATGGCTGTTGCGATGCCATCTAATGCAGCAAAAACTCCATATGAGGGGCTTTTGCGTTTCTACCTGAATTGCTGTGCTTTTTGTCTGCATTGAGTGTTAGTAACTGGAAACAGAATTGAGGGTTGTAACTTATTGAGAACTTCCAATACCTCATAAAAGATCGTATAAGTGGTTGACCTGGCTACCTCGTATGGCCATCCAACATCCAAATAAATTGCTCCTGCAAGCATTCTTAGCGTTATGCAAAGCATGATTTCCACATCCTTAGTTGCTCCAGGTCCCGTTCTGTTGTGGCGGCGTTTCAGATGCGGCTTTAATAGATGATACAACTGCTTGAATTGGCGGACATCGACGCGATAGAGACGTTTAAAAAATTCCTCTCCAATTTCGATGATGTGGTCATGTAAATCGAATTCCCGGGGCTTGGTAATGATGCCTCCTTTGCACAAATAGAAGGAATTAGCTACTGCTGATGTTGCACTTAAAATCAAGAATAGGAGAAAAACTTGAAACGCCTTCGTCTTTCTACGGTCAGACTTTGTCTGCTTCCGAGTGGAAGCTGATCTTCGAGCGAGACGCTCGAATTGTATTGGTAGGACCGAAACCATATGTACGGCGACAACATGCTACCGACTGCTATTGTTACCAAAAAACAGCTTCTCTTGTTTAGGAAATAGATCTTGGATCAACGCGCCAATACATAACATTATGACGCTCCGATGTCATGATGACATCTAGAATCAGTTTTTCTTTCGGGGATCATAGAATGGAGAAGAGTTTTAAAAGTGGAAATTATGGAGCAATCACAATTTCGAAATTCCAAATTTCCGACGTTTAAATGATCATAGATCGCCCCTAATATTTTCGAAATAATCTCGTTTTTTTGGAACAGTCTTTTAGAATACATCAAGTTGACTGGAGTAGGTGAAGTATACAATTTTCTGGGAACAATTTATAAATTACGACGGATTGTAGAAAGATGCAATAACATCTACTAATCATTGGCCAATAATTTGTTTAAATTTTGAACTTCAAACTAAATTACAGCCGACTGAAGAAATTTTATTTCCCGTCATGTGAACCGAGATGGTTGCTTCAGACTGGAGAGATCAGCAATGTATTTTTAAATGAATCTAATTTTAATGTACGTAGTATTTTCATTTCATTTGTCATATATTATGTCTTCCATTCGTCTAAATAAGTAGTTTCAAGCCTAAATTCATATGTTTTCTGTAAAGCGGCGGTTTTTCGTGATACAAAGTAGAATGCATTGTAGTATATTGCCAGTCTTATCAGCAACGTATCTTGTTTACGTTTATAATCAATATATAGTCTATACAAAATGCATCGTTTCAGATATCCAGAAACGGTATGGCAGCAAGCAGTGTTAAAATTCCCTTACTTTTTTGAACGTTGCAGCTTTGGCTTGAAGAACTAGAAGAAATTTTCTGTGTGCGAATATTACTCTAAATAAACTTCTTAACTATCTGTACAACTACATTATTTAAAGAACAATCTTTCATATCCATACGCCAGGTCTAGAAGAGTGACAACTTGGTAATACTGTGCCATAGTCTGGAACTTTCGATTAAAGGTGACTCGATCTTCTAACTCTTCTGCTGCTAGCAGTTCTACTGAGTGCCCGAGATCTGTTGGAAAGGATTTATAAAAAAAGTTCCAACTTACAAATACAGAGCTTAATTGCTTCCGCAAGAACTACGACTGGTATTATTAAAATATTCAAGTCGAATGGAAAAAATGGCTCCAATTTTAAACAAACGGAGATTCAAACTAAGTGTTGAAGTGCTTATAACGAAAATAATGAGTATTGCCACTTCAGAACCAGGCACAAGTCTCTGTTCAACTATGAAGGTCTTAATAAACCAAAAATTTCAAATTTTAATGTGTTAGACCATTTAAGATTAGGCCTAAGTATGAAAAAAAATTCCGTCGAGCTCTTCTATGTTCCCTATAACATTTTCTTCTTCCATTAATTTAAGTTCAATCTGACTTCAAATTTAAACGAAAACATAGTTCATATTACATTATAATAAGATGAGAAATAGTATTAAGATTTCTTGGTGTACTATGTCTACCTCAACAAAACATAGAAAAAATGTGGGAGGCCGACTTAAGAGCGGTAGGTTCAACCTTTGTCAATTGCTGCACTAGAGTACAGCCATTAAAAGACGTTGAACTCTAATACCTTCTACTCTTCTTAATAAATATAGCACTGGAACTATTGAAATCAGGAAGATATCAATGATTATTTTTGACTTTCCATCTGCAGTACCAAGTTTTCGGCCCTTTTTCTAAAAATTGACGGCAAGCAAAGATTGTAAATAGCTTAAAAAAATTAGTCTTCATTTAATTGCGATAATAAAAATGAGTGAACTGTTTCAAAAGAAAGGGCATGTTTCTCAAAAATATTGCTTAGGCGCAGGGGAAAATAAAATGTATGGGCAAAATGCATAACCAGGAAGTTTATATTTCCAAAATTCTTCAAATATTTCAAGCAATTTACAGATCAGCAAGATTTGGAATGAGCTTATATTTTTTATTTAGTATCTTAAATTACTGTAAATTAGTTCCAGAAATGTTCATTTCCAGAATTTGGAAAACTGTAGATGACTTTGTTGCTGTAGGAAGTATTGCAAAAGACATAGATAGAGAATATCAAAGTTTGAAGAGAAAAAAGGGACTTTTTGCAAATTATAGGTATTATTGAGAGCTCATAATTCTGTTTAAGAAAACACAAAGCACCGATAAAATTTCTTCTGTACTGTTTAATTTTTGTTCCAAACTTACGATCAAGATAGGTAAGGATCTACTAAGGAAGAAAAACGTGTAGAAACCATTGTTATCGTTCCAGTTTTGGAGAGAGGTCTGTATTTATATATGCGAAAATTTAGATAAAAAATTAATTTTTAAGTTTTATACTTCCTTGGCGATGTATAAATTAAGGAAGTTCAGTAACTTAACAAACCAGGTATTTTTGAGAAGGGGGTAAATTGGATTAAATTGGGTTTACTTGAATGAGTTGGTATACTTAATTTTCCTACTAAGAGCAATCGAAGACTAGGACTACTGTAAATAGGGTAATCACTTACTGTACATACCCTCAGAACGGAGGTTCTCTGGAATACACTGTATACACAATTTCAAGTTGCGGCCTAAGTGTCGCTCAAAACTCCTTCCAACAAACAACTAGCGTTATTTCGGACGAGTCTCGCCGCGTGACGAGCGAACAATGTTCGCTCCGTAAAATTGGGTTTGTTTACTGTGAGTAATGGAAAGGTTTGGAGTCCTCTGTACTTGTAATGAAACTATTGGCAGGACCTATATTGAGAAGCAATTGAATATATTTTAACAAAATTGGATTAGTATGTGAAAAGTAAGTCAAAATGATCAATGGCACTATAACTAATGGCCAGCAGCAGGCTGATGAAACTGATTTTCCGAAAAATCTGATAAATTATATGAGAATTGTCATTCTAACATAAATATTTATGCATAAAATTACCTTTATTTTATTGGAAAAGTTTATATAATATATCGCTGCAGCCTTTCCAGTATTTCTACGGCCTATATTTATAGTAAGAAGTTTCTTTGAGATCAGTTGTTCCGTATTTATTCCTGGAACCAAAATACTGTCAAGTCAAACGCTATTTAAACTTTTTAGCTCATTTTTTGACCATATTTAGTTTCTTTTTCATGCTAAGGATTTTTCCACAATTCAAAGTATATTCTAGAAGTAAAGGGCAATTTTTGTGCGGTCTTATTCCATTATATTGATGAAAGAAATTTATTTCGGACGTAGGCTCACTTTGATTTCTTTCCCGCAGAAATTAATCATTTCAGTTTGTTTGGGCTCTCTTCATCTCATATGAAAATTATTTCCCATTCCATAGTTTAAAAGGGTTGCTTAATTTCATGTCATGTAAACTCGAAGAAAAACAATTACTTGCTGTACACTTTAATCCAAATATTTGTTCTATAAATCGGAAATATCAGCGTTCCCAGGGCTTTTCTTCTGCTAACGCGCCACAAATTCATTTGAGTTTTCTACAATCTAAAAAATACTAGTTCTAGTTTGAAAATTTTCTTTCAATCCAGCTCCACATACAATTCCGTTATAAATTCACGTGTTTACTCCCGAGAAGTCAAAAACATTCGTATGATATGCGTAAAAGAACATTGTTCCCTTAACTGACTATAGAGAAATTTAGTAATTTTTTTTTCACCAGTAAACACATCGTATCATTAAAGTAGTTCTTTGTTCATTTGATAACCACAATTACAGCATTGTTACAAATATTGGCTATTGGATGTACTGTGCAAAATCAATCATTATACACTGTAAAGAAGTTTAAGATTTATAATGACATTTAATAACAGAACTTTCGGCACTTAAAAGCAATACGTACCATTTTCATGATATGTTTCCAGTCCATCCGTAACTATCATTCATATTTTTAATTCAAGTGAAAAAAACTTTACATCTCCTTTTATCTTTTTATCCTGCCTTAGATTAAAAAGATTTACATACATTTTAATTTCTCCAAATTAATATTTATATTTTACATCTATTATTTTGCCTTCTAGTAGCAGCTTTACTCCTTATGACGCCTTTACTTTTTTAATTAAAAAAATATCTTTTCATCCCATTCAATTCATTTAACTAGGGCTTGAATCTCTTTCAAAATATGTAGGCTGGACTCTGTCTGATAAAAGAAAGGCCAAAGGTCGCTTCAATAAACCGAGAAATCGTTCATTTCAGGTGAAACTAGAATAAATTTAGCGGCCACACATGTAAGAGTAGACGTAGAATTTCGGCTAAGGATCTGATTAGAATTGCGTGAAATAATCAATCATCCCTTCCTTACACGAGTATAAACTTAAATTATACTTGTATCCGTCAGAACGTATCTTGTAGCACATCTCTTGGACCTATCATAACCTTCAGTGCATAAAACTTTTTATTCTATATCCAGGCGCGGTAAAACTAAGTCCAGTCAAATCGCAGAATGAAAAGTAAGCGTGCAAGTGTGATATGTAAATTTACGCTTTATTTTAATGAATTTTATTTTATTCAGTACCACTTCAGTGTAAAATTCCCAAATTATTCTATAGATATGTGCTAAACATCCTCTGGTGCAAATTTTAATGATTAATTTCTAAACAATTTATGGGTTAATGAATGATTCAGAGGGGGTTTGAGATATTAGTACAGTCCTGCGAAAGGATTTGGTTTGATTCGGAGAGCACAGAAATTTCAGAGACGGATAAAATAAAACCATTTACAAAATGAGTTACAGTAATGACATAAAGATTATTGCAGAATGATTATCTAATTTCAGTGAAGAAATGGAACAGAACATTGAAACTATATCAAATGCAAAACATCCCAGCAAAAACTTAAAAAAATTATGAGCCCATTCAAAATATCCCTGGAAAGAATATATATCTGGACCTTAAAATCCGTGAAATCACTTTCATACATAATTGCATATTCTTAGATAACTTATGATGAAATATTTGTCGGTATATTGAAATACCGAAATACAGAGTAAATAATTATTTTAATTATTTTATCGCGTTAGAACCCCAAAAAGACTTTGAGTGGGACCATATACTTGCAAGACTTATTCCCTTCCCCGTCTCCACTATCGGAGATTGGCACCCAGATGCCTATGCGCTTCTGAGCAACGTCGCATGGAATGTGGAGGTAGGGACAATGGAGACGTACGGAAAGAATAAAGAAGTCCTCAATCCAAGGAACGCCGCAGCGGCATCAATGTCCATTGCTGCCTGCCTGATGAACTTACTCCGGCCACTTTTTTAGGGTGAAGCGGCCAAGCTACTAACCACGTACTCCGTAACCTCACACCCACACACCTCAATCCCTAATGAAACATGTGGTCCCACTTCAACAAATGAAATTATTTTCCAAATGATAAATTACCTAAAATTTTCCCCTTCGAAAGAACGAAATTTCAGACTTAATCATAGTTAATCGTTACAAAACGCTTAAAAGGGGGATTTAATTCATATAATTTGAGCTCTGCGAGGTTCAATACATAGATCCATTTAAAATTGGTTGACTAATTCCTCATTTTTCCCACATGGAGACGGCCACCTTCGTGAGTGGGAAAATACATATATTGAAAGAACTTAGTAAGTACTGAAAAAGCTCAAGTAGAATAAATGAGTAGGATACCTCTCCATTATGTTTCAAGTTTAAGTTTAGGAAATAGTCACTTTAAATTGAATATTAAACACGCAAAGGAGCCACAGTAAATCGCGATGGAGAGAAATGAATTATCAAAATTAGGAAAAATATTGAGAACAATCAAAAAGGGTATTTTGCGAATTTCGTTTTTGAGTCTTTTTAGTAGGGTTTAATCATACAAAACTTATCAATACATTGAGTTAAATATTTTTATTGGTGATTGAGATACCATTATTTCCAATATTTGAAACCAAAACGCTAAATAATTTGGAATCAAAGTGAAATTAAAAAGAGATTTGCAAAACGTTGCAATTAATCATTCATTCTTCCTATCAACGAATTGTAAATACTTTTATGGAAATTAATCCTTAAGTAGATTGAGAAGTTTAGCAGCTACTTTTTCGTTTTATGAAACAGGTGGGAATGAAATAGGTAAAATAAAATCGTAGTAGTAGCTTATTTTTACCATTACTGTATGGACATAAGAAGTGCAAATATTGAGAGCTGAAAATAATATGTGCTCGTGATGTGGATTTCAGGGTTAAGTTGCCCCAATTCAACAAAGGAAATACATATTATCGAAGCTGTATTGACGAAAAGATCCTAAAATACCGGAAAGGTCCATTATAACACGCAAACATTTGTTGGAATAAAGTAAGCAAATTACACAACATATGAAAAATGAATCTGCCAATAGCGAGAAAGATAATACCAATACTGCTATGATAATTAGTAAAAAATATGTAAATACCAATAATAGGAGCAACTTTTGTAAGATAGAACGTTTGAAAACAATACTGGTATGATTTAATAATGATAATTCAGGGTAAATCAGAAAAAATTACTGGATAGGGAGGTTTCTAAAATTAAATCATTCTCCTACGTATGAGTTCTAGATAGAAGTTAATTTATCCACTCCCAGCAACGTATCAAAAGAGGGGATGTAAAAAGCTATCTTTCCCCTGTGAAAATGTTTATCTAGTTGAAGTACATGTTCCTCAAACTTGTGAGTTATTAAAATTCTTTAACGCTTCATGCATGAAAGTATATCAATATTTCAGTAACCTTTAGTATTATGTTCGTAGAAAAAACTCTTGAAACATCTGAAGCGCTTTAGCTTTGCTATATAAGCTTTTTTTCTCTCAGCTACTACCAGATTTTTCCAAATATGAATAAAGATAATCACTAGTCATTACTCGTTTAAGTTCATCTTTGTGGTTTTTGGTGATATTTATATTTGTAGGCGGAAAATTGTATAACTTGAATGAAATTAGTTATATTCCCCACGTACTGAAGAATAGATTAATTTAAGCTTATAGACAAATATAAGTTTTTAGCTAAAACGATTTCTTACATCAGGGAAATGTTTTATGCAGAATCGGAGCAAGTTTTGAACCCCTATTAAAAATTGAAGATCCTAAAGGTTGTGGGCACCATACTCTTTTGGGGCTCTCTAGTTAATATTCAGTGCCCATGTAATAATACTCATAAATTGATAGTCTTTTCATAAATAAGATATGTTGAAATTAAAATGTTCGACTGAGCTATAGTAATAGTGTAACGGAAAATCTTTCAAGTTTGTCTTTATTTTAATTATGTAATCTAAATTTACATATCTTACTCGAAATATATACAATGAAATTATGTAAGAGGTTTTCTAACTGTTGTAACAAAACTTACCTGAACATCGATCAGATTCTAATTTTAAGTCTCATTTCCATGCAGCTATATACCAGAGTATTCATAAAAAGTTTAGCGCAAACAGTCTAGAAGGATTTGAATCATTCATTTCTTTCATCATGAAACTAATTACCGAAAATATAAAACAGTACTGTGAGATTCTCATTATATATGTAGTAAAGCAAAAGGAAAATATCGGCGCTGTAATACTGATTTCAATGAATTCACCATTTTAGTTGGTAACTTTTCTCTGAACGTTTTACCGATCGTTCAGATATTTTTGACGCCGTCTTATTTTCTTGAGAGATTTGAGAATAGAAATTAAGTGCCTCGTATTTTAAAAAGAATGTTTTGGACCGAAATGAAATATTTGAAATATAATTTTCTGTGGTAAGCAAGAGTTAACCCACTGTAGCCATGAAACTTCTTAAAAAATAAAATTACATATATATAAAATAAAATAAAAAAGTTTCTTGAAATATATAAATAAAACCTGAAGTCAAAGGATATGGGAAGAAAAAACAAAAGTGTGAAAATATCATACCCTCACAGCCTCACTTATGTAATCAAGAAAGAAAGTTTTCCTTTTTGTAAAAATACAGACCAATGAGCTAATAAAACTCCCTGTCGGAGACAAAAGCTTCTATTAAAAGGCATTAATTTGATAGAAACAGCAAATGTGAAATACCCTTTGCTTAGTCTGAACAACTCTAATAGTACTATTATCGAGGAAGAGACTCATAAAATCCTCTCTTTATCCAACTAGAGGTTGATCATGCGTACTAATAGCAACACGATTGATTCTTTTTGCTCACTCAGAACAGGGACCTGTTAATGAAACTCAGTCGCTTTCTAAACGCCCAAAAGCTTTCTCATGTTTCATTAGAATTAGCCAAACTCCCTTTAATAGTAATGAATTACAATGGAAAACAATAAATTAGTTTCAATTCCACAATAGTTTAATTTTATCAACGTGGAAGAAAATATTTCAGTTTATTATTCAAGATTTTTTTATATCGCGTGGTTAAACATCCTTTATTCATTAATTACTGACCTATAGGACATAAATGACAGAGATTCTCACGAGATTCTTTTAAAAAGCTTATGTTAAACTTTTAAAAACTTTATCCGAAAGGATAAAGTCTTTTAATCAAAAATAATCTTCCAAGCATATTGAGAACAGGAAAGGCCAATTGATGCAAGGTAAGATAAATATCACCCTCTATAGAGGTAAAAAAGGCAAACAGGGCAGATAAAATTAGTCGAAAATCAATTGTAGTGAAATCCATGAGAATAAGTCCTCCAGAGCATATGCAAAAGATTTAGGCTATTCTTTAGCTGGAGTTCCCAATCCTTTCAATTTTGGATGATACCATTTATTAGGATAAAAATTATATCTAAATAGATATATTCGAGGAGAAAATATCTAAAAAGTTATTCGGTGCCTTTTTTGAAATCAATTTCAACAACGGAAAAAATTGAGAGTTATAAAGAAGCTACTTTTCATATGCATTGAATTTGGAACTTTTCCATTCTATCTAAATTGTAAAATTTACTTTTTTGCGGCCGTTTCTTGCAGATATAAAATTTTACTGGTCTATATTATAAAAAAATCATATTTAATGTTACTTTTACCATTTAAAAGAATTTTTAATACGCGAAATTGGTCCTACGCAATTTGAAGTTATAATCTCTAAGGAACTTGGCTATAGAACTCTTTAGCAAGAACAATGAAAAGTTACAATAAGTCACGAAAAGTTCTAGGATTTCAAGTTTGAGATTCATCATGAAGCGTCCTAGCTCAAAATTCACACTACTACGAGCTAATTTTGGTGCTTAAGGATTGCTCATTCCATTTTCACAGGCTTTTTTGAATTCTGTGAACAGTATGATTGGTAACCAGCTAAGATCAGAGCCTGTCTAAATATTTTTTAATGCGAAGCCTCTGCTTCACCACGGCGCACCTCATATATAGATCTAAGCAGTACTAACTTATAAATTTGTATTCTGCAGTTGCATTTCTTTCTATGTTCAAATAAGGTTTTGTACTTGGTTTATTTCTCCCATGCTCTTACTTTTCATTTTTACTCGGCTAGCACTTATAAAGTATTAGGGGTTTTACTTCTCTGTAGCTACTTTTACTTTCGGCTCCATTTTTAAATATCAGTGAAGAAGTTTAATAAAGAAGCTAATGCTTCTTTTCTTGTAACATTTATTACTCGTACCAATCCTATTGTAAACTAAGCCCATATAAGAAGTTATTTATTTCATTCCCTGGTCTTCAATTAATTTGGGATATGAGAACCCTAAATAAATTCATTCGGCAAGCGTAAGGTTTCAATATGGAAAAAAATAAGTAGAAAGCGGATTATAGCTTGCGGACAAAAATCTATGTGGATTGAAATAAGCACAGGAACTTATGTAAGCTTTGATTTTGATATACAATGATAAAGAAAGGGATTCAGAATTGACTCTGCAGGGACAGTGGATAGGTACTTACGGTACTTAAGTCTTTGAAAAGTATTAAAAAAAGAGGTACTATAAGTATGTTGAATAATTCTCAATGACGAGAATGAAACCGAAATTCATTGAAAGCATAGAAATGAAAATGGTAGAAAATTCAAAAAAAGGCCGTCTTTTTCATGTCTCCCGCGAAAATATCTTTTGAACCTACTCGAGTTTTATATGATTTCCTGAATTTGAGTATATAAATATTATCATTTGATTTTTGAACCAAACCAAAAATCTATTCGTTTGCCAATTTATTCAAAAAGCATAATCCTTCTCCTATATTTTGGAAGAAAACATAGTTAGGTTCAGGCTTTGGAACTAGTTTATTGTCAATTACTTCAAACTGCATGGAAAGAATGAAAAATGTATTGAGGTAGTACTATTTCCAACTTCAGGAAAATTCTTGAGACAGTTTTGACATCATATGGATAAAAAGAGAGTATCTGTGGGAATTAATCAATCTTTTTCCCTAACTTACACATCGCTACAAACAAATTATTTACCGAAACCCAACTACCAATGAATTCATTTCCCAATTTAACCCTATTTTTGCTTCATTATATGTGTTCTTTTAAATAAAGTGTTATTTTCTGTCATATCTAAGTAGAAAATTTCGTCTCCATATATCGAAGCATAAGAAGATACTCTTCCCTGGTCTCCACGTACAGGGTGTGAATCCCAATGCGTTATCTCAGATCAAAAAGTTGGCCCTATCGGCCTCCAGCCGAGCCTTGGACCAACATTCCGGGGTGAGAGTGATTCTCCTTCAACGACACGTCGCGTTGAGGGTCACTTGTAACGCTTCCTGCTTCTTGACTGTACTTTCAGCAACTTTATCGTTCCTAGACCCGCTCTGTTATTTATATTGTAGATCCTACCACATGGTTTGAATGCAAGTTGATAGGACTCAAAATCTTTGCACAGTTCTCAGTGAACCAACACCATTAAAGCTTGCTGATGTGCGGCAAACATTGTTCGCCCGTCACGCCGCGAGACTCATCCAGAATAAATCCAGTTCCAACCCTCTGAAATGAATTATTTTATTTTAATGTACTTACATATATTTTTGAAAAATAAACATATTTGTTCAAAAATAAGGAGCAAGAATTTATTCTCCCTTAACTCAAGATTGCTTTATTTATTCAGCCGCATGACGAAGGCGAATTATTTTTCTCAAGAGACAGTGTACTTCGTATAATTTCTCCAATTATTTTGTATGTATAGCTTCACCTTGCAGGTGAAGCCATAGGTACAAGCCAAATTATTCATTCCCTCCGTATCAATTCTTACCTCGTGTCATACATACAGACTCAGCGTGGAGACCAAGTTGAGAAAGTTATTCTATGCGCCAGCAAAGGTATTTATTCCTTGGAAAGCTTTCCTCGTATTCGATGAAAACATTGCAAGCACATGCGTGGCTAGAAATATTCATTTTGTGCCTTCAGCTGTTTTCAATGGCAGAGAAAAAGATATTTTCCAATCACTTCTGTCATAATCCTATCTGTGCCAACACTCCAATAAATTATATACAGTATGGTCGCGATAAGAGAAACCCCGACTATTGAAATGTCGCGGTACGTGAAATCATCGAGTTTTTCCTATGCCGAGAGGCCTATAAAGTTAAAGAAAATCAACATTTTAACCTCTCCCTTTACTTGCGACTGTCAGCAAGATGATTTATAGCCGAGTCGAATACTGCGTTGCATGCTGAAAGTCATAAGCGGTTAGGAACCTCGGACAAAACTACACCCTTCCAAGTTTTCAGCTTTCCTCAAGATGAAACATGTTTTCATAACTTTTGAGCAGAAAAAATTGATTTGCATGATAGTAGAGAGATGGAAGGCGCAGGGGAAAAGCTTTACATTGAATGATATAGCTTTGTGAGGGCAAGAATATTTTCAGCTTCTGAAGAAACCAAGTAACCCTACTGTCTCGCGAATCCTTCGTACAGATCTCTCCGCGCTGATCTCCCTTCAAAATTGTCGAAATTGAAAGAGCCAAGGACGCCCACATCGGCTGGAACTAAATCGTTTCGCTTG
The DNA here is from genome assembly GCA_002205965.3 of Kappaphycus alvarezii. Lineage (NCBI taxonomy): Eukaryota > Rhodophyta > Florideophyceae > Gigartinales > Solieriaceae > Kappaphycus > Kappaphycus alvarezii. The sequence goes on from NADL03000776.1 coordinate 130,172, forward strand.
TACCGTGGACCTAGCGGAAGATAGGCATACGCTCAGTGGTGAAGTTATTAAGCAAAAAAATCGTCAAATCCAGCGGCTTGTCAACCATCGCCTCCCCCAGCCGATCGTCTGACTCTCAACTTCTTTCAGGTCTGTCTGGACAGGTTCAAGAAGCGATTTGATCTCAAATACTACAAACTGCATGGTGAATCAGAATCTGTGGATCTTACGTTTTTAGGAAGGGAGCTACCGAATCTAGTTGATCTGTTGAGGGGGTTTGAGCTTCGGGATATTTTTAAAGAGGACAAATCTAGTTTGTTCTGGAAGCTTTCCCGGGATCAGGCCATTGCCCACCACCAGCATTTAAGGTTGAAGAAGAACAAGACGGGGTTGACATTCATGCCCTGCGCAAATGTAGACGACTCGCAGAAGATCGACCTTAAATTTATTTGTCATTCGCACAAGCTTTTGGAAGGAATAGTGGTGAGGACCTTGGCTAAGATTATTACGCAAATGGAAGCGCGTGGATGACATCAGATATGTTCTGGGAATGTCTACAGCTTTTTAGCTCAATCATTGGCATGGAGTCAGCCAGGAAGGTTGCGTTACTTTTGGATACCTTTTCTGCTCATGGTTCTCCGTCCAAGCCGCTGCCGAACCTCGAGAACGTTACTATTATATATTTGACGCCGAATACCACCTCAAAGCTGCAGCCGATGGACGCTTGTATCATCGCCTCTTTGAAAAAGGGTTACAGGCGGCTACAGTACGACAGCTCTTTGGACTCAGCGGACGAGGGCGCAAAAGATATCTACAATATGGATATACTTACAGCTATGCGGTGGTTGATGACGGCATTGGTGGAGCTAAATCCGGCTGTAATTGCGAATTGCTTCTGCCATAATGGTCTAATTGATAGGCACAGGTATGGAGATCTGGACTACGGTGCAAGCGCGAGCGACGCGAACATCGACATTGTTTTGAATTAATCTATCACTAGGCTCTGTGTGCCGTCCAGCAGAATGAGCATCAGTGCATTGCTGCAGGCACACAACAGCCCCATTGTTTTTCAACCTACCGATGAGTCTAAGATGGTGGACGATTGGTGAAAGAATTCCCCGCAAGCGATGAAACGGAGCTTTACGTTATTTCGTTGCCCTCATTGGGCAAGAAAATTGAGGCCATGAGCAGCGGAAGATGTGATCGAGGCCGGCGTGGAGGTTGCGGAAGGGTTTGGGTTGATGAACGGACGCAGAGTAGGGTCCTACGAAATATATTCCTTTAAATATTCCTATTTCCTTGTAAATCGTCTGAATGTAACTTTTTTTCAATATCTAGCGCCACTGAAGATTTATGTAGTACTTAGTTATTCGAGCGATATTTATTTAGATGCCCATTTTAGAGCATCTCCACCAATGCCATCAAAAATTAAAATATCATGTTTCGCCCTTTGATGCGCACCTTACGTCTCAACAGGTGGAGCAAACGAGCAATAAAAGGTGTATCTAAGTAAGCATTAGGTTCAACTTCTTAATATTTTGACCTGAAATATAGACCTTGAGAACAAGAGTGTGATCCACGTGGTGTTGTCCAATTGGGCTCCTAACAATACTTTCCGCGCCAAAATACTGAAAATCTACGTCTTAGTTGCGAATAATCACACACTATAGCCAATAAATATAGAAACCCAGACAAATAAACCAATGCAGAAACGAAAACGAAACTGACTCCCACACAGTCCCATGGATAACGGACAAGCTCCATCCAACAGCAGTTCACTACCAAACAGAAAAAGGACTCGCAGAGGCGCTAGCTTTAAAACAACTGAAGAGAAAGTTATATCCCGAGCTTAGATTTCTGCAAGTGAGGACGCAATAAATGGAGCTGAACAAAAAGGAGATATATTCATGGAAAAAATAAATTTTATTAACAACGAAACTTTCAAACCGGCCAATCGAAAACTATAAAAACCGAATCCTTTCGCAACCGCTCGAAACTAATCATTAAACAGTTTAACTTATTTTACACATATCATGAACGAGTTCGTCGTAACCAAACACCCGGGATACCTAAAACAATTTTTCTGCAAAAGGCAACTGCTTTATTCAACAGTATGGAAATACGGGACGCGCTGGACGACTGTGGCAAACCATTCCGATTTACCGGGGGATTGGAAGTTTTGAATAATCATGATAAATTCCGTAATGGCAATGCTAATCGACGTAATGACGATGGAATAGGATCCGTTAAAAGTGATCCCCATAATACGAGTACTAAGCATGCCCGTGGAAGTGAAAGATTTTGTGAACAATTGGTTCCTAACACAGCCGGTAGTGGATCGGATGGCAATTTCAGTTCTCTTGAGAAACCAACAGGTCAACCTGCGGGACGAAAGCAAGCGGAAAATGAACGCAGTCGGAAGAATTATGAGGAGACTAATTTTGGCCATATTGCTCAATCATTATAAGAGGAAAAAGAAAGAAATACACTACTCAATCTAGACTACTAAATAATTCTGTTTACGTCTGCATCAGTTTTATGTGACACAACAGAGTCAGTTGAATACTTTAAGATCATAAGAGTACGTGTTCTAGAGAAGTTAAGAGCTTTGTGTAAAAAATGGCGCTCTGATAATGGTCCGCAGACTGAGGCCTTTACTTCTAAGACTTCGCTTACAAAGTATGATATCACTGATGCTTCGCGCTATGATCCGTTAATTTCCTATGGTGGAAACGAATATGCGCTTGATGAAAATATGATTTTTAATCGTTTCGCAGGCGCAGTGGGGTAACCAGATACTTAGGGAGAACTGTTTCCAAATGAATCCCGTATGTTCTTCATAAATATTTATCGCGTTCTGCAGTATTCATCTTTAATTTTTTTTAGTTTCTGAACGAAACATAGCGCGGCGATCGACCCTAAAGGAGGACATATGTTACCTCTTAAGGTGACATTACAACACATTGGCAGCATGCTATCATCCGAGGTCGCAAATCTTTGCTTCTTTGCTTCGTTCTCTACGTATTTGTACACAATTCTACTCTCCACCATCATGTTGGTCAATATAATGCAGCATCGCATTGTGTCATGCATTTCCTCTTTATAAAAAAACGACTCGGTCGTGCAATCAGATGCTACCTAGCCTGTAGCTCCCCGAATGCCCTCTCAACATTATTCCTGCCACCTTCTCGGTACCGAGCCATAATTTTTTCCTTTGGATTATATGGCTCCGAGTTGGTGTCTAGAAACATTGGTCATTCCAAGTATATTCCATCTGCAAACCAGTAGGGTATATTTGGCCTGCACGCAACAAGCCTGTACTGTAATCGTAACGAGTACCGTCCTGAGGAAATTTCAGTAGGAAGAAGTGAGGCCTCCAAGACTTTTATGTAACTCAACCTCCCAGGCATTCCTAAAAAGACATGCCGTATCCATAGATCATAGTTTGCTATAGCCTCTAAAATCATCGCTGGTACCTTTTCCTTGCCTTAATACTGACCTCACGGGGCAGTAAGGAAGTTTTCTATTCCCTTTTTCAACAATCGATACTCCCCAGAAGCCCTAGAAACCCCTTCGTTTTGATTATGAAAGACGACGATTCAAATCGGATGGCGTTGGGTATCGTAGATACCTTGATCCGAACGAAAGCACTACAGCGCACGCATAACGTTTCAAACATTCTTGTACAGTCGAATCCCCGAGGCGGAGATACTGAAAAGTAACATCAGCCAAACATTTATGTAAACCACCCTACTACACCTGCATGAAGCGCTGAAACGTTTTTCTCAAGTTCGCCCGCCCGCAGTGCAGCTTTTCTTCGTCGCATACTTCCGCAAGGTTCTTAATGACAGGCCAAGGAGCCTTTTTTCTGAGCCATGTGGGTCCTGTTATACGTGTTGTTTTCGGTGGAATTTTTCTGACTCTTCTCTCTATTGCTTCACTTTTCCCCCCACTCTTTCCAGTATTTAACAGTAATAAGTCTGCGCTGAACCCTCCGTGTCTACTAAAACCCTCTCGCACGTCACCAATCAGTGATAGGCAGCCCTTATCTTCTACGGAAGTCGCCAATATCATAAGAAACCCCGAATGTGTCTATGGGGAGGCGTCAACGAGGAGCGCGGGTGAGGTTACTACGATCATTGGGATAGCCACGTATTTTTCTGTACAGGGTCTTTACGTCACCTTGCTAGTGATGTAGTGGATGAATAGTCTGTAGTAGTAGACGAGTTCTTTTTCTTCAGACCAATATCTACCCCAGCTTAACAATAAATAATGCCACATTTACTCCATTATCCACTTTTCTGTTGCGTTTCCAAACTGCGTTCTCACTTTTTTTCAAATACTTGATCAGCAAAAAATTACTGAACACAGTACCGCAGCGCAGAAATCGAAATTCCAGGAGTGTTTTTGACAAACGTGACTGTAAACCTTGCACAATTACAGGGTCTCCAACGATTTCATCGAATCCAGAGAAGTCTGGTTGCTTCCGCCCGAAGCGTTGTCTCCAACGACCAGTCTCACGATTGCAATTTTTGCAAAACATTCCTTTTGTTCAATAAAACTTTCTGATTGTAATTCTCTAACTATCCATGGCAACAACTTGTAGGTCTTAAGTACTGTTTAAACTACATCTTATATTATTACGGGGCATGAGAGAGTGTTCAACTCTCGTTATTGTACAGTAAACATCGAATATTATCAGAGAGTAAACATCAAATAATCAAGCAAATACTTCCATAATATCCGATGAATATTTCAGGTAAATATCTCAATCCAAATTTCCACATAATTAAAGTGATCTTCCCTTTTGGAAAATAAGTTGCCAACTGTTTCCCAAGTGTCATGACTTAATACTGTTTGTTTTCCAATTGGCAATATTTACAATAAAGCAAAAAAATCTCATGTATTTAACAAGATGCAGCCTGGTAAATATTGCAAGGCAGTCCTAATAAGCTACTACATACCAAGTTGGGTAAACCAAATCGTGGATCTCAAGCTAGTTTAGTTCTATTTCCGGATTTTCATTAAACCTTCTTATTTTTATAGTCGTGCTATTGAGCTATAACTCTGGGAAAAAAGTTGTTTTCTTTATTGGCATGTATGGATTGGCTGGAATTCATTTGGAGTTGTAAATCTGAATTTTATATTAAATAAATGTACCAATGTACAAATTATTCCTGTCGAATGCTAGCCCCAGCAACAGTCTACCAGAAAGTCGAAGGGATGCCAGCCAGCAGACAAGCAGCGTTATAAGCTACAACTAGATGGCTCACTTAGCACTCTAGGTTCGTCAATGGATCCGCCACAACGCTTTTTTGGATACAACTGCGGCGGCTTTCCTCACTGCCCATGCATCTGTAGTCACCCACATCTACGAAGACGTGTGGTCTGTGATTTTGCGTCGCCACTTGGGAGTTTTCATCTTCGATGAAACTGCCCTGCTCCTTTGCGCGTAAAGTAAGACACCTACGGACCACCTCGGCGAGTATGCCGCTGACCTGTGTGACAAAAGTTTCCGTTGGAAAAACCGAAGAACCGCCACAAATCAATGGCAAAATTGACCAGCAAAGACCTATTCAAAGCCGCTGGAGCCATCTTCCACTACGAAGTCCGGTATTTACTTCCCGGACTGGACGCCTGACCTGTCTACATCCTCTTCAATCCTCGTGTACCCGACTACCTCTCCGGATGACACTACGCTTCCCATCCCTGTTTTTTACGACATCACAGTCTCCTCACCTTTCCAAAATTGCTTCCTTTCCGAGGGAGCCCGGTAAGCCCGCGCTGCCTCCAATGCCGCGATGCCGCCAATGCTGCGAAACGACGGAAATTAGGGGACTTTGCGACCAAAATCGCCGAAATTCCTGGCCAAGCTTCACTTTGACGCGCGCAACTTGGATGTAAGTTTTTGCCGCTATACTTCGACTCCCTGAAATGCCCATCGGTGACCACATCTAATGGGATTTATGGTTTGCGTGTTTTACTCTTGAAAGATATATCCGATATATCCCATAGTTTTCCAGACAACCACATCTAAGGTGGTCGACGAATATGCGGCTTTCATGGCGGCCCGCATCGGAAGCTCTAAGGGCAAGGTGTCATTCCGGCTTCATCAAAAGCTGAGCTATGCCATTTGGTCCACGTGTGCAGCTTCGGTGATTAGTCGTAGCCCGCAACATGCAGATGTTTGCCTCCCCCCAAGTTAGTCAATTATAGTGGTCCTATACGTTGCACTTCCCTAGTCTGGTGATAAAGCGCACCAATACACTAGATGGGCTTAGTATCACCGCAAAAGACATCCCCATCTGTGATTTCTCCAGGGTGAGATACTTGATGACCGAGATGGTTTGATTTTACTAAGGAAAATAAGGGCTTGTGTATTGATCAGGCGAACACACAGTGGAGAAGCAATTGCGTGGGGTACAAGAGCAACTAAATTACATCAAACACTATACATGTAGACTACTATGATTGGTCAGAAAAGGTTCGTAGAAATTAACGATGAAATATCGCTACACACCCCTTCTCAGAGGACAATCCAATATGACCCAATAGAAAAGACAATCAACTAAATTGGCATTGTGCACCCTTCTACGATTCAGTTTTCAAATATTGAGCACAATCCTGTGAGGTCTCGTTTCGAGTCCTGGCAAGCCGAAATGATTTGATTAAGCTGTTCTGTCATCTGGTCAGAAATTAGGATCTGCATCGTGAAAAGTCCACCAGAGTGACCACCGAAAGGTGTATTGAGGGTCCATCAGTCTCCTTCGGGGTGAGGCTAGAGATGGTAGCATGGGTGTCCGGGTAATGCTGTAATCCCACCTCCAATGGAAGATGATGCAAGGGTGTCGGATAGCGAGAAACGTTCAACTGAGGGTCAAATCATGGCGATCCTTTTTCTTCCGACCTTGTTTTGGACTTAAATATTGAGCTCACTACGGGCTTTTCGAAATAAATCCTCTGGGGTGTTTTTACGTCTTAATGAATTCCTCAATAGGTCCGGGAAATCTTCGTAGACCTTCTGCAGGAGCTCTTCTGTATCCTCCGATGGGGGTAGACCTCTGCAGCGTACTTTAACCATCTTCGAACTCAAAGAGACGCATCAGACTTTGGACCTCTAGGCCCATTTCGGACGACAGAACATGAGTCATGACTACTTCTACGACCAACGACGGGTCATGGTGGAACTTGAGACGCGTTTCGAGAACCTCGTCAATCAGGCCGTTACGGAGATGTTCCACTTCATAAACATAGTCATTGACCGAACGGGCTATACGCCTTGGGCCTCTCCAACGAAGGTACAACTTTTCGTCTGCAGAGAAACCCTCCCTTGCAACCAGTACGAAGTCTCTTTCCGTAAATTTCTGTACTTGACCCTTAGGTAATTGACTACTCTGAAGTTATCAGTTATCCCGTAGTGCGTTCTGCACGACAGGGCGAAGATCCGAGACCGTACTGGGCAAAAGTTCCAAATTGATGGCCCGTTCGCGTATTACGTCCTCAAGGGTCACAGTTGAAGCGGTGGAAGAGCAGTAGAACTTCTCGATGGGCGGGGTAGCGCCGAGTCCAGTCATGGCCTTCAGAGGGTACATCTCAGCTCTCTGAGGGGATTGTGCGTTGTTAAGGACACTGTGGACCAGCGGGAGTAGATCGGTCCATTCTTCAGGGAGGAGACGGAGCTCAGATGTCACAGACCGAAACATACGGAGTAATTCTTTTCCAAGACTTTCAACGGCGTGTAAGGCAACTTGGAGTGATGACGGACCTTGAGGCCTTGGAGACCAGACTTAGGGTCTCATTCGTAAAGTGCGTACGACCATCATAAATTATACCACGTGGGATGCCAAGAGCAACACACCAGTCAATGATGGCGCGGGCTTCATTTTCGTCCAATGTGTCCGCAAATGCAAATAACCAACAATAGGCCGAATTTTCATCACGTGGCATCAATACGTACTTCTCCCCTGTAGTGGCCTGTGTGACTTCAATATAGTCAAACTTAAGGAGATCATTTGGACCAGTACCATGGATTTCAGGACCATACGGACGAGGAATCCTCCCCCAAAAGACTTTCTATAGACAATGAAGGCACAATTGGACAAAGTTGTTGACGTCCGTTTCCAGGGTCTACCATAAATATGTAATTTGCAGCGAGAACCTTCTTGGTAGTTGAAAAAGCACTATTTCCACTTGGTCCGGTATGTATGATGACGCAAAGACGTGGTTGAAGGTCCTCAGCGTCATCGAATACCCACATTTCCCAGTTTTGGTCTTATAGAGCCCTTCATTGGCACAGGAAACCTCAGGCGGTCGCGAAGGAGCATATGTGTTTTAAACCATCGAGAGCTCATCCACTAAAGGCCAAAGGAAGTCTTCAGATGAAGACGACGGCAGGACCGGTACGGACACAATGAGGCGAAGGAGAGGAGTAGGAGTTCACCGACTTATTATATCTGCCCAAACATTATCACTGCCCCGAATATGGACGCAAGTTTACGTGTAAGCACTAAGACATACGGCCCAGCGAAGGATCTTACGGAGCGTAGTCTGTGACAAGTCAGCCACAACTGCCGTAAGTTCGAAAAGGAAGACCAAATTGTTATGGTCCGTGAAGAGTTTGAAGCCACGATCAGTGGCCAGGAGCCAGTTCATGCGGTCCGCAGTTGCCATAATGGCATAAGCTTCCTTCTCAATGGTAGACCATCGCAGCTCAGAATCTCGACACTGTCTTCAGAGGAAGGCGAGAGACCCATGTCTCTGCTGCTGGATGGGCAGCGCGAGGTCCTCATACGGTGTCTGTGTAATGCCCCCTGCCCATAATAAGTCAGATGCATCATTAATTACGCACAGCCGTTTGTTGAGGTCAACGTGTGCAGGAGTGACTGTGTGAATGGGGGGTTAATTTACTGTGGTGGATATGTGGGTTGGTATCCAGTACATTTGTACCGAAGCGTAGATATCGTATCATTGTCAAGCCAATTGCGAAACCGTACGATGCGTCGAAAGCTGTGGATGGCACTCCAATCTACCAGAAGGTGGAAGGGAGGCCAGCATGATGTTCCAGCGCACGTTGGCACGCCTGAAAGGATTTCTCATGGGTATAATTCCAACCAATGGAGTCGAGAGTCACCTTTTCCACTGGCCGGCGGGTGCGTTTACAAACGACAACGTAGACCTCTTCCATAAAGGACGCAAGTGGACCAAAGATGGACGAGAATTCAGGGATTCCAGAACGCATCCGTTGCATGGCACAAATGAACTGTTGCAGCTCGGCCCAAGTGCGAGGACATTTCATATTCTGAATTCCATCAAGCCGACGAGCGTCGAAACGAATTTCATCCGGCCCAAGGAGACGACCGCACCAAAGGACGCTCGTCTCATACAACGTATATTTTCCTGGATGCAGCCGGAAGTTATACTCAACGCAAAAATTCAAGAAACGTGGAAGTGCGTCAGTATGGTCCGTAAGGGTCTCTGAGAAGATGATAATATCTTCCAACCACCAAAAGGTCTGTTGACAGAGATCTTCAGGCATGCATGCGGCCAACGTGGACTGAAGATACATAACAGCGTTCTTTGTCCCACGAAGGACCCTAGTTGGTGTGTAGATTCCGTCTGGCGTCAGGAAAGATTGACTCGCTTGGGACTCCTCATGCAGCGGAAGCTACCAACGTCCAGTAGGGTGAAATATCTAGCTCCACCAGACCACGTGAGTTCCTGTTCCAAGACGGGTACTGGGAACTGTATTTTCATAGTGAACCTCTTCACAGGCCTGAGGTCCACATTGAACCGTAATTCGTCATGAACATCCTTTGGAACGAGTAGCGGTTCACAGGCCCAAGCGGAAGAGGAATTGAAATAGGCCATGTTCGCGGTCACGAGAGTTGCCCCTTAAATTGGCGACGAATCTTCCTTGGGCCTGCGAGTAGTTCCGCAGTCGTACCTTGACCGGAGTCGAATCAGGGAGGAGAGAGATCTCGAGAGCCTTGACCTCTGCAAGTGATGCAGACGAGAGCGACGAGCGAAACACATTCTTATGTCTCGTGAAAATGTTCCGAAGGTCTTATCTTTCCTTCTCGGGTATCTTGTTGCAGTCCGCTTCGTCCAACATGATCGCAACACTAGTCTCCACAGAATCTTTCTGATCGCTGTCCAAATTTTCTAACACTGATGGATCCAGAAACAAGTCTTTTTCCTCACGGACTCGGTATTAGTCTACTGATGAGTCACGAGAAAGGTTTCCCTTAGTCTGCATGTCTTTTTGGCCTCCCCAGAGGGTTCATTGACCGTAACGGACTTTTCGTGTACTCGATTGAGGCGAGCCACCATAAGATGACTGACTGTACCACAAGGGCCCTTTCCACTTCTAGATTCCACATTGGCACAGTTAGATCCATCCAGTAGGTCACTACGTTCCTCCAATAGGGTTTTAGTATCGACACAAAGATAACAGCACCGGTAGGCCAAGTAGGATGTCCTCATAGTTCATACTTTCGTCAGCAACAAGATAACGGACATTGAGTAGAGCAAGGGAACCAGCGGACAACTTCGAGACGGTGCGCAGTGGCGTCCAAGTCCGACAAAAAGTAAAGCTCTGTGCCTCTATTTCAGTATCCAGCGCGACCTGTAGCGTAATCGGCTTGCCCTTACGGATCTTCCCAACTCCATTGAGGACAGCGCGCTCAGCGATTTGGGCCTGAATAATTGACTCATCTGATCCATCATCGGCTCGACAGGTAACGGTCGGATGCTCTTGTCCATCATGGAACAATACTTGGAAGGCGGAAGAACTCGACGAAAGACATCTGACTCGTCCTTTAATCTCACCTTTCTCCTTTTGGGTTTGCGACTGCGTGCCCTTAGGTGGACTCGTCGCTGCTTTCTCGTCAGCGATGTCCTTGATAAAGTCTTTTTTCGTCTTCAGGGCAAGCGGAACAGTCTTTCAGATAGTGGCGGTACCCTTTGGCCTTCTGCGGGGGCAAAAGACACACCGGGGCCTTCCTACCCGGCTTCTTCCTGTTCCCTGTACCACCATGGTCCTCGTCGTCCTCTCCGGTCTTTCCCTTGTACCTGTTCTTTTTCTGCCCTTTCGATCCGTTGTCCACCATCTAGAAGGCTTTGGACAACTTTATGGCGCGAGCCATGAACCCCTCTAAATCCTTGCGCAATTCGTATTGTGACAGCACAAGGTCAGACTCCAACCAGCCGCAAAGAGAATAGGGCCGAATAGCGGACATAAAATGCGATACCGCCACTATTTCGTTGCGTCAGTAATCCACGAAAGACCATGATGTCGTAACAACGATCGGTAGTACACAAACAGAGTCTCGATACGAGAACGTGATTTGAGGCCCTTCATGTCAAACTTAAGCTCTTTCTCCACAAGCTTGTCCAAATGATCGATTTTGAAGACCTTACGGTTCTTTTGAGCCTTCCCGTCGAGGTACTTTCGGATATCCTTGTCGTCAAGACTGCCATACGATGACACGCCCTTCAGAAGGTCTAGGCCTATAAGTGATTCGAGCCATTCTGGGTCGACACAATACTTGAACTGCACATGCTCCGTAGCCTCTGCAGATATAACGTTCTGTCCGGTCAACTGGCAAGCTCGCTTAGACACTTCGCGCGCATACTGATCGTATGCGCGAGGGAACTTGCGTACTGAGGCTGCGTCCGTATTGGTCAGTCTGGGTGGTCCACCACGGTCTCGACGATGTGGGACCCTGGACTCGATGAAGCGATATCCATGAAGGACAGACTTGGCGTATATTCCAATTTGGCCTGAATGGACCATAATTTAACACTCGTGAAATAGGAGTGATCACAGTGATTTCTCGACAGTGAGATATAGTACTTGATGACCGAGACGGCCTGATTTTACTAAGGACCATAAGGGCTCATATATTGGTCAAGCAAACACACAGTGGAGCAACAATTGCGAGAGATACAGGAGTAACTAAATTGCATCAGACACTATTCATGTGGACTAATACGATTGGCCAGAAAAGTTTTGTATAATTTAACTATGAAATATTGTTACACCGTCACAGTAGTTAGCAACTTTGCAACCGTGTTCTAAAGTATGGTTTCACTGTTTTTAGAGGCTCACTCTTGGGTTCAGGAGAAAATGATAACCAGCTTTTGTACTATTGAAATTGCGTTGTAATTAAAATTGCCAGCAAAGTAGCAGCTATCCCTGGTAAAGTACTTCCAGGACGATCGGAATTGGGATGGAAGTTGATAGGGGTAAATTTTCGGGAGAAGAGATACTCAGAACCAACTACCCCAAGAAGAAGGTGTTGCAAGCGACACAAGTGCTACCGCTGTATAGTTGAACGAACAAAAAGGAGTAGATAAGGAAGAAATTTGAGAGGTCTACAAGAAAGTATGGAAGGGGTAGGGTCTACCACTGATGCTCTGTGACCAGCGTAGGGATAATGTTTCTTGGGTCTGAAGTTGACTCTCAACTTCCTACTACTCGGGACTGTGCTTGAAGTTGTCTGCCAACTTGCTTGATCTCCACAAGAGGAAGCAGTTTACTCAGGTTGTACAGACTTTTTTGCTAAACCTAAAGTCTCAGAAAAACATACTAAGAACCATAGAATGCATCAAATGAAATCTTGTGAACGAGAAAGACTAACAGCAGTTACTATCAGGATAAATATCTAGATTCTTTCCTTAATATCCTATTCCTCTATATCAGAGCCAAACAGTTCCCCCAAAATATCCATTCTATCCAGGCAGTCCACACAAATATCCGCGAACGGCTTAGAATTCTCCATTGCCTCCTGCGAAATATCTAGACTACTGAGGGCGCCCATATCCGGTTCCAGAGTAGAGACCACCTGGTCCATATTTTCTGGCCCCATCCCCACTAATCCAGCACTTTCCATGTCTCCCTCCCCCTCATCCTCCTCTTCTTCCTCTTCCTCCTCTTCACTCCTCTCTTCATCTTCGTCAGAAGAGTCAGAGATCACAATTACTCCCTCAGTCTCCCCATCGTTCTCCATGAGAGCTCCCCCACCGTTGTAAACTGGTTGCTCCAACGGGTCCACCCAGTCCTCCTCTTCATCCTAGTCTTCCTGCTACTCGTCTGCCTCTTCCACCTGTAACTCCTCTTCTCCCTCCTCCTCCTCTTCCTCTTCTGCCTGCTCGAAGCAGTTATGGCGGACCCACTCCCGAACGCGTTTCCAGTCCAACCTTCTACAGTAATCGTCGTAGTCAGTTGGACCATTGCCATCAGGGCCAAAGCATTGAGTGGACGACGGCCTCGAAATGACATGGTGATTGTGAGGGAAGGGCGGAGGTTGGTCATGTTAAGGGCCAAAAGAAGGGGTGAGCCGATTGGATAGTTGATGGCGGGGGGTTGACTCAACGACGTCGATTTCGAACTTTAAATGCTGCGACGTCTTCGAAAAGTTTGACGACCTTGGACGTGTACAGTAATTTCATCTATTAATGACACCGTATCTAAAAATAAAAACTCAACCCACGATTTTGCCACACTCATGCAAATTACAAATATCTTCCAAATTCCGATACTGTATTCAAATTTGGTCCTCTTCTGGATTTTCTTTTCGTGTCCGAAGTTTGCACACATCAGAAGTTTGGGCCTTTACCCTTCGACTCCATTAGATCGCCGTCTGCGACGACGTCGGAGGTAATCGACGAATATGCGGCCGCTGTCGCAACCCGCAGCGGATGTTGGACGGGAGGAGGGGAAAAGGTTTGGGTTTTTTACTCTTGGATGATATATCCGATCTATCCTATGGTTTTCCAGACAACCACAATCGACTCAAAAAGGGTATACCGACACAGAAATGGGGAAGGAACTACGCTCCCTAAAATGCTACCTGCGACGGGAGGAGTGAAGACTTCGCTTTATCAGCGGCTTAGTTATGTGATTTGGTCCACGTGTGTCGCCTCTGTAATATGTCACGCACCACAACACGCAGAATGTAGATTCCCTGGGATGCCCATCGGAGACCACATCCAAGGTGGTCAACGAGTATGCGGCCGTCATCGCGGCCCGTATCGGAAGCTCTAAGGACAAGGTATCCTCTCGACTTTATCAAAAGCTCAGCTATGCCATTCGGTCCACGAGTGCAGCTTCAGCGATTGGTCGTAGCCCGCAACATGCAGAAGTTTGCCTCCCGCTCCAACGCTAGTCAATTTTAGCGGCCCTTTAGAAGTATTGAAGAAAATTAATGAGTAAAAACGGAAGTACCGTACCGTATTCAATCAGACATTGTAGGACCCATGAAGATCTACCACCACCACCATTCACACCTTGTAAAAATATTATTATTATTATTAACCTAGTTCTCTTAGGTTAATTGCAGTGGGGTATTCAGGACTTTCCATGTTGCACTTGCATATTTCTGTGGAAAGGTGCCCTTCCCTTCTATAGTTCCTAATACGAAGACGGAAGGACTCGTCGTCATCACATCCTCCGCAACGTTCTTGCCCGCTACTGCAAGGAAGTTGGGATCGTCGCCCTCGTCGAGCATCCGCTCCTCCACCAGGTTCCCGACTCATCTGGGCATTCGGAGTTCCCCGTGCTACGAATGGATATTTACATACCCGCTGCATACGGGCTTCACAGTACCGATATAGCCGTCGACGTTACTGTTGCCCACCCCTCCGCACGCCGCCACATTTCGCCAAGTACGGTTACTGCCGGCGCCGCCGCGACAGTCGCAGAGCGCGAGAAACATCGTCATTACGGCACTTACTGCAACCGAAACGATATCCTCCTCTCCCCCGTCGGGATTGATATCTATGGAGCCTTGGGAGACGACGGCAAGGTATTTTTTCCGCCGCCTTGCTTCCTTCGCTGCTTCCCGTCGCGGTTCCTCCCCTCAACAAACTCCGCGACTTCGTTACTCTTCTTGCACTTAGTCTCCAAATAATGCAAGCGCGACAGGTTTCTACCCGCCGCCCGCATCCGTAGTTAATTTATGAATACCCTCCGCACGCTTCTGTGCAACATTGTACAACCCATAAAGATTTACCACCATCTATTAATCCTAATGTTGGCGAGTGTAGTTCCTCAATTTGGTGGCGCTCCATGAATTGGAATTGATTGGCTATAAGACGTGGGGGGGAACATCTTTACGGCAGTGGGAACAAGCACTCAGAGGCGCCGGGGAGGATTACAATAGAAACTAATCAGAGAGATGTCGGGGGAGGACCTGGCGGGCTTGCATGCCGTGCAGGCAAAAGGTGAAACGGGAAACGAAAACGTGAAACTCTTTAAGGGGAGGGGAATCACGGCGCCTAGCGGCGTGGGCGGCAAGGTTGCGGAAGAACTGTACGCCTTTGGGCCCGAAGGCACCATAGATGTCGATGCCGATTGGAATAAGCAGGATATCGGAGGAACGGCAAACGTCCTCGTGGGTGTGAATGTTTGGACCGTTCGGCGCGGGCTGCTGCGGCGGCTCCGCACAGGTTGCCCTGTTGGACTAGGGAATAGACGAGGGGATGGGCGACAGTAACATCCAAGACTAGATCGTATAATACATTGCTCTGTATATCCATTGATGGTAATGGGGAATTGAATGGGGAATTGATTTGGTTCTTTAATTTTTGAGAAGTGCGGATCGGCTATCCCCCCGGTGTATGCTAGACATGTTCAGGATAATGGGTATTGTGACTCATGTGCCTA
This sequence comes from Kappaphycus alvarezii, assembly GCA_002205965.3. Lineage (NCBI taxonomy): Eukaryota > Rhodophyta > Florideophyceae > Gigartinales > Solieriaceae > Kappaphycus > Kappaphycus alvarezii. The sequence goes on from NADL03000776.1 coordinate 145,818, forward strand.
AATGGCTGGCTCGAAGCCTGATGGTAATTCACGTGATTATTTAGTTGTTCACCTCAGTTATGTTCTAACTATAGATCCTGCAACATGGTTTGAATCAAAGTTTACAAGACTTGTATTCAAACCTATCCCAGCCTTCGCACCACTCGCAGTAAGACAAACCCTTTTACCCTTTCACCAAAACGTTAATACACTGTCTCTAGATGTGAAAAAGATTGACACAAGCTTCACATTAAAGCTTGAGTCTAGCTCCAGGTTTTCCCTTTCTTTACTTCATTCGAAAGGAGTGGTCGTAATTGTAATGTCCAATGCTGCATGCCTGAAGGCCGGTCTCCTTTCCGTCTTCAAGGCTGATATGTGCGCGCTGCAGTTCTCTTAGTTTGTAACCCTATATCAGCTGCATTTCATCTTTTAGGGAACAACTGGCGCATTACAGCAAATTAACCATACTTTTTCTCCTATGATATTATAGTACCATTCAAAGGATTACTGGTTGCTCATGCTAAAGAAAGAGCCGCGCTGTGTGAAAGCATGCGAGCTATGAGGGCAGCGACGACACTGGATCAGATAGGACATCTTAAGACAGTAGTGCCTCGGCGACGAAATATCGACGGGTTGGGCGGAACGAAATCCGATTTGCACGGGCGTCGAGAGGATGTTGAGAAAGCAAGCCGTTTAGGCCTCCACGAAACTCCCAAGATTCAAGGAATGAGTCCAATTTCCTCCCACTGCACGTTTATAGATCGAATATATCTTTCACGAGTAAAACACCCAAACCGTTTCCCCCGTTAATGGATTGGAATGAGCACCCAGCCCTTCTCGGTATGGCTGCAATACTTTTGTCGGGCGCTATTTTAACCAAGAATCCTCTGTCCGAGTGTCGGGTGTCTGGAAACCGTGGACATCCACGTGACTACCCCATCCACAGTAGATACGGCTCCCAGCGGACTGACCGCTGTTGATAAATGTGTAACATCGCTATCAATATCTAATTTGTGATGAGATGTTTTGAATTTGACAAGGTGTTACATGACAAGGTAATGATCTGACAAGATGTTTACGTAGCTGAGTTGACAAAATGTTAATTGTGGCTCAGATTTACCGTTGGGTTGAGCTGTATCCGAACTTGTTCCGTGGTCCTTTTCTACTGCCGAAAACAGACTCACTAATGACGGATACAGCAGAATAAGGGACTCTGCGCACCCTTTTGAGCTGGTGCTATATCATCAGGTAGTGGTGGATTACACTTGGGGTTTTAGTATAAATAGCTGTGCTCGACTGAGCATCGCGAGGTCATTTATCAAGCTATATTTCACCCTGTCAATTGATGTCAATCATGGATGAGGACTCAACCAAGAGACTGCCTAAATTCAGTGGCAAACGAGATGAAGATTTCATGTTATGGTCTATGCGATTCGAGGCTTTACTGGAATCAAAAGATCTACTGTCTTGTGTAACTCAGAATTTGATGGGTGACCAAGATGAGACCAACCTTGCCGCGGATGTCAGGACTAAGCTGGCTAAATCTCGTATGTATCTGATACAGTCATTGCGTGATAAGCCGTTGAGGACTGTCGCTGGGGAGAAGAAAAACCCGTTCAAAATGTACTCGAAGTTAGAGGAAAGGTATGCAACGATTAGCTCAGCTACCCGCGTGAAACTCCAAACTGAGCTGTATCATTGTCGGTACAGGGAGTCGTGCACTATGTCCGAGTACATAGACAAGCTCGAGTCACTGTTCAACCGTTTAGAAGGGATGGGGAGGGCAGTTAGTGGATCAATGCAGGTTGCTACTTTGTTAGCAAGTTTCGGGAGTACTGGTGATTCTCCGTATGGACCTGTCATTACAGCAGTACAGACCATGAAAGACGAAGAGCTTACATGGGATAAGGCAACTGCTAGGCTCCTCCAAGAGTACAACACTCTTACATCCCAGGCCAATGGCGGGAAAGAGCCTGCAATTCTCACGGGTTAAAACTGAGCGCGCACTGAAGACTAAAGTGAAGGGAATCTGTTTTAACTGTGGCAAGAAGGGTCATTATAAGAGAGATTGTCGGTTGCCAAAAAAGGACGAGCCGGAAGGGTCTGCACCACGCCCAAAAGTTAAGTGTAATTTAGACGTGTAGAAGGCCATGCTCGTGAACACAAAGAGCCAGAACCGCAATATGATTGTGATTGATTCCGGTGCTAGTACCCATATAATCAGGGACAAAAAAAACTTTTCTCTTCGCTAAAGAGATGTCATATGCGCACTATTACGATGGCTGATGGACGTACGATGTCAGCACGCCAAATGGGTTCCGTTTTTATTCCGAGCGCTACTCGTTCCCAAAGTTCGAAGTCACTAGAACTTAAGAATGCACTATTTATACCCACCCTTGAAAGCAATTTGCTTTCAGTTCCCAAGCTGGATGCTGAGGGATATGATGTATCGTTTGGGAAGGAATCCTGTACGATCGCTCGGGATGGGCGTACTATTTCTCACGGTATTCTGAGGAATGGTTTATATGTTATAGAGAATGACATACACGCAGAGCAAGTCAATCTGGCAAGAGAACGGGCGAGGGGTGTTGACTTGTGGCACTTGCGGTTCGGCCATGGTAATAAGGCCATGATTAACGAAATGTCGCGCAGCAATACAGTACGAGGGTTGGATATGAAGGCCAAGGCGCTACAAGAAGTGGAATGCCCTCCTTGCAGTATGGGGAAGCAAGCCAAGCTTACACTTGCACCTCGGAGTAGCGTGAGTACAAAACCAGGTGAAGTCCTGTTTACAGATGTCTGTGGGCCTATGCCAGTTCATAGCATGGGTTTAAATAGATACTTTGTATAGTTTATTGATGGAAATACAAGTCACAAAGAGGTTCGTCTGATGAAGAGCAAATCAGACGGTTTATCATGTCTCCGGATAATAAGGGCTAAGTTGGAAAGAAAATTCAATTGTCTGATCAAGACACTATACTCCGACAATGGTGGGGAATATGTTGCTCTCAAGAAGGAGTTGGAAGAGCTGGGAATAGAATGGGAGTACTGTGCTCCATACACCCCGCAGCAGAATGGGATAGCAGAACGATTAAACCGAACCGTCATGGAAACTGCTAGGACTCTTCTAATCCATTCGGGATTTCCGGATGAATTTTGGGGTGAGGCAGTAGTGACCGCAACTAGTATGCGGAACATTACTGGAGCCAGACGACTGAAGGGTAAAACCCCTTATGAAGCCTTAACGGGAGAAAAACCAGATGTGGGAAATTTGCGTGTATTCGGGTGTGAGGTTTAGTTACAGAATACGTCTCCGAAGAAGAAGAAATTGGAGCCGAGATCCAAAAGAGGCATATTGCTAAGGTGCCTTTCCCACTGGAATTACAGGGTTTGGAATATTGAGGAAAATCGTATCGTACATGCTCGACACGTTCGTTTTAATGAGCATGTCTTTCCAGCTAGAGAATGGACGAGAAGACACTTGTCAAAGGTGTGTGAAGCCTTGGATGAGATGAGTAAGCCCATCAGTATGTCACACCCAACTGAGGAACAAAAGACTGCCGCCGATCCCAGTCAGCAGAATACTGATGATTATGAGTTTGTCGTCAACGATGATGATGAGCAAGTGGCTCTAGAGGGCGCAGAAGGGCTAAGCCCTGAAGAAATCGAAGAGGCGTTAACATATTACCCCCCTACAGAGGTCTGTATGATTGCTAAAAGTGGGGACAAAATACCCCGAGACATAGAGGAAGCTATGGAAAGCCCGGATAGGAAGATGTGGCGACAGGCCATTGACAAAGAAATGGAAAGCATCTGGAGCAAAGGCACCTGGAGTATAGAAAAGATACCGAGGGACGCAAAGGTACTGGATACAAAGATGATACTCGACCTTAAAAGGAAAGCAGACGGCTCTATTGATAAGTACAAGGCAAGGCTTGTGGTGAAGGGGTTTCAGGAGGGGCGTGTGGACGATGTGTACGCACCAGTAGTGGATTTCTCGACGGTGCGACTTGCACTTTCATGCCTTACTAGCGGCTGTACAGTGCATCACCAGGACGTCAAGAATTCCTTCCTACATGGAACCCTTGAGTTTAACAGTAAGTTTTTTGTTAAACCGCCACGAGGGATTTCTATCAAGTTGGAACCTGGTACTGGACTAAAATTGGTGAAGGCACTCTACGGACTTAAGAAAGCTGCCAAAATATGGCTGGTATTATTCACTGACAGTGTTTTGTCATTGGGGTTTCATCAAGTTACAGGTGAGGATTGTTTCTTCATTGCCAAGTTTGAAGATGCAGAAGTATGGATTCTCGTCTACATTGATGATATTCTTGTGATGAGTCAGTGTTATTATTCAGTTTATATGGTGAAGCAAATGTTGGCGTCTAAGTTCGAGGTGAAAGACCTTGGGGTCGTGAAGTCATTTTAGGTGTTGAGTTCTTGTGTCATAACCACGGGTTGTGCATTCGGCAGTCACACTTCACAAGGGTACTTTTATAAAGATTTGGCATGGAGAACTGCCGCAGTGTTGACACACCCATGGTTCCCCAACATGCAGAAACGGGAAGTGGGTCCCAAATTTTGAGTGATGAAGGGCGGCACAAGTACCAGATGGCAATCGGAAACTTGTTGTTTCTTGCCACTCGTACTAGGCCCGATATATGCGCAGCAGTGGGATTACTTGGAAGAATGTCTAGTCGCCCAACTCATAATGATTGGAGCAAGGTGCAGAGGGTGTTTAAGTACTTAAGAGGGTCTGCTGAGCTCGGTCTGCATATTGAATTTGGTAATCGGGCTGGGTTTACTGAGATTAATGGCTATAGTGACGCGGATTGGCCGGGATGTCATCACACAAGGCGCTCAACAAGCGGGACTGTAATGATGGTGAACGGCGTTCCAGTAATCTGGAAATCTAAGAAGCAGTCTGGAGTCGCGCTGTCATCCCGCGAAGCTGAGTATATCGCGTTGTCGGAATGTGTCAAGTTGGCGAAAGGTGTGCGCACTTTACTGTCTGGATTATCAATGCAGTATGCCACCCCTACCCTGATTCTAGAAGACAACACAGCTGCCATCAAGTGGTCTAAGGCAGAAAAGATGCCGAAGCATGTGGACATAACATATCATTTTGTAAGAGATGCTGTTTCTGATGGTATCATAACTGTCAAGCACTGCCCATCTGAGCAAATGATTGCCGACTTTATGACAAAGCCATTGCCTGGTGCGTTGTTTAGGAAATTCCGCACTGAGCTGGGAATCGGAACTACTACAGTTGATAGCTCAGTTAAGGGGGGTGTTGATAGATTTTTGACATCGCTAAGGGTGCGCAGAGTCCCTTATTCTGCTGTATCCGTCATTAGTGAGTCTGTTTTCGGCAGAAGAAAAGGACCACGGAACAAGTTCGGATACAGCTCAGCCCATCGGTAAACCTGAGCCACAATTATCAACCGCCACGATGACCAGGTCAATTTTCTGGATAACGATCTCAGCCTAGGCGCAAGGCATCCCACAGTCAAACCCCGGCCGGGCAGGGAACACAAGACCGGGGAGATATCAGGGCAAGGAGCATTATTGGCAGCACTGATTACTTTAAAGTCTCGTTCGTGAATCCGCTGGTACCTTCTCATATTAAGGAGAGAACCTTCAACCACAGCACGAGATTAAAAGGCCCCCACGCTAATCAGCTAAAAGAACTCGGCGGTGTATAGCCGGATAACCTGGCAGGAACAGGTTCATCCCGGTTCCGATCTCCACCCTCGCAGAACAGCATACTGATAACACCGGCCCCAACACATGCCCCCGACGGCCCGATAACAGCCGCCCCCGCCGCTCCCACTGAAGCCCCCTCCCCGGCCCCCGCCTCTGCTGCCCCAACTGAAGCCCTCTCCCAGGCCCCTGCCCGATCCCGCCCGGCCTAGCTCCTGTACACGATAGATACTCAATGAAGTAAAGTTTCATCATGCCGTAGTGCCAAAAAATCCTCCCATGACGGTACCCCGGACGACACCTCGTCCCTCGTCCTCCTCTCGGCCACCACTGCAGCAACCCCCGCCGCAACCACCGCCCGCCGCCACCGCCCCGCCACACGCATCTCCAAGCATCGCAGCTCAGCGGATGCCGTTGCTGAGTCCACTGCCGCCGTCGCGGATTTTCCTGACACCCTCGTGGTGTGCACCCGCCCCTCGGCCACCCTCGTGGTGTCCACCCCCACCTCCGCCGCAGCCGAGGGCACCCCGTCGGACAAGCCGCCCAAGCCCCCGACTCACCCCGTCGACCCTCCTACATGAGACTCGTCCGCCCCGGCCCATCTAGCAGAAATGAAGGTAGATGACTCCGTTGAACCCAAACCCGCGGCCAAGTCGGTCTCCGCTCCGACTCCCGCCCCGGGCCACTCCTCGTAACCGTCGTCATCATGGAGTCTGGAGAACACCATCCCTTGCCGCCCGTCCCCCTGTCGTCGGTCCACGACGCACTGCACAGCCCGTTCAGGCTGTCCAACATCTTCGACCGCATCCCGGCCATCTGTATGCATAGCTTCGCTGTCTTGATCATTCGGCTCTTCCTGGAGGCCTGCCACGCACAGAATGCTGATGCTGTTCATTCTGCGTTTCTTCGCATCCGCCTTCTTCTCACTGTGTCGGTATACCCTTTTTGAGTCGATTGTGGTTGTCTGGAAAACCATGGGATAGATCAGATATATCTTCCAAGAGTAAAACACCCAAACCTTTTCCCCTTCTTCCCACCGCAGTTTTACGACGCTCACTACGGGGGGAACCTGGATGGCGCTTTCAGTCTGCCCAAAGCCACGATCTTCGTGAACGCATTCGCCGAGCAACCGCTGGCGAGTGGGGCGAACTCTGAACAGAATCTGTTCAAGCTCATCGGACCCGAGAAGAACGGTCTGTCCGTCACTGCTTTCCCCCCCATGACCCTCGGCGGGACCCAAAATTCCGTCGAGCAGCACATCTAGCCCATGATGCACAATATGGACGCGCAACGAGAACGTTGCATCAGTCCCGCATCGCGGACGTTCGGGACCCAACAGTTCAGGAACGGCTGTGTGCGCTGCACCCACCCCTAACGTCACCGGTCACACCACTCAACGCGACAGACCTTCCACTCCCGAATGACATTACTGAGGCTGCAGTCCTTCGCGATGTCCGCCGGCAGAATCAGAACTCCGCCCCGGGGCCTGATCGCATGTCCCCCCGGCTTCTATACCTCGTGCCGAACACCAGGATGACGCCAGAGGCAGGGCTCAAGGGGATCTCTGTGCTCACTTCCGTTGTGCGGTGACTGGCTAATGGGGACCTCCCTGACGCCACAATCCTGCTCATCTCCTCCGTGATGCTTCTCCCGATCCAACCACGTCCAGATAAGATCCGCCCTATCGCCATTGGGACGGCGTTACGGAGCCTGGTGACGAAATTTCTCTTACCAAGCACTGAATGACACTCGAGACTTCCTCGCCCTGCTTCACCTAGCCAATGCTATCCCCTCTGGCCTTCACTCCGTTGTTCACGATGTTCGGAGGCAAGTCCGTCGCCGAGGCGAGGACGCCGCCTACATGCTCCTATCGGTCGATACGCACAACGCTTTCAAAAGATTCTCGCGGCAACAGATGATCGATCTGGTGCCCTCCAAGGTACCCTCGCCCTGTCGGTTCTTGAACATGGTCTACGCCCGCTAAACTCTGTCGTTGATCCAGCCGGCGGCGTCTGCACCGGAAATTCCCAGCCATGCCGGACCGCAACAAGGAGACCCAGCTAGCATGCTTATGTTTTCTCTTTTAGTGCACCCCTTGTCGAAAGCAGTAGCAGAGACCACGCAGCTAAGCCTCCGTCGCAAGGAAGGCGACTACCACACTCGTATAGGCACCCACGCTGACCTAGACAGGGCAGTTGAGATCCTGTGCTCCAAAGGGCCGGATCACGGCTTCTTTCTAAATCCCGCAAAAGCACGCCTTTTCTCGCCGTCCCAACCCGTTAACAAGATATCATCTTTACTGCGTCGCTCCCCCGGTGAGAACTTCTCTAACACGGGCATCGACCTCTTCGGTGCCCCGACTGGATCGACCTCTTTTATGGAGAACTCCCTTTCTAGGAAAATCGATGAGTGCAACAGGACACTGTCGATGACAGACGGGATCGGCGATGCACGCGTCCGGTTCTATATCCACCGAGTTTTCTACTCTGCATGCAAGCTAAGCCATGCAATTAAGCTAACGCCGCCCAATGTGGCAACCGCCATCGCACAACAATTTGATACAGACCAGATGCGGTTTTACTCGCGGTCAAATCATGTGCCGATGACGGACACGGTACGCTAGCAGGTGGCTCTAGCCTCTCTGCTATGGCGGTCACGGATTCACGCCCCTTGCCACGTTGAATGTTGTCGCATACGCGGCTAGCCTCATAGACTCCGAACAGGTGAAGGACCAACAGGAGACTGGTGCCGCTGAATCCCGTTTACTCACGTACGCGGAATCGGATCGACATCTATTCACATTTTTCCAGCGCCTCCACCCGTCATTCTCCACATAACATAGAGGTCCCCCAGAAGCACTTACAGCGGCCACCCTCCTGTCCAAGCCTGATACTACAAACAGTATCTTATATCAGGCATGGTGCAAGTCAACTGCTAAATTCTTCTGGAAAGATGATGACTGGTCGTGATTCCCGAACCCCGCGTCGCACTCCAAGTAATGCAGGCGCGACAGGTTTCCACCAGTCGCCCCCATTCGTAGTTAATTTCTGAATACCCTCCGCACGCTTCTGTGCAACATTGTACAACTTATAAAGATTTACCACCACGCGTCGCACTTAGAACTCGAGATTCGTCAACGGATCCGCCGTTACGCTTTTTGGATACAGCTGCCGCGGCTTTCCTCACTGCCCATCCGTCCGTAGTTACCCACATTTACGATGACGTGTGGTCGGTGATGCTGCGTCGTCAATTGGGAGTTCCCGTCTTCGATGAAACTGCCACGCTCCTTTGCACGGAATGCAAGACTCCTATGGACCACCTCGGCGACCATGCCGCTGACCTTTGTAACAAAGGATTTGGTTGGAAGAACCGCCACGAATCAGTGGCAAAATTGATCGGCAAAGACCTACGCAAAGCCGTTGGAGCCGGCGTCCACTACGAAGTCCCGTATTTACTTCCCGGGCTGGATGCCCGACCAGCCGACATCCTCGTCCACCCGACTACCTCTCCGGACAACCCTACGACCCCTCTCCCTGTTGCTTACGACATCACAGTCTCCTCACCTTTCCAACAGTGCTTCCTTTCCGAGGGAGCCCGGAAAGCGCGCGCTGCTGCCAGTGCTGCGGAACGACGGAAACTGAGGGATTGCGACCCAAATCGCCGGCATTCTTGGCCAAGCCTCACCTGGACGCCCGCAACTCGGGTGTCAGTTTGTCCCGCTAGCCTTTGACTCCCTGGGATGCCCGTCGGTGACCACATCTAAGGTGGTCGACGAGTATGCGGTTGTCATCGCGGCCCGTGTCAGACGCTGTAAGGCCAAGATGTCATTTCGGCTTCATCAATAGCTGAGCCATGCCATTTGGTCCACGTGTGCAGCTTCAGTGATTGGTCGCAGCCCGCAACGTTCAGATGTATGCCTCCCCCTCCACAGCTAGGCACTTTTAGTGGCCCTGCACGTTGCATTTTCCTCTAGTCTGTTGATAAAGCACAGACTCATCACCCCGATGCGTTTTCCCCGATCAATGAGTTGTGTCAGCCGAGCTCTGGACCAATACTCTAGGGTTAGGGCCGTTCTCCTTCAACCACACGCTGCATTGATGGTTACTTCCAACGCCGCCTGCTTCACAGAGTTAATAGCTTCTTTTTTTGGTGGAAATGCTCCGCTATTCGTACTGCTCCGAAAATCCGGGAACGTGGTTTGAATGCAAGTTCGTAGGACTCCCACCCTTAGCACCACTCGCCGTAGACCAACCCTATTTACCCTCCTCGCTCTTCCCTAGGGTCCATTGCACGTACGCAGTAAACCCGGGCCTTCTGTGGTGTGGGGATGATATGCTCCGAAGCGTGCTAGGCGTGCAGCAAGGGGATCCTCTGGGTCCACTTTTACTCTCCCTTGTGCTGCAAAAAGTGACGCGGGAACTCAAAACCCACCTGGAAAATGTGGGCGATACCACAGGCAGGCCTTCTCTACTCCTTCAGCTGTGGTCGTTGGACGATGGGTACATAGTTAGCACCCATGAAGCCATTCGAATGGCACTACAGTTCCTCTCGTCCCCGAAGGTGCGCAGTTTGGGTTTACACCTGCGCATGGATAAGTGTGCCGTCTGGTGGCCAACCGCCTGTTCAGCTGTCCCTCCCATGTGAGCTTTGCCAAAACTATGACGCCGGGACAACAGTGCTCCGCGCACCCATCGGGTCGGACTTATTCATGGAGCGTGAGTTCTCAAAGCATGTCACTTCGTTCCAGCCTCTCCTCAAATCCCTGTTAACCCTGAAGGAGAATCATGTGGCTCTCCACCTACTGTGGACCTGCTTTGGTGTATGTCGGATCAACTACCTCTTACGTAAAGTTCCCCCTTATTCCACTGTTAGGGGAGCAACTGAATTCGACACCGCTGTTGAAGACACGCTGTGGGGGTTGATGGGGGGGTTCTGGACGCCGACACTTTGGGGAATTACAACTTCCTGTTGCTTATTTTGGGCCCCGCCAGCCAACATTTGGCATCGGGCTCCGCTCCGCTAAGCTCATTGCGGCGGCTACCTTCCTTTCCTCCGTATCCCTCACGCGTGCCTTGTGCTCTACCCTTCTCCTGTGCTACCGAACACTGCTCCCCAAGCTTACACATCCGCAGTTCGGGCACATGTTGAGTGGAAGACACAAGAAGCACCCGAGAAGTTTGCGCAGTTCACGGCTATCGACTTAAGGCAGCGTTTTGGGCAAGGGCGACCCGCTCGCCCAGTTGAGGAAAGGCCTTTGACGCCATGCCAAAGGGGGATGAGAGGACCATGGCATTCCGAGCCTTGTTTTCAGTGGATGGTTGCAAAGGCTGGCTTTCATGCCAACCCGCTCCATGCCTGGGCACCTATATCTCGGAGCGCAATTACAAGACGTGGTTGCAGTTCTATTGCAGGGTACCACTGTTTCCTCCCGCTTCAAAATGCCACAAGGGGGATGCACGACACTCATGGATCAGTTCGGTGACCACGCGCTGTGCTGTGCCTACAGATCCACCCGCGGGTGGCCGCACGACTGGCAAACACCGCTTTTTGCCGCAACCCCTTTCCAAAGGCACCCGACACCCTGTCCTCGAGCCCCCACAACCAGGCCATGCAGTTCGCCCGGACATCAAGGCTCTTGCAAAGATACGCTGCGGAGACGGTTCCGTCCAACGCAGCATGCCTTACGGCTGGCCTCACACCAGCCCTGTGAGGTCGTACCTCATGACTCTGCATTTTTTTCAGACTCTCAAATACACAGACCTAGTCTTCGGAAAATAGCCGTCCTGCATCCCTAATCAGTAAAGCACCCCAACTTTTCCCCCCCTTTGAGAGAACGGGGGCACTGACTAATATGGCGTGACCGTCATCCATCCCTTGACCCCCACCCGCCTCCCCTCCCTGGCGCGATGCCCACTCAAGCCCCTTAACCATGCTCGCTTTGGCAAGGACGCTCTCTTTTCCGAATTGATACGTTCAAAGGGTCCTGAGCATCGCTTCATTGCCCTTTCACTCTCCACGTTGTGGGGCTGACACCCGACTGCTTGGGACTTTGCCAAGCAAGTTGCGACTGGCATTGCCGCAAGGGCAGCCGTTCCGATTGCTGATGCGTGGCAAACATTGTTCGCTCGTCACGCGGCGAGACTCGTCCAGAATGATGACAGTTGTTTGTTGGAATGGGTTTTGAGCGACACCGAAGGCCACAACTTGAAAGTGTACATATATTCCAGAGAACCTCCGCTCTCAGAGTATGCAAGTGGCTACCCGAATTAGGCCTCGTCTGCGAATGCCGTTATCAGAAAAAATTTAAGTACAACACCCCATTTAACCCTATTTACTCTGGTCGAGAACGCGCAGATAGTGCGCCAAGGGTGCAGTGCCATGTAAACGCCCAAGCCAATCACGACTCACTCCTGTGCCACCCTCAGCACTTGCATTCCCAGATCCTTGTCGCCTTGACCCTTTGCGAGTCCGTTAACAGTCCAATGTACCGTTTCAAACCGCCTGTGGACTGAGCATTTTAGAGAGCAACGGGCCTCTGTAGTAGATTCTCTGGAAGACTTGTCATTCACCTGTTGACAGGATCCCATAATTCCACTATTGCTTATAAGTAGGGTTCTTCTGTCTACTGGTATCACAAAGGGGGGAAGGTTTGGGTATCTTACTCTTGTACTCCTGGAGCATATATTCGGCTCTATCCTAAAGTACTCTAGTCACACGCAATCGAGTGAAAAGGGCATTCCGTCACAGTAATGGGGTAGGAACAAAGCTGCCTAAAAAGCCATCTCGCAAATGCATGCCCGTGGAGGTCGAAATGTTTCCGATACCACGCTAGTTTCGAAACCGCGAATCTCGTTGCGGTTACCCATTCTCATTCCTCTAAATGGCCGTAGCAACCAGATATATAGAGCACATGGGCTACAGCCGAAAGTCAACGTGCAAGGGGCTGCTGTTCGTACAAATGTATCACTTGTGCAAATAAAGGATGCAACCGAGAAGGGAAGAGTATTGATGGGGTTTCATTGTCAAATTCACTGATGATTTCCTGTCATCGCCTGTTGTAGGGTCTCGACTGTGGCCCAAGATGCAACTGTCATATTATTCAGGACACAGTGATTGGTTTGAGGCTCTAGAAATAAAAGCCTGTCGTTGTGAGCTGTGGGATTTGGATATTTTCCGGAATACAGCGAATTTACGGATGTTGTAGGTTATCTCGTGGGTACCGCATCGTTCCCCAGAAACAGGACTCGTGACCGAGGGTTCCCGAAACATTCATGGTTTGGACGTTTAGTGGTATCTTTATATTTTTGATAATTTGTTGTTGTTCATTGATACACCGTGGGTGCTTGCATTCCGTGCGATGAAGTCGAGACCTGCAATTTCAAAAACGAGCATCGTGTAGCTGTGGAAGATGCCCATGGAAATAGAGAGTCTAATGGAAGGGGGCAGATACTGCATACACAAACGTCTGCGTCCAATGCGCAATATGGTGGCAAGTAGATCTTGGTACGCGTTTAGTGAGCCGGTTCGATTCGATTCGCAGACTTCATTTGTTGTAGAATTCCATGAGATAATGGCTGGTTTCATTTGATGCGTGCGAAACGGAATATCGGTGGCACGTTGAGTTGTCAAGGTATGTTCATAGTGCCTCCGAGCCAAGGACGGGTAAACAATACACGAAAACGAGGTGGATTGCACCAATGATTACGCAAATCCTAGATCTGGTTGTTTGTGGTAGGTGGAGCTCGGAACGACTGAGCCCAATACTCAGCGGGCGCTGCAGCAATGTTGACTGTGGCAGAGATTGTTAAATTGATTACGATAAGTTTTCGTCACAGAGCACGTTGAGCGAGTTGCGTTAGTGGAAGTTGTTGGCTCTGACGGTGTTGCTGTTTTCAGAAAATTGCGCAAACATTGGATGACCGTGAGGTCGCGCGAGGTGACCATGTCAACAGTTGCACCTAGGGCTGCGGTGCACCGGTATTCATCATACTGGTATAGGTGCAGATGAATTTCTAGGACCACGTCGAATGGCTCCATCCCTGTTTCCTGGCCCCGTGGCCAACATGAATACACTAAGATATGGAGCGGATCAACTTGCAGAGCTAATTTACAGAGGTTCCGTAATATCTCAACAGTCTATGGACACACGCAAATGATTCCCAGTAAAGCTGTAAATTGCAAATTGCCGTTGCACTGAGTGCCGTTTGCTACAACAAATTCTCCGCGAGCTTTTCTACGTGTAAATGGAAAATACAGTACTATACTGCGAGATTTCCAAGGGCAGAGAACGGAGGGTGCCAAATACACGTGCAGTTGAATCGGGTTACAAGACAGGTGCAGAGCTCCTAGAGTATTAAAATGTCTAAACGTTGCTCACCCTCTATCGTGTCTCGTTTTTCAGATACAACAAAACTGTCAAGCATAGAATGCAACTTCATGCTCAGTCCATATCACCAGTGACGACTATACGGTCTTTGTGCGATCAAAATACCCGTATGTTGTCCGTCGCAAAGAATCAACTTGCATGCACTCGTAGAATGCTTTGACGAAGGCTGTCGCCCGTGCCCCGAGAGTATAAAAGAGTGGTCTCGTCATCGCCCCACCTAGTCTGTAGAGTTTGATCGAAAATCTGAACGAGATGAGCCATCAAAGCGGCTGCAATGGTATTAAAGGTAAAGCGTTGTCTTTGTCTCGACAGCAGTTTCTTCCTGCCATTTGCGCCTGCCACATCCGTTATCCCCTCCCAGTTCCGACCCCTCCATTGCATCAAGAAAGCCCAAATTGAACCAACCTGCCCATTCACGGCGCACACGCAGCGGATCCCTGCTCACCGCTTCCCCCTCACAGGAGCTTCCCGCGACACACATGCCCGCATGGCCGTCAAAACTCAACAAGTCATTCGAGCAACATGGAAACAAGTTTTACTGTACAGCGATTTGCTAGGATCAACGAGCTAAATCGACCCCACCACGGGCGGCAAGAGACTCATCAGCCGCGCTACTCACGGGGGCATCCCTCAACACACCAGCCGCCGCCTTGAAAAGACGCTCATCACGGCTACAGAGCTTGTGCCCGCACACCGCACACCGACCGCCGTAAAGCACAAAGGAAGAGACGGCCGGAAATCAAGGGTCTACTGTACATGGTGTGACGGGCTACAATCAAGACGTGGCGTAGGGGTTTAGGACTCAACTAGAGGGAGGGGGGAAAGTGCGTCAACTCCTAGCGCCTCTGGCAAATTGCTACATAGCTACTTGCCTAATCCAACCGCTGCTTCTTGACGACAGGGTCTTCCAAGTCCGGCAGCCCCACAAAAGCCGTCTCCTCTTTTCTGCTGACGGCGACCTCCTCCGCACGCTGGTTGCACTGGGCCTTGGTTTTTTGAAATTGCCACCACAGCTGGCAATACCTAGTGACCATAATGCGGAGCTGAACCTCGACACCCTCCTTGAACTGCTCCTGATACTTGCGGCTGACCTTGGCCTCCCTGCGACTGCTAATCTCCGCAGGGCTACCATGCTGACCCTCCGCCTTATTCTTCAGTTCATTCCTCAATTTCAGCTTCTCCTTGGTGGCAATATCCTGTGCCTTTCCGCGGACCTCGGAAAATAAGGCCTTGACCACGGCATCTGGCACATCCCCTGCACTATTGCCCAAGGTATCCCTGATGCTCTCCCACTCCGGAGGCAACTGAATCGTCTCCTCCTTTTTTAGCGAGCGTCGGGACCTTCCCCTACGCCCCCTGGCGGAAGCCCTCCTCCCCGTGGAAGCGGCACTTGCAGCCACAGGCGCAACGGGCGCGACCGGGGTAACGGGGCTTGCAGTAGCGGGTGCGAGGGGGACGGGTACGAGGGCGGGGGATGGAATGCGGGGTTGGACTGGCTCGAGGGTGGAATCCAGAGCGGGGGGTGCGATGGTGACCGGGAGGGTGAGGTCCGGGACGGAGGGGAGGAGGAAGTCGGGATCGTCGGCGGAGTGGAACGGGGTGAATGTGGAGGCGAGGGCGTCGAGGGTGGAGGGGGGGTGGTGGGGGTGTGGGTTGGTTCGAGGGGATGTGGGGGAAGGGGGAGAGGGCGTCGAGGTCGGCGGGGGGAAGGGACCGGGGGTTGTGAAGTCGTCGAGGTAGTCGGCGGGGTTGGGGGTTGGAGGGGGAAGGGGTTGGGGAGGTTGTAGTTGGACATTGTGAGATGGGGGTTGGAAGAGGGGGGGGGAGGGGAGGTTGGAGGTTGGATATGGGAGAGAGGAGGGGGAGAGATTAAGATTAGGAGAGGAGAGAGAGGTTGAGGAGGGTAGGGGTGGAGGTTTGTTGTGGGGGGGGGGAGGGACGGAGAGGAGAAGCCGGGGCGAGACAGGCGGGACAGATTGTGGTTATAAGGGGTTGTTAGGACGCGTGAGATGAGGCTGTTTTGGAGGGTTTTGGTTGATTGTGGCCAATGTGGCCATTGCAAGCGCGTTGTGTGTGTTGTACGCTTTGTATTATCCAAATCCGCGCAAATCGGGGTAAACAGTACCCGCTAGCTCAAAAAATTTCTTAATTTCATGTTATTTCAACCGTCGTGATGTACTCTTTTTTTTTCTTTTTTTTTTCCCCCCCTCCCTCCGGCGCCATGGCCCGCGTGTGTGCCGCGGGCTCTGGGCGGCGCCGCGCAAGCGCGTACTGTACGACGAGGTTGGGTTGGATGTGTTCACCCGGGAAAAAGTGTGTGTACAGGCATCATTTTGGAGGGTGTTGCAGTGTCGCGTTTTTGGTTGTTTTTTTTTTGGTTCAAACCGGAGCCATTTTGCATGTGTATGATAGAGCGCGTGGATTGGTCGGCCGTGTGGGTCTGCCAAGTTTGGGGGATTCGGGGCCTCGTCAGGTCCACATTTTCAGTTGTGTAATGCTTTTTTATTTTAGCGTTTTACAACAATAGTACAAATAGTTTTTCCACTTCTGTAATTCCATTTTGGTTGAAAGCGTGTGGAGCCAACAGGCAATCACTGTAGAGGGCCTGTACGCTTCGCTACACTACCTGCTCGGATCTCGGCACTCAACCGCCGTACAGTACGGTACTGTACCGTCGTATTGTACTTGTGCAACTCCTGTACCGCCTGCTCCCAACGGACTGTCTGAAGGGAATAGTGATTTCTGACTGGCTGCCTGCTCCTCCAGGTACAGTACAGTACAGTACAGTATAGTACAGTACACTCACAAGATCCCAACAGCTTCTTGCCAAAACCGCATATGCACTTTCTAGCTCTACCCGTACTGTACTGTACAGAACAACACCTTCGCGAATACAGCCACTCTACGCGATATCGCATACTGAACCTGCCTCACGGCAGTTGCCACTTGCTCTCACCTTGACTCCACAGTCAAATTCCAGGCGTCCTACTCTCTACAAGAAACAAGCATTGTTACTGTCTACAGCGTGAGAGGAAACGCATGAACAGCCTGCTAACACGCTGAAAGTTCGTGTGCAAGTGGCGGCACAAATCAACCAAACGCCAATGACAGCCCGTTGGAAACTTTACCAAACGGTACCAAACACCCTCCACAGCGCTTGATTCAATTATTGATATCCGTCTGGAGCACTACCGTCCACTGGCTTTTTTTGCCACTCCAACTACTGTACTACGGTACTGTACTATTCGTCCAGTAGCAGCGCCCACACACAAGTATCCAGCAATGCTACCGTTTCCTTCTTGTGCACTTCCACGTTCATTGTTGTCACATTTACAGTACTGTACATTGCAGAGTACTGTACCCTACTTACGAAAATTTCGTGCAAGGTTTTGTGTTCGGTACTGTACTGTACTGTACAGGTACTGTACCAACAAAAATTTTGTTTCAAGGGTACCCTTATACAGCGACTGTGCATAAGAGATATTTTTTGATTAGGTTCCAGAACAACCCCCGCTTGATCGAAAATATGTACATCAACTGGAAGGGCACGGAGGAAACTGGGCCAATCAATCAAAGATTCAAGTGTACACTCCAGGTCATGGACTAGACAAATTCACGGTACAGTCGCAGTAAACAAACAACTTTTTTTTTTGTAACGGCACCCTATTCATCGCACGCCACGATAACTCCGTCGCGCAGTGGAAATCCTCCCAAAATGCAAGGTCTGGTGGCCGACGGCCCCCCCAGAGGCCGTGCACCGCCTCTACCCGAATGTCCTCAAACAAGAGTATAGTCAGGGCACACTCGTCCTCAACGCTCCAATTGCCACAGAGACCTTCACAGGAGAACCTTCTCCGCCCACGTCAAGTCCCTCGAACCGTTTCTTGAAGCCATCATTGACCTCGAGGATACGCAAATGGCGTTCCAGCTGCTCCCAAATTGCTTCGGAGTCTGCAAACTCGGCTATTTACTACCCGTAGTCCCGACGTCGTCCTTCGCCGAGGGAGCTGCCATGTTTGACGATATCATAGAGCGCTGCGTCCGCACACTGGCAGCGGGGGTCCTGGATTCAGACGTCTTCCGCCAACTCCAACTTCCAGTGAAATCACTGCATGCGAAGCGGCCCTCCCTTGGGATCGGATTCACTTCCGCCAACAACATCGCCGCGGCCGCCTTCCTCGCCTCCAGCGCGGCCACCAACAAGTTGGGCAAAGTCGTCCTGCCCGCTCCTATCAGGAACCTCACCACCTACAACGACGCTTTGGACGCCCACCGGAATTGGTCACTTGCCTGTCTGCAGTCAAGGATTCTTCCATTGAGTGCCTTTTGCTCACGCAATACACCATCGCAAAAGAAACTAACAGACGCAATCCATGCAGC
Source organism: Kappaphycus alvarezii (assembly GCA_002205965.3). Lineage (NCBI taxonomy): Eukaryota > Rhodophyta > Florideophyceae > Gigartinales > Solieriaceae > Kappaphycus > Kappaphycus alvarezii. Next base: position 164,266 of record NADL03000776.1, read on the forward strand.
AGTGCAAGAAAGCATCTCCCCCGGTGATCAAAGAAGGCAGGCATTCCGCGCCTCCATGGCCCTCTCGGGCGCCAAGGAATGGGTGTACTGCGCTCCGTGCCCCGGCCTCAAGACAAGTATTGACCCCCGCGAATTCGCGGTGTGGTTTCAATACTTTTGTCAAGTCCCGCTGTTCCCTTCGGACGTGCCGTGCCCAAGACGAAACTGCCCCGAAACCCTCGATTGTTTCGGGGATCATCTCCTTCACTGCAGACATGGTGGGCACAGAACTCGACGGCATGACCATCAAGTGGCCCTTTTCGCGCAAGACCTGCATATGTCTGTGGTACAGTAATTCTGAACCTTGCTCCAGTTCAAAGTTTCACATTCAACCTGTTTCTTCGCTCTACCCCGACTGGCCAGACAAGCCGGCATTACTATACTTCAAGCGGGTACACACATTGCAAGTCCCGCATAACATTACACTAAATTACACCACGGGACCTGTACCATCACACCCGCAACCCCTCAGAAACCTCCACACCTCTGACACCTCCGTCCATTCGCTTCAACCCCATCACCGTCGGTCCTCGCGCCCGCCCCGCCCAAATCGCACCGACCTTGGCACCACAATATGTTCTCCACAAGCGAGATAGTGCCACCAATACTTGCGGGTCAGCGCCATGGCCCTTGAACGTCGCCGCCTGCTTGATGACGCCTCCGCCACCTGCGTTTTAGGAGGTGCAAATGTTTCGTGATACGGACGATAGGCCCTGATTCATGGTTTCAATGCAACTTTACACGACTCTTCAACTTTTGCATCACTCGCAGGAATTCCAACCGCTCTTAATTCCCGCTCGGTTCGATCGCCTATCGCTCGGAGAGTCGCTCTACTATTCACAAGGATTTTACAACACTCCTCACTTTCGCTACAGTTTTAATGCTTACTTTACCAGACATATGCTGCTGCAACATGCAAGGTCCTGAATACCCCATTGTAACAAACCTAAAACAATTAGGTTTGAATAGGGTGGCTAAACTCTGCATGTTGTGGGGCGCGACACATTACAGATGCGGCACACGTGGACCAAAACCCATAACCAAGCCGCTGATAAAGCCGAGTCTTCACTCCTCCCGTCGACCATCCGCTGCGGGTCGACAGCGGCCGCGTATTCGTCGATTACCTTTGACGTCGTCGCAGACGGCGATCCAAGTGAGTCGAAGGCTAGCGGCACAAACTTCCATCCCAGTTTTGATCGTCCTGGGAGGGCTTCACTGCTACTTTGCTGGCAAGCTCCCTATTTTTCCGTCGTTCCGCTGCAGTGGCAACGGCGCGCGCCTCACGCGCTCCAATGGACATGAACCCCTCTTGGAATGGCGATGTTACTGTGACGTCGTACGCTACCGGGAGGGGCGGCAAGGTGTTGATCTCTTCCGACCCTGGGTACACTAGATTGTCGGCGGGCCGTGCATTCAGTCCCGGAAGTAAGTATTTCACCTCATATTGGACGCCGACTCTTGCTGCTTGGAACACTTGTCTGCCAAATACCTTCACTACGGCATTGTGCCGGTTACTCCTTCCCAGGCCTTTTTTGCAAAAATCCTCTGCATAGTCACCACGGTTGTCCATGGGCCTGTTGCATTCCGCCTATTGCAGCGGCACAGTGTTGTCAAACACGTGAACTTCCTTCCAGGTGGCGGCGTAGCATCACTGACCATATATTATTATATGTTCGGCTGACCGCAGACGGATGTGCGGTGAGAGAGGCTGCGGCTGCAGCAGGCGTCTCTAAGTATGTCTGTCGGCGGATCCTTCGCCGAATATCAGCTTCAGTATGCAGCGTAGTGCTTGGGAACCTCTCCCATTCGTATTCCTTCTAGAATACCTTTGCTGCCGACTTGCACCAAGCTCGATACGAAATGCTGTGTGTATTATCGGGCTTGTTGCTGTGAGTGGCAGCGGAACGGTATGTTTTTGGCGCTATATAGTGTGGTGTCATGGAGGTTGGTCCCAGGACCGACGCAGGAAAGGGAACGAGGAAAGGGCGAAACTGCACTTTCAGGCGCGAGATCATTCGGGAAGTCGGGAGATGACAGCCACGAAATAGTGTTACCCAGGAGAGGAAATATTTGAAAAACAAGGACAGAAAGCAACAAAAACAGAAAGGAAAAAGCGCTGGTGCAAAGCGCACGAGATGGTGGCCAGTATGGCGGAGTGCGGCGGAGATGACAAGAGGGAAAGGGGGTAGAGATGACATGGGATGACGAAGAAGAGGAAGACTTTACCAAGCAGGAAAGGGGGGGCTAGCGGTCCTCAAAAGGGGAAAAATCTATCCGAGCCAGGAACGGTTGAGTAGTCGGTGTTGATCGCGACAGAAGTTCGTTGTTGTATGAGCGAACTGATAATCATGCACAAGCGATCGCGCTCGAAGGCAGGGCTACTGCCTTTCCGTAGAGCGATGTACTCAGCAATTCTGGACAGACCTCGTTCGGCACCGGGACCGGCCGTATATATCGAAAGCCACCGGGTGGAAGTCGATACGTAGTTCGGCGCAGAGGTGGCCATAGCGAGGAGATTTCGCGCGCTCAGATGCAGCGGATCCATACGCCCCTCGCTGCCCTTACTGCAGTAAGAGCAGTAAGGGCAGCGAGGGGCGTGTGAATCCGCTGTTGGGCGTATTGAGCGGAGTTGGGGCTGATGACAGTGACGTCGTAGCCCTGCGGGACGGGAGAGAACTGGACATCATCGATGTGGATGTCGAGGCGGCGGCGGGAGTTGGAGGGTCGGGGCAAGTCTTGCGGGAAGGTCCATTCCCGGACAGGGCGAATCCCAATTGATAAGCGTGATACCTCGGAAATGAGGCGGTCGCGACCAAAATTGTGGCGCCGAATGGAGCCGTCGGCGCAGGGACAGAATCCAGGGTGGGGACAGGGCGGCGGCGCAATAGGTGCAGGGTTGTGTGCCAGAGAAGATGGGGACACCAAGACGGAGGCAAACCATGGTTCGCTATACTTCAGGAGCGGCCCGGGTACCGAGATGGCTCTGCGGGAGGTTGTGAAAGGGACGGGAGCCGTGAGAAGAAGCGACGGAAGCTAGGCGGCGGAGTAGCCGGGGGCCTTCGGAGGAGTAGAGGTCGACGGAAGAGAAGTTTGGCGCGCAGCGCCTTTGTGATCTCAGCAGTAGCGGTTGTCTGGAAGTCAGACAGGCCGGGGGAAGAAGAAGCGCGGAGGCCAGCAAGGACGGCGGGGGGGGAGAAACTTTCGGGGAGGCTGTATTTGGCCCGGATAGAGGCGAGAGGGGTAGAGATCAAGAGCGAGACGTCGAAGCAATCACCGAGGAGGCGAAGAAATTTCAAGCTACATGCCACTCGCAGTGAACAAACACCACCCTTCCAGCCTTTATTTGAACAGGTCCCGCTCTAATTACACTCATCCTCTGCGGGACCTGTTACACTCATCTAATTACACGCTCTAATTACACTCATCTAATTACACGCTATAATTACACTCATCTAATTACACGCTCTAATTACATTCATCTAATTACACTCATCCGCTCTAATTACACTCATCCTCTGCGGGACCTGTTCAATAAAGGTTGGAAGGGTGGTGTTTGTTTACTGCGAGTGGCATGTAGTTTGAAATGTCAGCAAGTTAGATATAGATGGATAGTCAGAAAGATAGATCTGCTGCCGTGGTGAAGTATTCGCTGTCCGGTCTGCTCCCGCCGCTCGGCCGACATCGCATCCGTCTTAGATCCAAGTGGACAACACGCGTTGACCTGCAAATACGAAGACGGAATGACTCGTCATCACATCCTCCGCAACGTTCTTGCCCGTTACTGCAAGGAAGTTGGGATCGTCGCCCTCGTCGAGCATCCGCTCCTCAACCAGGTTCCCAACTCATCTGGGCATTCGGAGTCCCCCGCGGTACGAATGGACATTTACATACCCGCTGCATACGGGCTTCATAGCACCGATATCGCCGTCGTAGTTACTGTTGCCCACCCCTCCGCACGCCGCCACATTTCGCCCAAGTACGGTTACAGCAGGCGCTGCCGCAACACTCGCAGAGCGCGAGAAACATCGTAATTACGGCACTTACTGTAACCAAAACGATATCCTCCTCTCCCCCGTCGGGATTGATATCTATGGCGCCTTGGGCGACGACGGCAAGGGGTTTCTTCCGCCGCCTTGCTTCCTTCGCTGCTTCCCGTAGCAGTTCCTCCCCTAAACAGGAGCTTCGCAACATCGTTACCCGTTTTCCGTTTAGTCTCCAAGTGATGCAGGCGCTATAGGTTTCCACCCGCCGCCTGCATTCGTAGTTAATATCTGAATACCCTGTTAGGCGCGTGCTGATAGGAACGGATTTTTTTGTCGCCGTCATCTACCGACCTTTAGTTTACTGTACTACCTCTCCTTGTCCAAATTTGCTTATAGTTCCGGTCCTTCCTCGTCCTCCCTGAGCCTCGCTTATCATTACCGCTGTCCTCTCCAAATTTGCGAAACGCGTTCTTCCTTGTTTTGTTGTTTTCTCCTTTTGTTTTTCAAGTATTTACTCCCGCGGGTAACACTATTTTGTGTCTGTGATCTCCCGACTACCCGAGTGATCTCGCGCCTGCACGTGCAGTCCCGCCCCTTCGGTCCCTTTCTTCATCGGTCCTTAGGCCAGCCCTCGTCATACCACACTATATGGCGCCGAAAACAAACCGTCCCGCTGCCACCCTCAGCAACCCCGTCGTTGCTCTATCACATGCTGCGCTGGATTTCTTGGTTAAATCCGCCTCAACTCTTGACGGAGCTGTGAACCTTGCTGACCCCGCATCAACCGATCATTTCCTCGCATCCGCCCTGCAAACCTCTACGTTCAACGCGCTTAAGCCGTCTTTCCAGAACAACCCGCAGTTTAGGTCTGTCCTGAACATTCTTAACGCGCTTGTCGGCGTTGACGTTTCCGCACCTCGTTCTCCTTCCGCTTCCGACGCCAACTCGCCTGAAGAGGATCCTGCGGCCACAGCACCGGCCCCGTATCTGCGAGCAGTCAAAGCTCCGGCGGCCCCAGCCCCGGTGCGGACCCACCCTATTCGGCGGCTTCCGCCCCTCGGTCGTCAAGGCTTGACTGAGCATCGCGATCTCGACGACGCCCGCCTAGCCCGTAAGTTTGCAGGCACTGTTCGCAATGCCACCCGCGGCCTTTTCGGAGGTAATCAGAAGCGTTTCGTTCGCGTTTCTGTTCCGTCGACCTTCCAGATCCACAACCCATCCCAGTTTCGCGCCGCCATCTCTGCCGGGGGATTCCCTGGTTCCTGCTCCATTATCCAATCCGCAGATCCGAACCACTTCTATATCTGTGCGGCGGAGCGCGACTTATCTACGGTCAACGCTGCATACGACTCTTACCGCACCTTAGCGCAGCATTCTGACAACTTTGACGCACCAAAGCTTACCTTCTCCGGCATAATGGATCTAGAGAATGATCTCTCGGCTGATGACCTCGTTGCAGTATGGCAAGGTCTGCGTTCTGAAATCTCTCGCTTGGAAGACGACAATTGCAAATGGTCTCCGGCTCGATCCTTCGCCACCGCTCTCCGGGATATCGATACGAAAATACTTGCCAAACTGTCGGACCTCCCTGGTTTCCCTGGAGCAGTCCCTCTGCCTCCCCCACCAGCAGCGGCAGGTGGATTCAAACGCCGCCGTACCCAGACTGCCCCTGTTCCGCCTCAAACGGATGGCTGGATTACAGTCGGCGCCCCGATGCCCAATCGCCCATCCCTCCGCTCCCTACTACACCAGCAGACATCAACCCCTATGGTCTCCTCGAACACATTCCTGCCCCCGATGCCGACATGGATCCTAACGCATGAATCTCCCAGCTGTGAATCTAGTTTCAGGACCATCCCAGTCACCCTCACCTTCCGCTCCCTCCTCTCCGCCCCCTTCCCTGTTCTCACCTTCATTCCTCGCCCGGTCCAAGCCGCGGCTTACGACTTATACTTTGCTGCCTTGTACCGCGTTATATCTGCTCCATCGCCAGAGCACAGGACTCGAGCCCTTCTGGAACTTCTTGCCATCCCGAAGTTGGTTTTCCGACACAACCGCCCCCGCGCTCTTGGCCGCCGCCGCAGGGAAAATTGCTCCAGCCTTGTCGACCGCATCCGCATGGCCTCTAGCCGCCTCTATGATGACCTCTTCGATGAGGCCTCCTCGTTGTTCATCTCCGCCACCCCTCTCCGATTCCATCCCCTCCCACCCTCGCCCGCCCTGACACGGCCCTTCGCAGATGCCGTCGCTTCCTCTCCCGGGGTAGCCCTTCCCGGGCCACAGCAGCCCTTCTCCAAGTCGATCCCCCACTCTCCCCCAGCGAAGCTACCTTTCAATCCTTGGCTTCACTTCATCCCCCGCCCCCCATCCCAATCACTCCCATGCCCCCTCACGGTTTGCCTCCGGCGCTAAAGTTCTCGGTCTCGGATGTCCGCCGTGCCATTCACAGCCTGGATCCTTCAACCGCTCCTGGGGCCGATGGTCTATCCCCAGTGTTCCTGCGAATGCTGCTTCGCCCGGCAGGTGGGGTCACGCCCGCGAGGGATTGCCTACATGCCCTGACAAAGTTCCTCAACCTCTGTTTGAACAGCGATCTGCCGGCCGCGTGCCGCCCGTATTTCTGCGGAGGCCGTCTTACTGCGCTGCCGAAGCCAAACGGGGGAATCCGTCCGATTGCGGTTGGGCTTCTCTACCGGCGCCTAATTTCTAGGCTCGCGGCACACAAAGCCACCCCCGCCATCCGCTCTTACCTTCTGCCCCATCAGGTCGGGGTAGGCGTCAAGAACGGCATCGATGCAATAATTCATTCTGTGCGTCGTCTTTCCCAGAGACCCGAGTTCCACGATCACGTCTTGGTCCAGATAGATGCTCGCAACGCTTTCAATTGCATCTCCCGCCAGCGCATTCTGGAAGCCGTACAGACACATGCCCCAGGCCTCGCACGGTGGGTACACTCTTGTTACGATGCTCCTACAGAGCTTGCTTTCGGACCCTACTATGTCCGTAGTTCAGAGGGCACTCAGCAAGGTGATCCCCTCGGTCCCTTGCTCTTTGCCCTGGCTCTCCATCCGCTCTTGCTATCGTTACAGGAGAAGTTCTCACCTGCCCTGAACGCTTGGTACGCAGATGACGGTAACATTGTTCTTCCTCGATCCCAAGCCGCTGCTGCCATCCGTTTCATCCAGCTTGAAGGAGGTCCACTAGGGTTCCAGCTCAACCTTGCCAAGACCCAAGTTTACGGCTTCTCCCCTTCCCACTCCCCTTTGGCACTTCCTTGCCCCTTTTCAACCCCCCTGGTTTTATCGTGCTGGGATCCCCGATTGGCTCGGACGCTTTTGTTTCCCAATTTTTCGCAGGCCGCCAAAACGAAGTTGACCGCATCTTCCAATCCCTTCGAGACTTGGATGATGCTCAATTGGCTTTCCACTTACACCGCTTCTGCGCGAACGCCTCCAAGGTCATGCACTTGCTGCGTACGCTTCCCTCCACTCAATCTGCGGTTCTCGCCGCTAGCTTCGATCAGAAGCAGAGGGAAGCGTTCCACCAATTGCAGCTGCCCTGTCCAGAGCGAGCCTGGCTCCAAGCCTCTCTCCCCTTCTCAATGGGCGGTCTAGGTCTCCTGCAAACTTCAGACATTACCGAGGCTGCATACGCAGCATCTGTAATTGATTCTTTTCGACTTATCTCCGACCTGCTTACCCTTTCCCAGGACCGCCACTTGGAAGAGATCCCTCGGTCTGCCATCTCGCTCTTATCCTCCCGCCACCCGCAGCTGTCTTCGTCGCTTACAGCTACGGCTCTTTTCGAGCGTTGTTCATCGCCGGTCCCCGGCGAAAGGCTCCAGTCTGCGATCACAACTGAACTCATGCTATCGAAGTCCGATAGCTTGTTCTCGTCCGCGGCAGCCCACGACCGAGCACGGCTCCTCTCCGTGCGCACATCCTCCGCATCGACTGTTTTCTCTTCGCTTCCTCACCCCCACCGCGGTACGTACATGTCCTCTTCCGCCTGGAAAGTCGCTCTGGCTCTACGTCTCGGCATCGCGCTATTCCCTGGATCTACTCGCTGTCCGGTCTGCTCCCGCCGCTCGGCCGACATCGCACCCGTCTTAGATCCAAGTGGTCAACACGCGTTGACCTGCAAATACGAAGACGGAATGACTCGTCGTCACCACATCCTCCGCAACGTTCTTGCCCGCTACTGCAAGGAAGTTGGGATCGTCGCCCTCGTCGAACATCCGCTCCTCCACCAGGTTCCCGACTCATCTGGGCATTCGGAGTCCCCCGTGCTACGAATGGATATTTACATACCCGCTGCATACGGGCTTCACAGTACCGATATAGCCGTCGACGTTACTGTTGCCCACCCCTCCGCACGCCGCCACATTTCGCCAAGTACGGTTACTGCCGGCGCCGCCGCGACACTCGCAGAGCGCGAGAAACATCGTAATTACGGCACTTACTGCAACCGAAACGATATCCTCCTCTCCCCCGTCGGGATTGATATCTATGGCGCCTTGGGCGACGACGGTAAGGCTTTTTTCCGCCGCCTTGCTTCCTTCGCTGCTTCCCGTCGCGGTTCCTCCCCCTCAACAGGAGGGTCCGCGACTTCGTTACCCGTTTTGCATTTAGTCTCCAAATAATGCAGGCGCAACAAGTTTCTACCCGCCGCCCGCATCCGTAGTTAATTTATAAATACCCTCCGCACGCCTCTGTGCGACATTGTACGACAAATAAAGATCTACCACCACCAAATTTACTTCCATTTTATCTAGATATTTTTATACTGTATCTACCCCTCTGAATCGATCCCGAATCAAGTTCTTTTTCCCTTTTTGCTTACCTCCTCCTCCAAATTCGTTTTTTTGAGAAAAAGGGCACAAATGCACTACTACAAAATCCCTTACAGATTTATTTTACCTACTTCTAATCTATAGAACCTGCCCCGGGAGCCTATTTAAACCCCTTTATTCCAAGTTTTAAACGTCCCCGATCATTTTGCTCATCATCCCTCTCCCCCCATACACCCAAAACACCCTCCATTACCTCCCATTCCCCAAACCCTACCAAAATGACCAATCTACGCCCCTCGAAAGTCATTTCCAAAAATCGCCATCCCCGCCCCCCTAATCTCTATTCTCCTACTCCCTTTCGGACCTACTGATCGCGAGGACTACTTGCGCCGGCAAACCAAGAAAAAGTTCATTGAATTCGTGCGTCGCTTCTTTATTGAGGATGAGGCGGAGAAGGTAGGTAAGGGGCGGGAGTGGGACATCGAGGAGGGAGCTGGGGAGACCTTCGAGGAGTGGGTGGCCCCTGAGTTGGTCTACGAGGTTCATAAAGAGGAGGAAGGGGAGGATGAGAAGGATGAGGAGGAGGAAGAGGAGGAAGAAGAGGATGAAGAGGAGGATGAAGAGGAGGAAGAGGAGGATGAAGAGGAGGACGAGGAGGAAGAGGAGGAAGAGGAGGAAGAGGAGGATGATGAGGACGAGGACGAGTTGGATGAGGGAACAGGAGGCATGGAAAGTGTTGGACTGGTGGGGCCTGGACTGGAGAGTATGGAACAAGTGGTGCCGACGCTGGAACCGGATGGAGATATCTTTAGTAGTTTAGATATCTCCCAGGAGGGAACAGATAGCTATGAGCCGTTCGCAGATATTTGTGGGGACTGCTTGGACAGCATGGATATTTAAGAGGAGTTGTTTGGATCTGATTTAGAGAATGGGAAATAAGAGGACCTCATTGATTGTTAGTTTCTTCAGTATCTTTTGTTTTGAGTATATAATCCACACAAATTGTTTCTACGCATTTCCTGGTACCTTCCGTAGTTTTGTTCGGACTTTAGGGGTAGCCAAAAGTCTATATAAGCTGAGTAAACTGCTTCCTCATGGGGAGGTCAAGCAAGTTGGCAGACAACTTCAAGCCAAGTCCCAAATGGTTAGGAAGTTGAGAGTCAACTTCAGACACAAGAAGCATTTATTTTACGCCAGTCACTGAGCATAGGGGGTAGACCCTGCCCCTTCCATACTTACTTGTAGCCCTCTCAACTCCCTTCCATATACACTCCTTTTTATTCGTTCAACTATACCACGGTAGCACTTTTGTCACTCGCAACACCTCCTTCTTGGGGTAATTGGTTCTGAGGATCTCTTCCCCTACCGATTTATCCCTATAATACCCTTTGCACGCTTCTCAGCCATACTGTAAAACTCGTAAAGAGGGGGGAACGTTTGGGTGTTTTACTCTTGGAAGATATATCCGATCTATCCCATGGTTTTCCAGACAACCACAATCGACTCAAAAAGGGTAAAGATCTACCATCTCCTTATACGTAGATAATTTATGAATACCCTCCGCACGCTTCTGTGCAGCACTGTGCAGCCCATAAAAACTTACCACCACATTATACGTAGAAAAAAACGGCTCGCCATATTCGGTAACACGGAGGAAGGTTTCCGTTTTTTACTTTTGGAAGATATAATCAATTCTGGTGACAGTGAACAAAGTCACGTCGGGCACACCAACTCGAACGAGTCCGCGTCGACAAAACTACGTTTGAGCCCATATTAGGCCGTTTCATACTGCTTCATTATTGTCCCATGCAGTAATCAACTTGGAAGCACACCCGACCATATTTCTTAATTGTTAGAACACCCAAGTTTCCCCCTCTATCCTGTTCCAAGAACAATTCATCCCGCGCATCGCAGAGAAGTTTGACACAAATACAGGAGTGATCCATAGACGTCTTTATCAGCGCATAAGTTGCACACTGTGGTCTTCTGTTGCAATGGCGATTCAATCGCGAGCCCCACTGCACGTGTCTGACGTGGAACATCCGGTTAGATCATAGCCGCATAGTCAGACCTGCAGTGTACACGATAGATACTAAATGAAGTAAAGTTTCTCTCCTAAGTTTCCCCCTCCCAAGGCTAGCTGCATCCGAAAAAGGGGGAACGTTTGGGTGTTTTACTCTAGGGAGATATATCCGATCTATCACATCCGAAAAAGTGAAAAAGTTGCATATCGCTGTAATCCAGATCCTGAAATATCCTCTCAACTGAAAGCTAGGTACACCGTGCAACAAATTGCAGAAACTACAATACAAAGAGCACCAACTCCAATCCCGTTCAAATTACTCTCTGTAAACTTTTGCAATATTTCCATTCTCTTCACACGGTGGGCTCCGTTTGATATTGAGAGTGGTCAGCGCGACACGGAGTCCAAAAACAGCACCGTGCTACTTCTCGTCCTGAAGGGAGAGATTTTCCACCATTGCACAAAGCGTCGAAACACGGCAATTGAAAATTTTGACGATGATTCAATGAGCTAAATTCTTTATTATCTCCAACCTCCTCTGAAGTAATTTTTCTTTAGTTCCGATTTTTGCCAAGATGAAATACCCTCACACAGCAACAGGACCGTGGTTAACCTTGTAAGCAGGTAAAAACCAGTGCGTCGACCGCAAATCTGTTATAATTTCAACAGTTGAAATCCCTGTTTGATGCTTCTCGGTTTTTGAACAAGCACGGTAGAGAAAATTGATATTTTCACTGAACATAGTCGTATCATACACAGAAACAGGACGATCAGCGGTGAAAGCGCTAGCCAGTGCATTTGGAAGCACCGACACTTCTGTTCTTTTTCCTCCAAGTTCATGTTTGTTGCTGAATTCGTGCTTCGCTTCTTCATAGATTCCGTTTGGCCGGTTTTGAATGCGAAATTTCGCGTCGGTGAATTAACCAGAGAACATCTATGTCTTGTCAGTGGTCCCATTTTTGCTCAATCGAGATCTCGCCTGCATTCCGTCGTATTTCTTATAAACGCGTCTGATAGGGGTAAATAGTCGGGAGAAGAGATACTTAGAACCAACTACCCCAAGAAGGAGGTGTTGCGAGCGACAAAGTGCTACCGTGATATAGTTGAACGAACAAAAAGGAATGTATATGGAAGAGAGTTGAGAGGGCTACAATCAGGTATGGAAGAGGCAGGGTCTACCACTGATGCTCTGCGACCAGCGTAGGTAAAATGTTCCTCGGGTCTGAAGTTGACTCTCAACTTCCTACTACTCGGGACTTGACTTAAAGTTGTCCGCCAACTTCCTTTATGCTTTGTGTGCAACTTAATTTGTTGAGCGCCCCGCTCGGGTATGCTGGCTCACAAATACTCCTACCATTTCATGCAAACGGCCCATTATATAGTGTTTCATCCCTCACGATTTGTAGCACCTATACAGTACCCATGTGCCATATCTGCACCGCCACAATACGATGCAAAGCACCCCTCTAAAATAATTGAAAATAAAATTGTAAGTACAGTGATAGCGCAGCCATCACAGCATACCAGCGCAGCCAGCGCAGCATGCCAGATAATATCTAGAATTTTCATTATATCAGCGTCCTTGAGCAAAGGGGGAACGTTTGGATGTTTTACTCTTGGAAAATATATCTGATCTATCCCATGGTTTTCCAGACAACCAAAATTGACTCAAAAAGGGTATACCGACACAGTAATGGGAAAGGAACTACGCTCCCTAAAATGCTACCTTCCGATCAGCCATCAAGCAGGCCGCATTGGACATGACCGCTGCACAAAAGTGGGCTAATCTTGGTGAAGGGGAAAAATTGGGGTGCTTAAATGAATGAAAAATAGGTTATCTTGTTGTGTGCTCTAATGAGCACTCTCCCAAAAGTTGGGCAACTAAACTCACAAATTCGCTCCTTAAGTTTCAGTTTCCTCCTTGCTGCATTATCGAAACGACAAAATATATAAATCCCTGGGTTTTTGCGAGGGTCACGACCGTAGCTTCTCCTCAATCCGCGGAAATGTAATCCTCAATAATTTATTCAATGGTATAAAAATTGTTGAAATGGTGGTGGTAAATCTTTATGGGTTGTTCAATGTTGCACAGAAGCGTGCGGAGGGTATTCATATAAGAGTTAGTCATTTTTATCACTGTCAAGCTCTGACAGTTTCAACAAAATCGTCTAAATTGGATAATTAGAGTATTCGACATCAAAGTCCTACGAAATCTCCGCAGAATCTGGTTCAAACTGAGGAAGTTATTGTTGCTGTTCTGCTCTTTTTGCGGGACATGATTCGAAGAACATTTGAAGCTTCGGAGGGCACCTTTTCCACTTTCCAGAAATATGTTCCGGAAATACATGGATTTAAGCACATAGGACTTGATAGAAATCTTGGGTATAATTCTAGGTATTAAAACGCTAAACATTTTAGGTTAAAAAAATTTACGCCTTTGGCGCTAAAAAGTCGGACGTACCGCGGGAGCTTCAGCCGCCCTGAGAATCTTTCCTTCGTTTGGGACTGGTCTTCTTCGGTTTAGGAAGGGGGGAATTTTGGGTTATTTTAATGCATGGAAGATGTAGTCGGTTGTATCCACGAGGCCAATACGTTATGCGGGATAAGTCGTCGCTGATGGTTAACATTACAGCAAATTACCTTGCTTACAGGGCCGGTTCAATGCCGGCGAGCAGGTATGCCGCGTTGGACATGACGGCCGCAGCGGCGTGCCTTTGGGTAAGCACCGCTTTAACCATCCCATAGGTCTCCATCGCTCGAACGTCCAAGTTCCGCGCGACATCTGTCAGCAAAGCGTACACGTCTGGGTGCCAGACTCCGAGGGTGGATATTGGGATAGGCACAAGCATCCCTCTAGTAGCAGTCGCGAGCAGTGGTTCATACCTTCTACGTTTGGCGGAGATGGCTGCGTTGAGGGAGGTGAGTGGATTGAAAGTACGCGCTCTCCTATTGGAGGGCTCAAGGAAGTGACGTCCGTTCCCTGCTCCGTGAACTGGAACAAACTTGGCCCAGAACATTTGAGAGCGATCTCCCGTTGACTACTGGAAGGGAAGATCCGGAACGAGCCCCATAGGGCCTCTGTTTGATATTTCTTGAAGGAGGAGTTCAGTGTGATGTTAGGCTGGATGCCTTATCCGATAAGCTACAGCATTGAGTTACGTGACTATTGCAGTCTTACAGGTTTTCAAGGTTAGCAAAGATGAATCGCTCTTTACATTGCCTTGTGGAGCATTTGCACCTTCCAGTGATTTAGAATTATGCGTTATATATTTTGTATTTGATAATGACGTTGCTGTTGATTGGCTCTGGCCCTTACGAGGGCAAGGCGTTTCCATGAGAACTTTGAGGGCCTGGGATATCTTGATGGGAACTTCTGCTTAGTGTGCGACATCAGTGATCCTTTGCAGTTGGCCTCTTGGAATTCTATAAGTTTTTTGATTTAATTCGAGATCTTGCCGAAACGTTCGGTAGAGCAGCAATCAGTAAAGGTCCATCATTCTGTCTCAATTGATAAGACCTCTGCGGTTTACATGCACACGTCAAGCACCTCGTGTCTGAACTCCAACGGTTCACCAGCTTGCACAATGTAACTGTGTGGCGTGACTAAGGGATCAGTCATATGGTGTCTACAATCATATGCGATCTGGTACCTCGTGTGAAAGCGTCCGATTTCGTGAAGCGTGGTTTGAACCGCTCCATGAGAGACCTTTTTACGCAATATTTTATGGCTTAAGATCGGATTCTCACTCTACTCCAACTGTTACCTAAAGAAATAGGCCCATAGGGAACTACCCTGTGATACTGAAAACCCCGCCTCTGGCACCTAGTGGCGGGAAGCTCCAAATTTCCACCTTGATGGAAGCCGCCGATTCCCAAGCCACACCCAAAGGCGTCTGTAGGTAGACGTCATGTCGCGAGAGTGGGGTTATTACGGATACGGAAAATGAAAATAACCTGCCTGTTATGAGACTATACGGAACGGAGCATTTGTGGTGCCTGCTCGCTGCACGGACTGGTCTGATCTCAACTCTTCAGAGGGCGACGACATCGGTGATGTCGTTGCCAATCTGGAGGAACTAAAAATAGGTCGGGAGAAGTATGAATAAGGGCGGGGCATATCTCGTGGTATGCTCAAAGCATTTTGCTTCATAGTACTGTATATATCTCGTAACTTTGCTGGAAAATAGGACTTTCCATCATCGGTAACCCTTTAATATATTACAGGCCTAAACCGACGACATCTTCCAAAAATTAAAGCGCCCAACTATTTCCTCCTGCATTATAAAAAGAGATAGGTTTGGCGCCACGAAATGTACAAGCCTTTTGTTTTAAGTTCAAAGCGGAATCGTCGTAGAGAATCTTCCTGCATATAAATTGAAAGGACCAGGGTGCTAAGCTTACTCGAGATCCTATATTGCTAGAATGTATTTATAAATAGGCGGATACAGATTTCCTTGACTTTTGGAGACATTGACACGGATCTTCATCCTAGTTCTTTCAAAATTCGCCTAGAAGCACTATATTAGACTTCAGTTAGTTCAGTGAGGCGCGAATGACAAAGCGCATGGAGTCCTACTGTCATAATCGTTATGAATAAATACTAAATTATTAAGAGCAAGACGAAAATCGATTTGATTCTTTAATTTTTGAAAAGTGTGGTTCAGCTATTCCCCGGTGTATGCTAGCCGTGTTCATGATAATGGGCAATTTATCTCGTGGGCCTAAAGGGATGGCTCAAAGCCTGTCAGCAGGCATGATGCATTGGACATCACTACAGCTGCCGAGCAAGACTACAGAAAAAAAAAGAAAAATTTAGGCCTCAAATTATTCGGATAACCGTAAGAAATAGTATGGGCGCGAAAAATTTCCAATAATCTCCGACTATAGCTCGGTACGACATGCTGGTACTAGAACTCGTACCTTTTCCGGACCTAAACGCTTAAAAAGTACAATGAAAAATATACGGAGAAATAAACGAAAAACTCACCAGCCCATGACTGCACCAATCTGCTGTCCCCAATCTGCAACAGTAGGATAAAATAGTCATATAAACGTTTCTAAATAACTCTACGAGTTCAGCATCCACCTCTACCGTTATTCACCTTCTCCTGTGACCCTCACCTTCTTGCACTCAACATTATCCCTCACATTTAATACATTCGTTTGCCGTATCTGATTCCAATTTGTCACAGCCTCGATCACTTCTTCGTTTCTTACTCTGCAAACGTCAGAAGTAACTAAATCGGGTGCACCTTATTTTATGTTTATGTTAACTAACATAAACCCAAGACCAACCTTTTTCCCCTCTGTTGCACTCTCTACCCTGCGCAACACACCGCATTCCATAAAACTATTTCCATCTTTAGTCGCCCCCACAAAAAATTGTGGGGAGACGATGGCGCGGGTACTCCCATGCTTTTCGAACTGCAGAGTCGAAGCAGAAGGAAAAGCTATTGATTTTGCTTGAGTCCTTCTATCTTATACTAAAAAATAGGAGAAGGGGAAGACGGGAATAATTATTTGTAATGAAAAAAATTGACGGAGGGACAATTTCCTGGATAAAAGAATAATTGGAACCGAATCCTGTCTACAGTCGGCGCTAAATTAGAAGAAGATTGCACGTACCCCTAGCTATATTTCATTTCTTACACAGAAGTGTGAAAAATATTTTTCCTACTTTATTTGGTATTCTCAAAAAATCTGCAGGAGAAGTCGTGACATAATACAAGGTTAAAACTTGAAATGCTTTCGTCTCCCAGACAGCAAAAGGGTACTTGATGAATTCGACGTTGGGTAAAAATGGGCCCTGAAACACTTTGTAGACACTTCAGAAATACTTTAGATGTAAAGTTAACAGATTTATGGCGAGCAATATATAAATTGGATGCTCAAAATGGCAAATTAGTATCAATAGAGCAAAATTATAGGACCAGTTGATTTGTTTAGTATTTGGGCGCGGAAAATTACAAGAGAATTAGATGAAATCGATGCAACTTTGAGAACAAGTGCGACCACCGAGCTGGCCTAGTTCTTTATTCCTGAACCCAACCTTGTCCTTTTGTACATTTCAGATAAGCAAACCTACTAAAAACTGACCTGGGCAACCTCGCATGACAACCATAAAAGGGTAGGAGATCGTAGTTCTGCCAAAAACACACGGAGTAAATTGACTGACTTGTGCCTTAGACACTAGAATAATATCTGCAAACCACAAGTAGAATGGACCAAATCAGTTCACTCGCAAAGTTATACCAGAGATATCCCAAAATCACTCAAATACAGTTTTGACTTCATCAACCGGAGTTTAAAACGATATGAGTATTACATATACAATATTAATATTTGATTTAACTGCTTACAAGGTAGCTCCGAATGATGTACCCGGATATCACTCAAACCCCTAATCAAATCGAAGAACTGTAAGCCATCCCAAAAAGACAATATCACAACGTCAGCAGAAAAAGCCTGTAGAAATTTCATGTAGAACATTTTTAAAACTACATACAATATGTTTAGAATTAGTTCCGCCGTCAACCTGGAACAAATAGTGACTAGAAAATGTTTTCATTCTATCCGTTGTTTAATAAAATCATATCAGGGACGTTTAAGTTTCGGTTGGCATCTGAATTTCGCATTCTAGGTTCTTTTTCAATGCGAGAGTTGTTGCATTTCATAGGAGGTGCAATAAAACCCGAATTGGCCCTAGGTGGTGCAAAAATTATATAAAGATTTTAAAAAATATAAAGGCTCGACATTCGCGGGTCCGGGAAGAATGAAGAGATGATATATGGAGGGCCTTTGTTATTCTACAGAAAAGATTTAAAGTGCTAACGAAAGAGTAATTCTACCAGTATGAGGGGAACAAAATTAAGATAAACCAAATAAATAAGCGTCATAATCCGTAACATGCTCGTAAGTATAAACCAGGCTGAACTATTTGTGAGGAATGAACAGGAGGAAGAGGTGGTTGTCGAAATTGCCGAGGAGCTTTATCAGTAGGAAGCTTTGAACGCTAACTTATCCAGGCGAGAGAAGGAGGAACAACCAAACGCACAAAGAAAAGAGGATCTAGGGAATCCAGATTGGGAGAAATTGGAGATTTTGGAACGGTCTATGACTTCTTATACGTCTTTTTTGAGTCTACGCAACTATTTAGCTAGGAGTTGGGACGATGAGAGGGTTTGATGCAGTATATGTGTCGTGGTGGATTTTGTAGTGTTTACATAAAACAACGTTTCAGGCAGATCCACTCCGCACTTCACCAATTCAACCTGTGAAAACCCCACCACGCTTATTTTCATACACCGTCCCGCCTCCCTTCCGCTCAAGATCTCCTAATAAACTACCTCCGTTGTGAGGAGTTAATAAAACACCTCCTAGAGTTCACGCGTCCTCCCAATTTAACATTAAGCAACACAACCACTATAAGAGATTATTACGTGTATGGGAAGAGAGAGAATGAGATGGGAATGGGATCTATCAAGATGTCCTGGGGAGAGTTTTCGTAATGAGGAATAAAAGGGAAAAGCATGGCATAAAAAGGGTGAAAGCGGAGGGATGGATGAGCAAGCCAGTCGGGATAGATCGGTATTTTGCCACTCTATCTGCTAAAGTAGTTATTAATTCATTCTGTCTCATAACTAAAAGCCTATTTGTGGTAGCACGCTAGTTCTCCTTTGCTTCCCTTCTGGTAAATACTGAAAGCATTGCATGCATTATAGGAATATATGGTATGCAATTTTTTGCTGCACTTTGCAGCCCTGTAGCGATCGTAATGTACTTAACAGGTGCAATTTTCATGTCGGCAGTCGGACCAGATTTTATTCCTCTACGAATTCATCCATAGAGCCCCTGAAAATAGCGCCACACCACTCTAGTATCGTCGCACTACGGCCATACAAAGCTGATTTTGGCCAGCTCACTCGTCATTAGGATATTGAACAGGCCTTTTCATGGGTACTTTGAGTATTTCCTCCCGCTCCTCAATCATGGAACTCAGTATAGTCTTATAATTCTCTGATTCTTTATCCAGCAGCTTTGAAGAGATTTATTCATTCTACACATCATCTGGGCGCTCAATTTGGACTTTTGTCTCCCGAGGTACATCATTATTCCCATCTTGCCATCTTCTTCGACATCGTCCCAACAGCTTTTTCAATGGGACAGATATCGTTCACCGAGTTACACTCCCCATTAACTTTTCGTGCCCAGTCGACCTTGACTTTTTGATGCTCTGACACGTTCAATTTTACCTCCAACATCTTTTTCCTTTCATGACAGGGCAGCAATGGCTATGAGCAGGATATTTTCCAGATAATTCTTCTATTATTGATTCAGAAGCCGTCCGGTCTGCAATTAAAGTGTTATTTTCTTCCGTTTCAGCCGACTCGAGCTCTATCTCAAGTCTTCCCCTCCCTGAAGAACTACTCATGTACATGTAATTAATTTGAATTTTGATTTCCATGGCGATACATGCGGCTGCATCGATATTTTTAAGCGACATTGCGTACTGAAACACTATATTTTCCTTTGTTCCATTCTCAATTGCGAAACTTTGCATTACCATGTCATAAATGTTCTCCTCACTCGTTCCAGATGGATTTTCTCGTCTTGAACTCCTTGCAAACAAGGTAAATCTGGACCTGTCTCCCTAATATTTCAAAATTGCACCTCAACAGATGAGAAGCCCTACTAACTCCATAAGATTCGCTGCAAACAGACACCACTCCATCCCAGAACACTGCATCACTCTGATTTGGTCATTAAAGAGAATGTAAAACCCACTCTTTGTCCAGGGCTAGGGACTCGTTTTCTGTAAACAATTTACCGCCAACTGGAACCGTATTCACACATTCTGACTTTTCCTGTGCTAGTGTTGTGTCTTTCACTGATTTGCGCTTATTTTGGGACCCTTTCGGAAATCTTCGACAGCTTAGCAGGGGGGGTATCACAACCGATAATATAGGAGGTACTTTTGTTATGAGGGACGAATCTGGACAATTCCGTAATGAGACACCGAATCTTTAACCACGGATTTGAAGTTGCAGACTCACTGCAACATCAATCTCTCTGATGGAAAGGAGTGGTTGAAACTGGTCTGTAGCCTCGTTACTTGAAGAACGGAGGGATGATTATCTAGGGAGCGGAAGAAAATCGAGAAAATCTACATTCCACTGATTTCAGCGATCTGTACTCAGTTTCAAAATCAATTTGATTAGTATGAAATTTCTAATACAGGTTTCTTGAGTTTATATATCTCAGAATATCTAAAGGATGGTGTCAAATGACGTCAGGGACCGAAAAGTGGCTAATTTATTCTTTTGAGATCGTCCTTTGGTCCCATCTATGTTCTGAGGAGTATTCTCCGTCATTTATTATCCTTCTATCAAAATATTTATTTCTGTAAGTCGCTTTGAAAGGGTTTTGTGAACAATGGGATGGATTGGGTCCTCAGACTAGGAGGTTACTCACGTTTCCCCGGTGTGAAGTAACGGAATGTTTCCTTGCTGCTGATCCAATTATCAAAGAATGATCTCGGAGAGATTGTACTATCGTTAATGTTCATAATTCGTTTAATCTCCAATCTGGTGCTAGGGGCCACAGTATGTCCTCTTCATGGCCTGCTGATGCTGGTATCTGTTGAAGAGATGGAAGGGTGGTAGATTGGGGAACTTATTCTGTTGGAGGGAGTTGGGAGCGCCGGAGGCCTCCGGTCAGCCACGCGGGCTGGTTACATAGCCATGTTTCCTCTTTAGCTAGCAGGACGTTGTTTTACAGCTAAAATGGTTCTGATCTATATGCCCGCCTATACTTATATTAAGTTAAGCAAGTAAGTTAAGCTCCGGTCAGCTACGTGGGCTGGTTACATAGCCATGTTTCATCTTTAGCTAGCAGGACGTTGTTTTACAGCTAAAATAGTTCTGGACCATATGCCCGCCTATACTTATATTAAGTTAAGCAAGCGGATAGCCGGACAAAGAGAGATTAAATTGGGGTAATTTAATATTCCCAAAATACTGTCATTTCTTGAAGGTCTCTAATACACAGCTTTGTCCCCCCCATTCTTTGGAAAATAGCATTCCTGTATCCTTAATAAGAAAGCACTCCAATTTCCCCCCTTTTTGAAATATGACTACATGTCCTGTTATGGATGTAACGGTAGAAAAAGAATAGATATAACGCTGAAAGGATAGAATTTGGTCTTAAATTTTCGCAAAGCAATTCAGATAGTACTCTAGTAGTCGTTATTTAACCATATAATTCGTGTAAAACGTTTAACTGCTACTGTTTGCAGTCGTTATTTAACCATATAATTGGTGTAAAACGTTTAACTGCTACTGTTTGCAATACCATTTAATTAATTTGTGGGGGCCGTCAAGGTTCAGTATTTTTTACTTTTTAAGTAAAATTTACTCCGAACATACCTAAAACGTCAAAAATTAACCGAAGTTACTTATCTTCAAAATAATTGATTTACGCTCCCACGATTGGCTTTTAGAGATATTTTTCTAAAGCATTTTACTGCCAAAATTCTCTCATATATTGCTGCTCATGAAAGATATAAGAATTAGTCTAATCTCTTGGTGTGGAAAAAAATCCTGAAAACTAACATGTAAGTATAGCACCAATATAGCTGAGAAAGTAACCAGTTTTAACTGATCTACAAATTAATATATCATAAATATTCTTTTACCGTAAATAAAGGAGTTTCTAATTGTTATAAATTATCCAAAGTTTTAATAAAGAGAGTATAGAAAAATATTTTAATGTTAATGATGTCCTTGTAGTAATGGATAAGGAATAGATACATACCTTAAATAACTTCGTTTTTATCAAAAGGTTATTTTAGACCCCAAAATACTTTATCATTCGTTAAAAATATAGAAAAGAGTGTTGAATAATTATGAAATTAAGTTTTATACCAAATGCATCTGATTTTGCAAAATTCAAAGAGGTTCAAAAACTGAGAATTTTTTTTGATATCGATATAGGGAAAAAATAGTTTTTTATCATTCATTCAAGCCTTTGCAATTCCATCTGTGAACGTTGCGAGAAGTTATTCTGAAGAAAATTTACTACCAGTATCTGCTGTTAGTTTCGGAGAAATTTTTAATTTTCAACAACACCAAAATGAGTCAAATCACTTTTTAAAAGCAAGAATTCCGTATATCACCAAGCGAAAGACGTACCATCTATCGAAAAAAGCTGACGTCTGCAATAGAAGCCCTCCATTTACGGATTACAGTCAAATAAATGAAATTATTAATTATTGCAGATAGGTTACGAATTTTAGAAGAGGCTTACGAAATAATGGTCATTCTGCTGATTATTTCTATAATAATGAAGGTTAAAAGTGTGCATATCTTTACATGATCATTAAATGTCATCATATATCTCTGCAACTGATATTTATGTTTAAGTAGGTGCAGAATTACATCAAATTTAAGATACCAGCGGTTCAACTTTCTGCCTCAAGTAACTCAATCTATTCGGCCTTTTGAAAAATATATCTAGGACTATTTTGGAATAGACAAAAATTGAAAAATCTACCTAATACTATTTTTCGTTAATAATGAAACTTATCACAGCAGCTGATTTTTTTGTGAAATAGAGGCTTTTTTATGTGTATTCATACTTTATGTAGTTTTATATCTCCTTAAAATATCTATCTGGCGAAAGCTAAACAAAGATATAAAACGCCTACCCACCTTCAAAATTTTTTCAAGGAAAACTCAAAATTCCAACACCTTTTACTACCCAGATTTTTATAATACTAAGAGGCAAAAAATTTGCTTGAATAATGTTCATTCAAGTTTTACCTAGTAATGTTAATTAATGAACTCAATGAATAATACGTGGCTATATATTTAAACAAATAACTTTTATTTAATTTTTAACTTCTATTTTGTTTATCGGAAGGGATTTTCGATGATATATGGGTCTAGAAAATTTCGATTCTATAAATAAACAGTTCACTACCCTTGACGTATCCAAAATCAGTAATTCGCCTATCAGAACAAGATTAAAACATTTATCTATTAATTTTATTAAAATTCATCTTGAGAAATATCAAAATAATCTTGTTTAAAATACTAAATTCAATTTACTTGATCGATACAAAGAAACAATGTTTTTACTAATAACTTTAGAGAAATATATTTTCTAAACTTAAAGCGACTGGGATACATGACTTTGGACAGCTGTGATGATCTTTTGGCTAATTCTGATGTTTGTATTTTTATAGTCCGCATGACTCTCTATATTAAGTTTTTCTCCATCAAAGTGACTTAGATCCTCATGTAGAACATTTAAAGTTCAGTAGAAGTATTTACGTGAATTTTAGTTACCGATTCTGCATAGAATTCAAAGAAGAACCCACTGTAGCTCTAAATTTTCTTAGCTATATCATTATCAGATTTTTCCTCCCGGTGGGATTTAACAACCCGAATTGATCAGAAGGAATATGGTAAGTTTTGTACGGTACTTACTCAGAGGCACACTGCCGGGGCTGTAATGTCCAACACAGCCTTTCTGCTGGGGGACCTTCAGCCTGCATTTTAGGGTAATTGCAGAGGTATTACTGGCAACCTGTCGGATATCCCGGGCCACAACCGACCATATCTTTCAAATATTAAATCACCCCACATTTCCCCCATCACAACGAATATGTTTACAGATTATATATATTTTTTCTCTTCCTTTTTCAAATATAATGGTACTCTCAAGGTCTGTCTGAGATCTACGAAAGAGTCAGAAATGAAGATATGTGCACACAAATTTTATTGTCTCCATGGTTTACTTAAAAGTATTTACCTGCTTGGAGGAACTTGTTTAACTCGACTATTATCATATTTCAGAAGAATTCACATTCGAAAAATGAGATGGATAAAAACAATTTTAAGGCATGGTAAATAACATACAACTGCTTTATTACACTGCATACTACTATTTGAAGATGAAATAGGATCGACATGGGGTAGCAAATGGCATCGAAAATGATATTTTGACCACTCGAAATCCATTCGAGTTCCACTCTTCTAGGGAGAATTTGTAGTATTGAAAGTAAAAACAAATAAAATGCAAAATGTTCAAATTAGACTGAGATAATTCTATAAAAAAATTGCACGTACCTTTACTTGTTGTAAATAAAGGAGAAAATGAATTGGAACTTACCAGGTGCTATCACTCCGTACCTTTTATTTTTCAATGTTTCTACTGTAGGGTAATTTATATTTTTTAAGGTGTTCCTAACTTGTCTAGTTCCCTCTCATGACTCTAGTCCTGTAGATTTAATTCTTCATCCAATTGCTTCAAAATTAATGCCACAACTTTTGTTTGAAATACTACAAAGTAGAGTAATTCAGATAGGAAACAATTATATATGCTAACTAGAAGTCGTGTCGTACTCTACATTACATTCGTGTTGATTTTTATCGTGATTCAGAAAATCTCAGCGAAGCCATCGATCATGATTATATTAAAAGTTGAGGATAGAAAACAAAAAAAGTCAAGAGAATTCATGAAAAATTTTGGTTTGATAATTCTCTAGCTTAAAAAATGCGCTGTGTTAAACATCTATTTATTTATTTTATTTGTTGGCTTTATTGGCTCTTTTTAGCTCTTTATTACTCTTTACGCTAAAAAGTTCGTTGTTTATATGCAACAGAATACATTTTCATGTCTTTGGAGTCCTTTATTACATCTATTTTACCAGGAGTTCCAGAGAGCCTAATGACATTTAATAATTGTAGCGTACTATTCAATAGTTAACTTTATAAATAACCTGATTGATTAAATTAACAATTAAAAGCTTCCATTTAACTTTATTTGCGTAAGTATAGAAAGATACAGAAAAAACGTTTATCTGAAGAGGGTTATCAGGCGAACAAAAATCAAGTGTATATGAATACAGGTCGAGAAAAATTATGTTCATTAAAATAGGATAATTATCAACCCTCAGCCTCCTTCTTTTTGAAGAAAGATGGATCGGGTCGGGAACTTTGCTGAGCGGTTGATGTTGCGGGATTGGCTTCCCAGAAATTACTCGTCAATCTAAAATTATGACCTTAAGTACAACCTACAACTACTCGCCATCTCACTTCGTCTATTAAGAAAATCCCAGAATCTGGACCATTTTGGCAGGTTGAAATATATTTGCCCAGTAATAACGTTCAGTGGGTGCATTTTAGAACTGCTTCCAAAGCTTCCAAATTTTCTTGAAACAAGTTGGCCCAATACATACATTAGTACAGTACCTTATTTTTTACCAACCCATCGGAACATAATTCTTTTGTTCCATAATAAAAGACTCAAACTGTCGTAAAAATTATAGAATGTGGTAATAGTTCTGAGATGCAGCCGAAGTATGCGGGTTGGCACGTAGTTGTAACTATAATCCTCATATACATTATAGAATAAGGATTCACTTCCCTAATGAAGCCAGAAGATGCAGCCGGACAAACTGTAATCGTATATAGACTTCTCACACGTATTCTTGAACCATATACTTGTTTCGAGATGCAGCCGGACAATCCTTAATCATAAATAGACTCTTCATACGTATTATAGAATTATATATCTGCTATGGAATGCTGCCGTGCAAACCGTAATCATAACCAGACTCTTCGTACGTATCATAGAATCACATATCTGTTACCGGATGCTGCCAAGAATAGAACGCACAGATTCAGCCATGGAGTGCAGCAGTAGAATGCACCCGGCGTATGCAGCCATCCATTTACTGTACCTAGAGAGAACCGAGTTGTTTAATCGTGATATTGATTCCCAGACCCGACTCCTACCGTTCGAACGCAAGTCCAGTAAGAAGTACATTAAGAAGTACAGTACGAAGTAAAGTACGAATTACACTTCCACACCTTACAGTCGTACGGTATAGTACGTGGACACCACCGCACCAAATGTTTCTACGCTTTGCTATACCACGTGTATATCACATGCATTTTGTTTGGTTTAACCCATCTCTCCTCCAATAAGCACCCTTGATCATATTCCTTATGTATTTATCGGAATGCTTATTTTCAAAACATTACTGCGGCTGGAAGTTGACCAATTAACAGTCATTTCCGCCCTTGGAGTCTTTTCTCTCTTTAATCTCTTTCCCAGATTCCGTTTCCCAGAATCATTCGGCACAATATTGATCAACCAGTTTCTAACCATAGTTAGCCATAATACTTTTTTTGAATCCTAATTTTCTCAGAATGGTAGACTTCTCGTTCATCAGTGATCACTTCTTCCGCTGCTTCGATCGTATCATCATTCAAGGCCTTAAAACTGGGTTTAGCTCTTCCCGAAGACGTATTATTATTTTTGACCACAGTACTTTTAAAAACACATACACTCAACTCTCCTCCGGTCTTAATGCTCTGGGTTTCTAAATTTCGTTAATGTTTCACTATTTTCCTACTGTATACATTGAGATATATACTTTTTCGTGCTTTTATTGTTGTATTTGATTGATGAATTTGACTTCAAAGGATTAGAATCGTGTCGCATATTTTCTTGGGACTGGTCAAGGTGACAGTACTTTTTCAAAGTATTGAGCGAGTCCTCATTTAGGGAAACACCTTTTCCGTATATGTCAAGGACATAAAATCCTCCATGTCTCGAAGCAGCTGCAATATTACAGTCACCTCCCATTATATTGCATTTTCCACCAACAAATTGGACACTGATTTCATTTTTAACATTTTTCGGACAGAAAGTAAGAAGAAAACAAAGCTAGAAACGTGAAGGACATTCATGAGCTTGCAATGCTTTTTGACACAATTCACACATAATGTTAAGTGGACGGTCCCAGTTCCGGCTATATTCTCCCAATGCTTCGTTCCCGTCTCAACATGTCTGTTCGAGATTTCATTATAGTCCGAAAGAGGGCCTTTATAGTACGTCATGTGATCTGAGCATCCTGAGCCGATAAGCCAGGTACTTGAATTTACCGGTACATTTGATTTATCAAATTTGTTCAATAGGCATGGTGATTCTGAATGCTCTTCCAAATATATTTCAGTCTTATTGTGGCGTTTGACACATTGATGTCGGAGGATAAAATTTTTGGATTCGAGTATGTCAAAAGACGTCTGTTGCATGAAGAGAAATGCAGATTAATGAAATTCGAGAAACCACTAATCAATTCTGGTATGTCTTTACTGTGAAACTTCCCTGAGGATTGTCGCGCTTCTTCTGTAAAATGTACAGATTCTGGCGACAGTGCTCATACCTCTTCCGGATACTAGGCAAAGGATGTAAATGAGAGACTTTTGAAACCACTGAATCGCCTCACAGAAAAGAAGCCTAAGAAACCAGCTGCAATGGTTGCCCAAGAGAATACAGAACCGGAGGCTAATGAAGCCGATCTCGTTTACCGTCCTGTACACTTGTGCACGGCATACACCTATGCCATCCTGAACACGTGTACAAAGCATACACTTTTGCCGACATGCACATTTGTATTCTTCACCCATTTTCAGTACGTGAACCTACGTAAAATCACTCCGTAACAACATTTTGCCCTCTGAATTTTGCTTATAATGAACCCACTTGTCCCTATTTTTCCTTTTAACAATTAAAAGCAGGCAAGAAACACTTTTCGTCTGACACGTGAACTTATTCTGTCAGTAGAGATCTTTGAGAGATTATCTATCGGTGCGACTGGAAATTGATCCTCGCACCAAATTAACAACATCTTTCTATCTTCTCGTCTGCCTCCTCTTCCTCTACCCCCTCGTCTGCCTCCTCGAAGCAGTGCCCACTCCCGACCGCGTTCCCGGTTCATTCTTCTACAATAATCATTACAGTCAGTTGGTCCATTTCCCATCAAGGTCAGGGCGTTTAGAGGGTGGCGGGCTCTAGATGACTTAGCGATGGCGAGGGACGGGCGGAGTCTGGTCAT
The DNA here is from genome assembly GCA_002205965.3 of Kappaphycus alvarezii. Lineage (NCBI taxonomy): Eukaryota > Rhodophyta > Florideophyceae > Gigartinales > Solieriaceae > Kappaphycus > Kappaphycus alvarezii. The sequence continues at coordinate 192,012 of NADL03000776.1, forward strand.
GTTGAGGGCAAATGGGTGGGGAGCCGATCAGGTGGTTGATTGCGCTGGTTTTACTTCAACGTTTTTAGTGAAAAACTTTAAATAGTGCGATGTTTTCGAAACGTTTCACGGCGTTTGAGGACATATAAATTCGAGGCAATACCGCAACTCTGAGTTTGCGCGCAATCAAGACAAAATTAAAAATTCTGCTTGACAAAATATCGGAACTGAATTTAGAGGACGAAGCGGATCATGAGTCGAAAGCTTTTTTTTGAAAAGGGAGTACAGAAATCCTCAGAAAATGAATTTAAAATGGAGTTCTAAAGTGAATTTAGATTCGTATCGGAAAATAAGTTTCAGGATTTTGTCCCTAAAAGAAAAAAGGTGGGAAGATTTGTTTTGAAAAATCAGAGTTCAGGGATAAAGAAGACAGAAGTTTGTGGAACGGACCGCTTTCCTGTGGAACGGACCGCTTTCCTATGGAACGGACCGTTTTCATAACCACGGATGGCACAGGAAAGAATAGCGACGGAGTTAGACAAGCATATCCCATGTTCAGAAAGCGGCATAACGACGATACTCTGGTTGGCAGGAGGTCGATTATTTTCAGCCTCGAGAAGCTTCGAACTCACTATGCGCATCCACTGAAACGATGGCGTATTCTTTATATTCACTTCTGCTACAGACCAGTTTCTGGGCTTTTATAAAACTCAAACAAAATTTTTTCAACTGAATGAATACAGCCAAACGCTCTGATTCAATTATTATAAAATTGGACTGCTATGCAACACCTTAGTTCCGTCAACTATTTGTTCATAGAATTTAAAGCAACAGTTAAGGACTATGAACAGCCAAATGTAAAGAATCTCTTAAATCAATTGAAATATTTTGTTGGCGTTAAGTCATTAAGAAAAGTTTTCTACCTAAAAGGAGTAAAAATAAGATTAGGCCGAGGTACGGAGGGGGGTGTAAATAATTTTGCGCCAGTCGTCTTGCACTGCATCAAAGAGAAAGTTATTGAATCCCTTGCTTGTACGTAGCATGGGAGGTTGGTTTAAATTCTATTTTCAAAACGAACTCATCGAAGTATTTCCATTTTTGAATCCAGATTCACTCTCTGGCTCCATTTTCTATTTTATTTTGAATATTCAGTCCTCTCCTTTAGACGAGAAAAATTCCGACTCCTGATCCGCTTCGTCCTCCAAACTCAGCTATAATATTCTATCAGGCATATTCTCCCCGTAATTTATTCAAATTCAAAGCCGAAGAATCGCCTCGAATTTTTTAATTTCTACCACGGCCATGAAAATTATCGAAGACGGGCCCTTATTGAAGTTTCTTTAGATACGTCCTTGAACCATCTCTACTACCTTCAACCAAGCCATCAGCTCACCTGCACACCAGTCATTTGTCTAATAACATGACCCACCTCCGCCCATACCTCACCATCGGGAAACCAATCATATTCCCGCGTGGAATCAACGGCCTGGATTTTATGGCCAATGGGCGACCAGCTACGAGAATTTCTGAAGAAGAATGGACATGTATCTTTTAGAAAGGCGCACTGGGAATGAGGTTGAGTATCGTGAAAGTTTGAATATTCAGTATAAAATTCCATTTTAGGGGTAAGAGAGAAGAGGGGCCCTACTTCAGTACAAAACATGACTTTCAGAGCTCATGTCTGTATAGTTCTCTGCGATTTGTCTCGATAGCACTTAGCTGCTGGACAAAAGAGCTGATGCAGTTCTGCATTTGGAATGGTCCATTTACGAGAGGCCATGTGTTCATATGCCAAAAGTAAAATAACCAAATATTTCTCCTCTGGATATACGGCGGAGGCCGGTTTGTGATGGCCGAAGAGACCCGTATATATCAAATACGATTTGATGAATGTCTACGTCCAGGCCATTTCATAGGGCTTGGTACCGTCCCTTCTTTTCTTCTTCCGCTTGTGAGAGGAGCGAGGACGGAGCGTTGGACGAGGATGGAATGTGAAGTGTATAATGCTGGCTGACTATGGTCACATCGTAACCTTGTGCCCAGGGAGCGAATTGCAGGGTAGATGTGTCCCATTGTTTAGCGATATTTGTTACTCTCCTCGCAGTTTCAAGAATCTGATTGAAATTGTGGTTCGTTGCGGAAATATGAAGACAGTGCTACTGGGGACCGTTGAATATTTCCATGTGTCAGTAGGGAGCAACTTACATCGTTGGGGAGAGACGGGGGGTTCATTTTCTGTAACAAATATGTCTGCTTAAATACGGTTAATTTGTGTGGCGGTGTACATTACACCACCGCAACTTACTCCTTGGGATTGCTGAGGAAATAATATGGAGTACGCAGTCGTGAACTGGACTTAATAATAAAATGGGGGTAGACATGGTTTTCTGCGACCACAAGGAAGAAAAGGCCTTGGCACGTCGGATCAGCCTTTCCTCCCAAAAGTTAAATTCCTTCTGGGTCTCTCGAACCCAATCCTTGTGCTTGGGGTCTATCCTTCTTATTTCCAGACAGGTAAAAATATAATGAGGGCCTCAATTTCGGCCTCATAGCTTTTTGGTTCTACCCTTTTTACACTAATTACACCTGCAACATCATCACCAAAGCTCTTTCCTTGTCTTCGGTGTTCTCCTAAGCGAGAAAGGAATTCTGAAGGTTTCTTTTCCCGTCTAGGTCTGTAAAATATCTCAAATCTGTACTCCGCGAAAAGATCGATCCATCTCACCAAACGTTGGTGCACATCCTTCTTCTGAAATAATGTTCTGAGAGCCTGGTGGTCAGTCACTAGAATGAACTTTTCGAGCGATAAAAGATATAAACTAAATTTCTTCAATGCAAAAACGACCGCCAGTGCCGCTTTTTCGCACACAGATTATATTTTATCCACCTCTTTCAATGTTCTACTAGCAAACTGGACCCCGTAAAGTCCACCTGTTTCATCGTTTTGGACAAAATGGCCCCAAGTGTATAATCTGATGCATCCGTTTCTACTATAAATGAAACTTTGAAATCAGGATAAATAAGGACCGGAATGCCGCAAAAAGTTTCCTTGAGATCCTCGAAGGCCAGTTGCATCTCCTGGTTCCATAGTAATTTTCCGTTCATTGACGTGCCACAATGAAGCGGGCCGCTATTTCAGCGAAATTCATAACATAGCTCCTGTAGTACGTGGCGAGGCCAAGAAAACTTCTTAATCACTTCTTTGAAGCTGGCCGGGGTGCCAGCGTTCTTAATTCTTTGAGAGGTAGTCGGTGAGTTCATGAGACCAAAAGGAATCACTTCGAATCTGAAAGTCCCTAATTTACACGTGAATTTCGTCTTTTCTTGAATTCTTTCTCTAAATGAATATAGAAGTAGCCAGTATAAAGGTCGATCGTTTTGAAATATTTCTAATCTTTCATGTCTTCGAGAATTTCCTAATGTTCGGAATTTAGAACAGATCATGTATCATCTTCTCGTTTAATAACCTGTAATCAACGCAGAATATTGTTTCCATCCTTCTTGGTCGCGATCACAACTTCGAACGACCATGAAGAAGAAGTGGGTATTATGATACCATTTTAGCATCTTTTTGACCTTCTCTTCGACAGGCTGATCCCACTTTAGCGGCTAGAGGAATGCAATATCTTTTCTGGTTCTTAAAGCTCAAAGGTGTGCTTTACAGGAACATATGCTTGACGTAAGTCTGAAAAATCCCCTGCAATGACTCCTGAAGATAAAACATTCTCAAAAACCTGCTTGTCTGCTAGAGAAAGGAGATTAAAATCCTTTCCTTCGGTTTCTCCTGTTCTTTTTTCTCTTTCTGTTCGAATTTGTTTGCAAAGAGCTCCTTTCTATACTCCCATGAAGCCAATTTATTCCTTCAACCTCTCATTTATTACATTTTCATTCCGGTTTCCAGGCGCGCATGTCGCGATGTATTCAAGTTTTCTCTCATCACCGCAGTCTCTGTCATCATCCGTGTCGAAGCCTGAACTGTCTCACGCGAAATTCCGGATATCTTCTTCCAAGTTGGCCAAGAGATCATTTCGATCCTCAGTTCCCTAATCTTCACTTCCGTAACTGGATGCGTCGTTTTCACTGTTCTTCCCACTTAAATTCCCCAAACAACCGCTCCTGTGGAAGTTGAGTGGCATCCGGGCCTCCATTTTATCTGCTTAAATTGAAACACTTTCATTACCTAGATCTATGCATGTTTCTAATTCTTCCATCTTTGGGCAGCCGGCAATTAAATAAAATGGAATTTCAGGCATGACAAGGGAATGCAAATTGAATTTTAGATCTGCGAAAAATCCGACAACATGTTCGACAGTGCCCATACATTGAGAGACGGTCCCATCACCGACAATTTTATCCCTTGTAGCAATAGTGTTGAGGCCAATATGATTCACCAAGCTCCCTGAGATCAAGTTCGGAACAGCCCCAAAATCGAACAATCTTTAAGCTTTGGTTCCTAAAACCTTGACCGGAACTAGTTTAAGACGTCTTTGAGTGGTGGAGGCGGAGTAAAGCATTACTCTCTCCCTGCCTGTAGACTTAATATTTTTCTTCATTTCTTTCCTCGCGCCATCCACATCCCCTCTTAACAGTTGGCCAAATATAATCCCCGTTGGCGCTGCCGCAAGTTCGGCCACCAAGTTGTATTTTTTTTCACATAACATAGGACATCTTTAGATACGAACTTTCTTTTCTTTCGCTTCTTCGTTTCCTGCATTTCACGGCCTCCGGTCCTGGTGCGGGGTTCTACGGGGGCTAGAATATACTCCGTAACATCCTTCCCCAAACTTTGTTTTTTCCCTAGAACTTTGTCTCCCGCATCTTTTTTGTCATTTTTACTTGGCTAAATTCGTATTTACTTGGCTAAATTTTTCGGCGAATGACACGTTGCCGACACTTTCCTGGCTTTGCTCCATCCTGCTCTGCAACTTTTTCAGCTCCGTACCCGACTCGGTCCGTTTCCCCCAGATATTTGACCGACGGCCATCCTTCGGCCAGCAGTCACTCTTATGGTGACCATAACGGCCGCAATTTGCACAACGAGTATTTCTATGTGGATTCTCAGGACACCTATTTGCAAGGTTTCCAAATCGTGGCAGTAGGAACAGACTTTTCTTCCTTGGGGACACCAGCCTGGTTCTCCTTGATGGTAAGAGTAAGGCTCTCCAACTGTGAATTCATCATGTCAAGGAAATTATCTAACCGTGTTTCTAGACGTTCTCCCAATTTTTTAACATCGCTCTTGACAGATTCCAAGGCCACCGGAGTAGTGCATTAGTAGCCGTTCTTTGATATTTCTTCTCATGATGTATGAACGACATAATTTTAAGGTCTCCCTCGGTACTTAACTCGGCGACTGAAATGCCTCCGAGTTTTTGACAAACTCTACTAAGGTACCCTTAATGTCATTAAAAGTGTGAGGGTCCTTGATAAGGAGTAAATCGGAGAGTCGCTTATCTTCCATCGCCGCCTCATGAAGCATTCCGTACTTGGCCTAGGGCTTGAACCCAGCCTTTTCACAGAGATCACATAAGTACACCAATAACCTTAACAAATCATCAAAGTTGAGCCGGGCCTCTATGACGGTAAGAATCATCTCATCTTCTTCTACCTGCTTAGCATAATCCTTCACAAGCCATTAACATACCTCACCGAAGTTACGTCCATTCCCATTCAGAGACCACCCTTCGATGAACGTACCCTTATATTTGTGCTTTGCGTCACTATAAAGATAGGCGAAGATACTTGTGGCCTTATCTTCATCGCTCCTCTCACGCATCAAAACATTAACATAGGTATAAAGAAACTCCTTAACATCCTCACTCTTGCTCCCTATAAGCGTTAGACGAGCGGAGTTGGGATCCATGGTTACAGGGGGAAAATACTAATAAAGTGTTCCCTAATACTTCACAACTCGAATACCTCGGGTGCAACACCCTCCACAAGAGTCCAAAATGATGGCAGTGAAAAGGCGGAAACAATATATCCGACACTCACTATCTCAGAACGGAGGTGTTGCAAGCGACAAAGGCGCTACCGTTTTATAGTTGCAGGATCAGGGAGTGCTATAAATGGATGAGAAACCAAGGGTCTACAAGTGTATTCAGAAGGGGAAGGCTCTGCGACCTCCCTTCGCTAACAAAAAGTAACAAGAACGCCTTCTGGGTCAGAAGTTGACTCTCAACTTCCTAACTACTTGGGACTTGACTTGAAGTTTTCTGCGAACTTGCTTTACTTCGCTCCGAGGAAGCAGTTTACTCAACTTATATGGACTTTTTGCTACCACTAAAGTCTTGGCAAACCCACACTAAATATCATAAGGTTCGTAAAGACAATTTCTGTGGACGTTAGGGTCCCAATGAAAGATACTTAAAAGATTCTAAATAGACGCGGAAATGATTCTAGTCCTTAAAATTTCAATATCCTGCATGAGGTCCAAACAAATCATCCAAAATATCCATACTACCCAAACAGCCCCACAAATATCTGCGAACGGCTTACAATTCTCTATTTCCTCCTGGAATATATCTAAACCACTAAAGATGACCCAATCCGGTTCCAGCGTTGGGACCACCTGGTCCCTACTATCAAGTCCCCACCCCACAATTCCAACACTTTCTATGTATCCCTCCTCCTCATCCCCATTCTCGTAAACCAATCATGGAACCGCCTACTCCTCAAAAGTCCCCCCAGCTCCATTCTCGACCTCCCCCTCCTGCATATCACCTACCCCCTCCGCCCAATTGTCGATGAGCAAATGACGAACGAACTCGATCACCACCTTCTTAGTTTCACGGCGGAGATATTCGTCTCGGTCAGTGGTGTGGAAAGGGAGTAGTGAAATGGCGTTTAGGGGGCGAGGGTGGCGAGTTTTGGAAATGACGTTGGAGGTGTACAGGTTTTCATTTTGGTGGAATTTAGGGGCAGGTGATTGAGGGTGTTTCGAATGGGGCAGGGATGGGGCGTAATGAGTAAAGTTTTCGGGAGGTTTGAAACTTAGAATAAAGGGATTCAGATAAGCTCTCGAGAGCGCCTTCTATAGATTTGAAATAAGTAAAATAAATCTAACAGCGCATTTTCGCCCTTTTTCTCAAAAAAGGATTTAGAGGAGATAAGCAAAAACGGAAAAAGTACTTGATCTTGGTTAGATTTCGAGGGGTGGATACATTATTAAAATATCCAGATAAAATGGTAGTGCATTTGGAGAGGACCATGGATAAGGATAAGCAAGGATAAGGAGGGAAATGTATTCTCCTCGGGAAAGTGCTTAGAGTGAGGGAGGGCAAGGAAGGACCAGAACTGCAAGCAATTTTGGACAAGAGAAGGTAGTACAGTAAATAAGAATTCGGTATATGACGACCACAAAACGATTACCTTCCGATTCGCGCGAGCCTGACATTGCTCTTAGTGGGGTCATGTTTGGACCAATTCTGAACTCGAGTCAACATCCTTCTCCTGATTTCCATGTCTCCAATATGTGCTAAGATGCTTGTATGGACACGAAACTGGACCATATGACCAGTGGGAAGGACTTCTTCAGAAATTGATTCACCTCACGCGCTCCTCATTCTTGCTGTTCATTTATGATGTCGAGTCATTTATGCCCCGACATCTACATCGATGATGTCCAGTTCTCTCCCGTCCCGTAGGGCTACGACGTCACTGTCATCAGCCCCCACTCCGCTCCATACGCTCAACAGCGGATTCACACGCCCTTCGCTGCCCTTACTGCATCTGAGCGCGCGAAATCTCTCCGCTATGGCCACCTCTACGAACTACGTATCGACTTCCACCCGATGGCTTTCGATATATAGGGGTCTGCCGGTCCCGGTGCCGAACGAGGTCTGTCCAGAATTGCTGAGTACATCGCACTACGTAAAGGCAGTAGCCCTGCCTTCGAGCGCGATCGCTTGTTCACTATTATCAGTTCGCTCGTACAACAACGAACTTCTGTCGCGATCAACCGACGACTACTCGACCGTTCCTGGCTCGAATAGATTTTTCCCCTTCTGAGGGCCGCTAGCCCCCCCTTTTCTGCTTGGTAAAGTCTTCTTCTTCTTCTTCTTCATTTATGAAATTTCCGTAAGGTAGATGAAATAAAATTTCATATCAAGGATAGCTTCTTTTTCTATGAGTAGCAGATGATGGCAACGGAAACACCATGCGATGTCATGAATAGCAATCAAACGCAGGAACGATTTAACAAGCGTAATTCAAGTCTGCCGCCACTTTAGAAAACACGTACATGCACATTACCATATGAAATGACTAGGTATCCCTAAGCATACCTGTTACAATAGATGAACCCCTCGGTTCCCCCTCTATAAGAAAACTTAACTTAGGATTCACTTAAGCGGGATTGCATACCGCCCTCCTTGGCCGCATGACACTCGTCTCACGGCGACAGTATTCCCCCGACCATAGTATTGCAGTGCGACCATTCCCCTTTCAGTGACATAAAAGAATACCACTCTGCATTTCTTGAATTCGGTAAACGTACTGATTTTGCAAAAAGTAAGTTTTAGATTCTACAGGTTTCAAATCTCAATTCATCCAGCCGCGTGTATATAACTGACCACATCTTCCATGCATTAAAATAACCCAACATTTTCTCCAGGTAAAAGCACCGCTCAAGACTCTAAAGGTAAGAGCTGATCGACATATCCTATGAATCATGCGATATGATGTACATGCTGATGGCGCTCAGCAGCTAGTACGTTCCCCGTCATATTGGTTGGCAAAAAAGTGACGTTTCAGCTCCACGAGCAGTCCAATCCTCGAGGATGTGGCTTGCGGCTTAACCGAGTCGAATGGGTCGAAAGCAATAGCCTGCAACCCTGGATGAATCATCGGTGGTATTCACCAGTCGTCTCAGAATGGGGAAACGTTTGGGTGCTTTACTCTTGGAGGGTATATCCGATCTATCCCATGGTTTTCCAGACAACCACAATCGACTCAAAAAGGGTATACCGACACCGTAATGAGGAAGGAACTACGCTCCCTAAAATGCTACCTTCAGGCCAGCCATCAAGCAGGCCGCATTGGACATGACGGCTGCTGCAGCGTGCCTTTGCATCAAAACCCCCCGAACCTTTCCGTACGTCTCCAGTGCCCTCACAGCCACGTTCCTTGCCACGTCATTTAACACTGCACATGCATCCGGGTGCCAACCTCCAAGAGTAGAGATTGGCTCAGGCACGAGCCTACCTCTGGTGGAGGTCGCGATAAAGGATTGATATCTTCTCTGCTTTGCATTTCGCGCCGCATTCAGAGAGGACATCGGGTTGAAGGCCCTCACTCTTCTGTTGGAGGGAGCAAGGGGGATTCACGAAGGTAACACCAAAAATTCGGTCCCCTCCGCTGCTTCCCATTGCCTGGATGTCTGGTCTCGTGCGGTGGAGACCATGGCGTGGCTCTACAACAGGATGATGAGCAGCTCTTGCCAGATCTTTCTCGAGAGGGGTTACTTGGCGATCGTGTCGGTTGATCCGTTGGGCTCCATGCAAGCAGTGCATAATGTGACTAATTGGATAACCGATTTACCCCTCAAGTGTCACTAGTGGTGGTGGTAAATCTTTATGGGTTGTACAATGTCGCACAGAGGCGTGCGGAGGGTATTCATAAATTAACTACGGATGCGAGCGGCGGGTAGAAACCTGTCGCGCCTGCATTATTTGGAGACTAAATGCAAAACAGGTAACGAAGTCGCGGAGCTCCTGTTGAAGGGAAGAACCGCGACGGGAAGCAACGAAGGAAGCAAGGCGGCGGAAAAAGTAGCGTACGAAATTGCCATTCAGGGCAATTTCCAGCTGTGCAAAGTAATGAGCATACAAGCAGATATTTAAATAATCATACAATTCTCGAAGGGTCATATCTGTGGCAGTCAATCAACCTAAACTCAAGTGGGGAAACTTCTGTTTTCCATTATAGTAGATTGAAAATGGACCCTTCATCAACAGAAAAACGAGGGGAATAGGGAGTTTGTTTACGGCAAGATTTCAGAGGGCTGAGAACCAGAGGTGTTGTAGGGTGAGCGTTATGTAAGAAAATGTCTTTACGAAGAGAAGAAAAGCAGTACAATAATGTGAGATCCCAAGGGCATTTATCTGATGAGGAAAGGTTTAGTTGATTTACTCTTGGAGGATATAATCAATCTGTGTAATTTGTGCGTAATGTGACAAGGCTGAAGATTTGCGTCATGCAAGGCTTAGAAAATTGTAGGGGTCAGGGGAGCTTCGAAAGGATTTCGTTGAAATAAAATTCATGATGTACCAAGAAATTTTCGCGTAAGGGGCAACGAGCATGACTACAACGGGGATTTGTTATGGGATTGGGTCTCATATCTCACGCCTTTGCATGGTTGAAAACAGAAAGTTGTAACTTTCTTGCAGTGTGAACCTTTACTGGGAAACCCCCTATAACGGAGCCTACTTGGGCCACAGCATTTAGGTATGCTACATTTTCTGCGGAATTAAGAAACTAGGGAAACCCATGAATAGAAAAGCATCATTTTTAGTTCCTTCCGTAGTTAGCGTTCCAGGCAGTAATGAGAAAGATATTCAGGTGGAACGGAGAAATTTCATTCAGAGCCGTTGAGATGTATTCAGACTTCTGGCTGGTTGTATCAGCACGAAGAAATAAGTAAGGATAGAGACGAATAGGACAATGATATTTCAAAAAGGTTTCTAGCAAGGAGAATATTGGACTGCACATTCAAAATAAACAGCTTTCGACGCATCGTACGGTTTCGCAATTGGCTTAACAATGATACGATATCTACGCTTCGGTACAAATTTACTGGATACCAACCCACATATCTACCACATTAAAGTAACCCCCACAATGAAAAAAAATAAACAAGCAGCTTACAAACCTTGTAAATGATTACAGGGTCGGCCCTTTTTTAAAAAGGGGGAACTTTGGGGTGTTTTACTCTTGGAATATATATCCGATCAATCCGATGAAATCCCATTTTTTAAAAACGTCGGAACAAGCATATTCTCTTCAGAGCCGTAAATTGTTCTGCAACTGCTTCGTTCTCAGATTTCCTAACCAGACTTAGATTTTCTTTGAACTCTCGAATGACAATGAAGACAAATCCCGTACTAAGCCATTAATTAAATGCGGCTTTAACCAAAAAAAATTATTTCATTCCGAATAAATACTTGCATTAAAGAATGATAATCATTGTGCTGTAATAACCACCCTGTAAGATAATCCAGGCCACAACTGACCATATCTTTCAAATATTAAATCACCCCACATTTCCCCATTATGTCGAGAAATTTGAACATTTATAGGATAGGTTTCAAGTGGGTTTGTTTCAATGAGAGAGGTGATGTGCCCAAATTCGCACACGAAAAAAATCTAGATGAGGACGATGATTGTATAAAGTATCAGAATTGGGAAGATATTTTTAAAGTTTTTGAATTTGCAAGATATTTTTAATTTGGGTGAGTGTGGCAAATTCATCGGGTGATTTTTTCATTTTAGGACACGCTGTCATAGTAGATGTCAGTACAGTTCCAGGTTGTGGGTGATACTACGAGTGACTCTGAAAGGTCTATATAATGGCCACATCAATTCCCACCCCTGGCCGATGGGTGGCTGGCATGGGTATGGCACCTAGATATTTACCTTGAGGAAATATCTCCTAATAGTCTCTCTGGTTCACACGATTACCGTGAATACATTTTATGGTTATTAGTATGTTTGTTTGAGACTTTTGGGGTAGCCAAAAGTCTATATAAGCCGAGTAAACTGCTTCCTTTAGTGGAGGTCAAGCAAGTTGGCAGACAACTTCAAGCCAAGTCCCGAGTAGTAGGAAGTTGAGAGTCAACTTCAGACCCAAGAAAACTTTTTCTTACGCTAGTCGCAGAGCGTCGGTGGTAGACCCTGCCCCTTTTATACTTGCTTGTAGCTTCTCAACTCTCTTCTATATACACTCCCTTTTGTTCGTTCAACAATACCACGGTAGCACTTTTGTCGCTCGCAACACCTCCTTCTCAGGGTAATTGGTTCTGAGGATCTCTTCCCCGCCGATTTACCCCTATCATTTGGTACTCTTGTGGAGGGGGTTGCACCCGAGGTATTCGAGTTGAGCAGTAGTAAGGAACACTTCGGGGGATTTCTTTTCGTAATCATGGATCTCAATGCTGCTCGTATAACGTTCACAGGGGGCAAGACTGAAGACGTTGAGGAGTTTCTTTACACATATGTCAACGTTGTGATGCGAGAGAAGGGCGATGAAGAGAAGGCCGCAAGTATCTTCGCCTATCTTCATGGTGACGCAAAGCACAAATATAAGTCCAAGTTTATCGACGGGTGGTCTCTTAACGGGAATGGGCGTAACTTCGGTGAGGTATGTGAGTGGCTTGTGAAAGAGTATGCTAAGGAGGTAGAACCAGATGAGATGATTCGTACCGCCATAGAGGCCCGGCTCAACTTCGACGATTTGTTAAGCTCATTGGTGTACTTGTGTGATCTTTATGAAAAGGCTGGGTTCAACGCCCAAGCCAAGTACGGAATGCTGCGTAAGGCGGCTATGGGGGATAAGCGGCTCTCCGATTTCCTCCTCATCAAGGGCCCTCACACTTTTGATGAACTGAAGGGTACCATAGTAGAATTTGTCAAAAATTCGGAGACGTTTCAGTCACTGAGTGAGGTACCGAGGGAAACCCGCACATCGATGTCTATCGTACATCCTGAAAAGAATTATCAAAGGCCGGCTACTAGTGCAGCGGCATTAGAATCTGTCAGGAGCGATGTCAAAAACTTGGAAGAAAGGTTGGAAACCCGATTCGATAATCGACTTGACATGATAACCTCGCAGTTGGAAAGCCTTACTCTTACCATTAAGAAGAACCAGTCTGGGGCCCCTAAGCCGCAGAAGTCTGTTCTTACTGTCACAAGCCTGGACACTTTGCAAACAGGTGTCCTGATAATCCACATAGAAACACTCGTTGTGCAAAGTGCGGTCGATATGGGCATCATGAAAGTAACTGCTGGTCTAAAGACAACAGAAGAGCAAATTTATCGGAAGCAAGGAGTGAGTCAGGACCAGAGGTGAAAATCTTACAAAATAGAAGGGATCAAAGGTTGACGGATGCCGGTAACGTATCCATCGCTGAAGAGATTAGTCAAGTCAATGTGACAAAAAGGGATGGGGAAGGGAACATTTTATCGAAGAAACCTAGGCTAGAGTATGGAATGCTGGAGCATATCCCAGCACCTGTACCTCCTCGAACCAAGAGGTCTGATCAAGTTGTTCCAGGAGTGGGAGTCACTCCGGCCAAGAAGACGAAAAAGAGTAAGAAAGTTAAGAGTATCTCTAAGGACGTACTAGAGTATGTGAAGAGGTACAATTTGGTGGCTGAGCTTGCATCGGCCCCAACTGGGATAACGTTTGGTCAACTTTTGAGGGGCGACGCAGAGGATGCGAGAAAAGAACTCAAAAAAATTATCAGGTCTAATAAGTCCGCTAAGGGTAAGAAACTGTTTCTTCAATCGGCCTCGACAGCACCAAGACGTCTTAAGCTGGTACCAGTCAAAGTATTGGGTATGAAAACCCAAGCTCTCTTCGATTCGGGTGCTGTTCCAAACCTCATTTCAGAAACTTTGGTGACAGATCTAGGTCTCGAAATTACTCCAACGACTCGAAAAATAACTGTAGCGGATGGAACCGTCTCAAAATGCATGGGCACTGTTGACAAGGTTTCCGTGTTCTTTGGGGACTCTAAAGTTGATGTAGACTTTCTTGTCATGCCGGATCTCCCTTTCGATGCAATCATTGGCTGCCCACATGGAAAGACTAGGACATGCATTGACTTGGGCAACCAAATGGTTTCAGTTAATATTGACGGCAGAACCGTGAAGATGCCCCTGGATTTCGACAAAAGCACGCATCCTGAAGATTTAAAAGAAACGGACAGTGAAGATTTCACTTCTAGCTATGACAGCGAAGATTCGGAACCAACTAACACTTTCGGAAGTGGAAAAGGGTACCCTCGGGGGTAATGAACATGGCATGGGACGATTATGATTCCGGGTTTGAAACAGATGACGACTGGATTCTAGGATAAGTTTGAAACCCGAATGTGTTTCTTTTTGCGATGATATCGAATCAAAGGACAGAATTCGGAGCATGAAAGAAGATTACCTTTGCAAAGAAAATAAGAATACGTCGAATTCCATATATGAAGATGTGAGCACGACGGAAGAGGTCCTTCAAAATATTGAGGTTGAGGATCAAGAAGAAAAAGGGCGCCAAATGGCAGAAATCCAAGGAAAAGTGCAGCACCTTCCCGCCCCGCCTCACTGAAAATATCCGACATGTTAACATCTTCCGAAGTAATTGCATGGAGCGTTTCAGATTTAAGACAAGCAAGTGTACCGGTTACTCACTCGTTCGAACTTACCGACACTCAACCGATTTACCACAAGCCTAGACGTCAACCGCCAAAATATGACCAATTTATCTCAGAAAATGTTACAAGTATGCTGAAAAATGATATTATTCGACCAGTTTCATCCCCATGGTCGTTTCCAGTTGTGGTCGCACCAAAGAAGGATGGAAAGCTGCGTTTTTGCGTCGATTACCGACAACTGAACCAGAGAATGATACCCGATCGATTTCCGATTCCGAACATGGAGGAGATCCTCGAGGACCTGAAGGACGGGAGATATTTCACCTCAATTGACCTTTACACTGGCTATTGGCAGATTCCATTGGATGAAAAATGTAAGGAAAAAACAACCTTTACCAGCAAAGCCGGTACGTTCAGGTTCGAAGTGATGCCTTTTGGTCTCATGAATGCACCAGCTACATTCCAAAGAATGATGAACGAGGTTTTGAAAGGACTTCCATTCGCAAGAGTCTATATCGATGATGTCGTCATATTCTCAGAAACATTGGATCAGCACATCTCGCACGTCAAGACAGTTGTGGAGAGGATATCGGAGTATAGCTTGAAAATTAAGTTGAGCAAATGCTTCTTTGCGAAAACTTCTATCCAATTACTCGGTCATATCGTCGACCAAGAGGGAATTAGAGTGGATCCAGAGAAAACGAAAAAATAAAGTTGGCACCAAGGCCCGCTTCAAAGACGGAGGTCCGAAGCTTCTTAGGACTGGCCTCATATTACAGAAGATTTATCAAAGATTTCGCCAAGACTGCAGCACCGTTACATGCCAGCACTACGAAGAACGGAAAATTTTACTGGAACAAGGAAATGGAAACTGCATTTCAGGAGCTTAAAGATAAGCTATGTGTCCCCCCAGTTCTCATGTACCCAGATTTCAAGAGACCATTCGTTGTGGAGACAGATGCCTCAGAACGGTCTTTGGGTGCCGTTTTGTCCCAAAAAGATGAAAACGGAAGACTACACCCTGTTCAATTCGCAAGCCGAACTCTGAATGATGCGGAAAGAGATACTCAGTCTGCGAGAAAGAAGCGCTAGCTGTCGTCTTCGCGCTGAAAAAGTTTCGCGTATACCTTTTATCACTCGAGAAATTTGTCTTGATAACTGATCACCAGGCACTTAAAACAGCATTCCAAAAGAAGGATGTACATCACCGCTTGGCCCGATGGCTCGACATTTTCGCAGAATATCGGTTTGAAATTGTGTATAGACCCGGACGCAATAATCAGCCTGCCGATTACCTATCCCGCTTGAGGGACGCACTGATTCCAAATGAAAAAGCTTCGGAGGACATCGTCGGAGTCGCCGAGTTGCAGTTGCCGAACGATAACGAGTACGAAGCTAATATTCACGGACTGATCAAATTCCTCGATGGACTAGAAATGAGAAAGGTTGATCTTGAACACCGAAATTGGGTACGCAGGAATCAAAAGGCTTTTACATTGTGGAATGGGAAACTCTTCCGGCACACTAAAGCCGGTCCCCGACTAGTGGCCCCTTTGAAAGAAAGAATGAAGATCTTGAGGACTTTCCATGATGAGCTAGGGCATTGGGATCTCGAAACAACCAAAAATTCGTAACTGAGAGATTCTGGTGGCCCGGTATCCATAAGGACGTCTATAATTTCGTGAAAAGCTGCGACAACTGCCAAAAATTCACTCCAATACGGAAGTATAAGACAACTCTAAGTTTTCCAGTTTCCGGTCTCTTTGAAACCTTCTCAATTGACTTCGCGGGCCCGTTCAAGGAAACTTCTTCCGGAAACAAATATCTCCTTATAGGGGTGGAACATCTTACTGGATGGCCAATAGCAGTTGCAGTTGAGGAGGCAAATGCTGAGGTGGTACTGAGATTCATCGAAAAAGAAATAATTGAACCGTTTGGTCTTCCAAAAAGGATCATCTCGGATAACGCCCTTTGTTTTACTGCAACTTCACTGCTTCGTTTTTGGAAGAGAAAGGGATTCAGCTGAAGACCGTTCTCGCATACGCTCCTATGTCCAACGGGAAAGCGGAGAGGATGGTTGGAACCATCAAACGAGCAATATCGAAAACTATGTTGGAGAATGAAATCCAGTGGGAAGATGCCTTACCAAAAGTGTTATACGGCTACCGTCGAAGAAGAGGAAGAAATGGACGCTCACCATTCGAGCTAATGTACGGAAGGGCTCCTAGAATGTTACAGAGAGACATGGAAACAAATATTATCGATGAAGAGAGTAGGGAAGTTGAACTACTGGCCACCGAAGGCTGGAGATCACACCGCGCGCTAACACAGACAAGAAATAAGGATGCAGAACCTGCAGTCAGAACCTTTTCAGTTGGCTCTAAAGTACTTGTAGTACATGGAAAAGCAATGCAGCAGGCTGTGAAGTGGCCGGCCTTCCAAACCAAGTACTCGAACCCTTGCATCGTCACGGAGGAAAGACACCCGCACTATCAGCTCTGTTCAAGCTCAGGGAAGAGATCAAGGAGGGCCATCCATGCACGTCGTCTGGTCCCTTACCATCAGAGGCCTGAAGAATTCCTTCTCACACAGGACTATGCGCAACCACGGGGCATACTCATCTTTAACTATAGAATGATTCCTATGGGAGGAAAAAGGGCCTGGGAATGGATCATCTCGTTACGCGGGACTACTACGAACTCCACGTAATCATCCATTTCTACATTAATATATGCCTATGTTTTCGTACGTTGAACGGACCATTGCTACCTGAAGAAGATTTCCGACTATTAATAAGAGTTCTATTTTCATTCCAAAACGGAAGGTTCACGGAAGCAGGTCCAGAGTTTGTGGAGGTAATATATCATTACTCTATAGGAAGATATGGAATGGTAGCTGCTGGAGACTTGTCGCAAACGTATCTGAATATTATCCGTCCAATTTACGTATTTCTCAAGAACAACCAAGATGTGCGACTGAGAGGTTACGCCTTACCCCGGATATGGAATACAGGCTGGTCCCGTATCCTCTATGGGAACCTTACGTTTCTCCGCCACAAATTGGGAACGTTGGAGGCGGCGAGGATCCTCCTGAAGCAGTGATGATGACCAGAGGAGGACCTTCAGGAGACAACAACCCGCCCAGAAGAGGTTCCGGTCGTCCCCCGAGAGGACCTCGTGCAGGTCCCAGTACGTCAGGAGCTGGTCGCGGCCATTCATCGGGACCGTCCACCACAACTTCATCTCTAGCTCTGCTTCACAACCATGCACAGCATACAGTCGGAAGAAGAAGATTATCTTTTTGGCTGCGCAATATCTCCGAGGATGCGAACGATGCGCAGGTCATTTCTTATTTCATGATAAGCATCTGTTTATGTTTTAGGGCGCTACATGGACCGCACTTATCTTACGAAGATTCGTTCTTGATGATGCGCGTCTTCTTTTCTTATCGGCATCCATTCCTCCGGCATCTTCCAGAAGAGTTTGCATATCACATATATTTTTTCACTCTTGGAAGATTCGGAAGAGTCACGGAAGAAGAATGTATTCAACCCCACCTCGATGTTATCAAACCAATATATGAGGCTATGCTACAAAGTGAGGTACCAGTAATGCGAACCTACTTTTTAGAGCATCATATTGGTAATCAGTTGCATCCGTACCCGTTTGAGAGACCATACATTTTATCAATAAGACAGCGAACACTAACGGAAGCAGAAGAAGAGCAGTGACGAGTCGGGACGTTCGTCTTGAGCGAGAGGGCGTGATGTGCGCAAATTCGCACACGAAAAAAATCTAGATGAGGACCATGATTGTATACAGTATCGGAATTGGGAAGATATTTTTACAGTTTTTGAATTTGCAAGATATTTTTAATTTGGGTGAGTGTGGCAAATTCATCGGTTGATTTTTTCATTTTAGGACACGCTGTCATAGTAGATGTCAGTACAGTTCCAGGTTGTGGGTGATACTACGAGTGACTCTGAAAGGTCTATATAATGGCCACATCAATTCCCACCCCTGGCCGATGGGTGGCTGGCATGGGTATGGCACCTAGATATTTACCTTGAGGAAATATCTCCTAATAGTCTCTCTGGTTCACACGATTACCGTGAATACATTTTATGGTTATTAGTATGTTTGTTTGAGACTTTTGGGGTAGCCAAAAGTCTATATAAGCCGAGTAAACTGCTTCCTTTAGTGGAGGTCAAGCAAGTTGGCAGACAATTTCAAGCCAAGTCCCGAGTAGTAGGAAGTTGAGAGTCAACTTCAGACCCAAGAAAACTTTTTTTACGCTAGTCGCAGAGCGTCGGTGGTAGACCCTGCCCCTTTTATACTTGCTTGTAGCTTTCTCAACTCTCTTCTATATACACTCCCTTTTGTTTGTTCAACAATACCACGGTAGCACTTTTGTCGCTCGCAACACCTCCTTCTCAGGGTAATTGGTTCTGAGGATCTCTTCCTCCGCCGATTTACCCCTATCAAGAGGTGCAAAGGTTGAGTGCAGTAACTTGAATACGCACAGGTCGAGCAACCTAGGTCAATTGTTTTTAGAAATACTGCGCCTATCACTTTACTCGGAGGGTAACACCCCGATGCGTTCTCCAGGGTCAAGGAGGTGGCACGATGGGTCGCCAGCCGAGTCCTAGACATTTACTCTAGGGTGAGGTCCATTCTCCTTCATCGACAGGAAGCGTTGAGGGTCACCTCCAGCGCGTCATTCATGTTGACAGGGCTATCAGCTACCTTTTAGGTTTAAGAAATGCTCCGTTATTCAAATCCTGATTCATGGTTGGCACACAATTTCATAGGACTCCCACCCTTTGCACAACTCACTGTAAACCAACTTTACTTACCCCCTTTACTTGAATCAACAGTGCTCAACCGATCATCACCCCGAAAAATGAACTTAGAAACATTTTCCTCAGTTTGCCCCTCAACTACATTCATGAATCGCATAATAAATCTCAAATATCAGGCCCTGGTTTTTCATTTCAGCGGCGGCTTATGGTAGGACTCTCAGTTTAAAATATAAACTCTGGTATAGGGGGAACGGTTTGTGTGTCTTATTCTTGGAGAATGCATTATCTCGATCCCGAAGTACTCCTGACATCGAATATATCTTCTAAGATTAAAAACACCCAAACCTTCCCCCTCCTGGTAGAGGGGGAACGTTTGGGTGGAGCCCCATCTGTGTGTGCCGAAATATTTCATATACATGCACAGTACCATACAAGTTGTCTGGGTATCAGAGAGCATACGTGATATGTATATCTGATACAACGAACCGCCTGTGTTCCCCTTAAGTATGGACTTTCCAATTTGTTAAGCTGGTCCTGTTGGGAGTTCAAGGCGTTCTTCTGGTCCGTTAGTTTGTAAGTTATTATATCGAAACCTTTGGGGGGAATGTTTGGGTTTGTTTACTGCGAGTGGAAGATAAGGTGAAATTCCCATTAGCCTGCGCAGTATGTCAGCGGTGGAGAAAGCACTACGGGGAAAATGGGCTCACCAGTTCGTTAGGTAACAACTGGCCTCTCGTTTCAAACAGCAAAACACACCACGCTTCTTCCTTTTAATTCAGTATTTGAAAAGGGGGTATTTATCCAGTGTTCCCAAAGAAGACAAGTCTTCTAATTATGTAAGAACTTAATTTAACAACGAGGAACCCTTTGCTTAGGAAAGAGCTGATTGGTATCTTTAACCAGTTATTCACAATTGGCTATAACCTCCAATGCGGCTTGCTGCCTCGCTGGCCTCCCCTCTACTTGCTGGTAGGGAGAAGACGGTGATGGAGTGAAGTGCCATCAGCTCCTGCCTCAATATTTCATGTACATGCACACTACTATACAAGTTGACTGGATATCAGCCAGCTTTTCTGTGGCAGTAAACGAGCTCCCCCCATGTTTCGCTCAGTAAGTCAACCAGGGTTTCTCGCCTACAGACTTCCCAGAAAAACCATAATTGGAAAATACTGCCCAGAAAAAAGCACTCAAAATGATATTAGAATGTCCCAAGGAAATGAAGAATGTAATGACTAAGTGGTTTACCGATCGCACGCGTAGATTTCTGAATACTTGAGTTCCATAATTGTGACCATGTTCTTATCAGGTCAATCAAAGCGGCTATTAATTTCCACAGCACGTCACTATACATTGTTGAGCGATAAGCTGTTGCCATTTTGGGGACTGGTCAGCTTAAGCTCCCCACCCGCCATAAGCAGGCATGATTATGGATTTCACTCTAGGAATCGCATGTTCTGAGAGACGTTTGCATGTCGTCATCCATTAGATTACTACATATCGAAGGCTTCATTCCCTCCTATGAAATTCAGTGTCGAGACAAATTATATACCCTACAGTACAGTACTGTACAGTACATGGGCTTCGAAACACGAGAAACTTTACAGTAGAGTTTTTCGACACCCGCTCTAATCAAACGCTCGGCGGCTGGCACCCAGACGCTTTTTCCCTCGATCGGATATATCTTCCAAGAGTAAAACAGCCAAACATTCCCCCCTTTTTCCCTCGTGACGGAGATGGCAGGCTCAGTCTCTAATCGTGCCAAGGACCAATTCCTCAAGGTCAGGGACACACTCCTCCAGCGGAATCCTGCGGTAATGGTTTCTTGGAACGCCGAATGTCTCTTGACAGGGCTCACATCAACTTTTTAGTCGCCATTCCTTAGTGTTTCCTCCGCCGCCGCCACACTGCACAGTCTAATGGGAATTTCACCCTGTGCTCCACTCGCAGTAAATTCACCCAAACATTCCCCATCTGTAAAAGTTGAACCCGTTAAAATTATTCAGTCTCAGTTATTTGGTATCTATACCTTTTGAGGTGTGGCTTGGAAAGAGAGCTTGCTTTCAACGACATATGGGAGGGATAGGAGATTGAAACCAATTGCATTGATTGTAGATTGGTGTCCGGGAAAGTAAGCCAGGAACGCTATTTTTGAGGCCAACTTGCCCAAGAGATACAGAACATGTGACAATTAACACCATTTTCTAGTGTTGGATGTTTTTTCTAGCGAAAAAGTTTATACTCCTGCGCCTAATACAGCCTGATATAATATAGCAACCAAACATTTTTAATTTTGGACCATTTCCAAGCACCATGCAAGGCAACAAGTCTGGTTGCTCCAAATTCTAGGAAAATGCGCTGCTTATCTCCGGGAAGCTGTATAACACATTTCTGTTATTCCAGCCAGGATTCCTTTGCAATTCTTGCAAAAAGTATAGGGGACATTTTGCGCCAAACGTGACAGTGGAAGAACATTCCTTGGGGTAAATCCATCTTGTTTGTGATTGCTATTTTTGGAAACGAGGCAAAGAAAATATTGAGAGGTGAAGTTTTTTCTTAAATAAAGTTTCGCCTTACTGTCTGGATAGAGAGCTGACCCTCAGTAACCCGCTTTCTGCGCTAATGAAAGGGATATTTACAAGAAATTATCTTTTTGCATATTCAAACAAACTGCATGGACAATGACAGAAGGGTGAAACGGTTGGGTGGTTTCTTGTTTGCAAACACTTGTACATTTGTCTCGCAAAAGCGGTTGCGTCAGTGGCTTAAGTTGATTGGTTAGCCCTATTGTGTTCATTTGTTACATTTCTTCTTCAGCACACACCGGGGGATAGCCGAACCGCACTTTTCAAAAATTAAAGAACCAAATCATTCTTCTTCAGCATATGTTGGTTCTATGTCGATAAAGCTTTCGCTGCAAAAAATTGGGAAATCTAGCCTTTCCGCAGCTTAATGGGTTCAAAAAAACCAGCGCAGAGAATTAACGAATTGGAAACAAGGGACTGGGACAATCGCAAGCGATCTGCGTATGTCAGAATGGGCCGAGGCTGACCAGGGATCCAGGAAATGCTCCTTGTCGATAGCGACGGATTTTTTTCGTTGGTGGATATGCTATTTTCATTCCCTTCGAATGTCGGCAACTAAGAGGGAACCTTTTGGTATTTTTTACTGTGCGAAAAGTTAGGCTATTTGTTTCCTGAGAGAATCTTTTACTCTTTACTTATCTTGACTGTACAGGGAATTTGTATAATGGTTACATGCTTCCAAAGCAACAGATCAATAAGACGCCGTGAACACCCTAGAGGCAAAGCTGGAGGGCAGCAACTAGGCGAAGTGTCATACTGATGCTCATTTTCCAATCTGCGTCAAGATGAAAAGACGTACTTTTGAGTCCTTCCGGATACAATCAGATTTAGAAAGGGAATACACATGCCTGTTAAAACCCTTCAGCAAACTGTTACAGGTAGTTTTCATTTTCTGAAAATCGCGGCACAAGTTCTTGCATACTTTGACTGGTAAAATCGGTTTTTGTATAGGGGGAACACGGGGGGTATTTACTGTAACAGACAAGCTTGCTGATACTCAATCAACTTGAATAGCGAACCGCACTTTTCAAAAATGAAAGAACCAAATCATTCTCCCACTTGAATAATAGTGTTCATGTACATGAAATATTGAGGCAGGCGCTGATGGCACTTCGCTCTACCGGCAAGTAGAGGTAGCGCAAAATTCAAAAAAGGCTCTCGGCTTTCCTCAGGGGTGCCCGCATGGATCTCTTGATCCAATTTAAATGTTTATATTAAGACTAGTCTTCCTGCTGAGGCCTCCTCTTTAATTCTCTCATTTCTATCGTATCGATATCTGATTTAGTAAATTGTATCTAAAGCTACAAATGCGTTCCTGTTTTTTATTTTTAAATTGACAAACCATGGTCCTCATCAATTTTGTTTCGATTCTAATTTAGTAACGTTTCAGAATTTGTTGGTACTGTACAGTAAACGAAATACGAAGTCCTACACAAGTCAATTACAATTCTTGGAAATACTGTACAAAGATAGAATAGCGCGCAGCTCACGAGTAGTCGCATATGATAGACCAAAAGAGGAACACGTAAGCAGGTATTAATATCGACTCTTTCTCTTCTAACCCAAACCCTGAAGAATCATAGGAAGGGGAACAAATTTCAGAAAAATCAAAGGCAAGAAACCACTGTCTGGTAGTGCGCTTTGTAAAATTCCAGTCTACAATGACACGTGAAACACTTAAGAGGATTTCAAAAGTTATTTAGATGCCTCCCGCGACTGCTAGTTCACGCCAGTATTTGAATCATATAAAGTAGTGTGACGTAATTAAACGTAGGCATGACCTCGATTTGCATCGTTACAACAGCTCCGTATTTTGCCTTTGACTTTGCATTTCCTGTATTACCCGAGCGAGGGACCTGATGTGCGCAAATTCGCGCACGAAAAAATCTAGATGAGGACCATGATTGTATACAGTATCGGAATTGGGAAGATATTTTTACAGTTTTTGAATTTGCAAGATATTTTTAATTTGGGTGAGTGTGGCAAATTCGTCGGCTGATTTTTTTTCATTTTAGGACACGCTGTCATAGTAGATGTCAGTACAGTTCCAGGTTGTGGGTGATACGACAAGTAGCTCTGAAAGGTCTATATAATGGCCACATCAATTCCCACCCCTGGCCGATGGATGGCTGGCATGGGTATGGCACCTAGATATTTACCTTGAGGAAATATCTTCTAATAGTCTCTCTGGTTCACACGATTACCGTGAATACATTTTATGGTTATTAGTATGTTTGTTGAGACTTTTGGGGTAGCCAAAAGTCTATATAAGCCGAGTAAACTGCTTCCTTTAGTGGAGGTGAAGCAAGTTGGCAGACAACTTCAAGCCAAGTCCCGAGTAGTAGGAAGTTGAGAGTCAACTTCAGACCCAAGAAAACTTTTTCTTACGCTAGTCGCAGAGCGTCGGTGGTAGACCCTGCCCCTTTTATACTTGCTTGTAGCTTCCTCAACTCTCTTCTATATACACTCCCTTTTGTTCGTTCAACAATACCACGGCAGCACTTTTGTCGCTCGCAACACCTCCTTCTCAGGGTAATTGGTTCTGAGGATCTCTTCCCCCGCCGATTTACCCCTATCATTTGGTACTCTTGTGGAGGGGGTTGCACCCGAGGTATTCGAGTTGAGCAGTAGTAAGGAACACTTCGGGGGATTTCTTTTCTGTAATCATGGATCTCAACGCTGCTCGTATAACGTTCACAGGGGCAAGACTGAAGACGTTGAGGAGTTTCTTTACACATATGTCAACGTTGTGATGCGAGAGAAGGGCGATGAAGAGAAGGCCGCAAGTATCTTCGCCTATCTTCATGGTGACGCAAAGCACAAATATAAGTCCAAGTTTATCGACGGGTGGTCTCTTAACGGGAATGGGCGTAACTTCGGTGAGGTATGTGAGTGGCTTGTGAAAGAGTATGCTAAGGAGGTAGAACCAGATGAGATGATTCGTACCGCCATAGAGGCCCGGCTCAACTTCGACGATTTGTTAAGCTCATTGGTGTACTTGTGTGATCTTTATGAAAAGGCTGGGTTCAACGCCCAAGCCAAGTACGGAATGCTGCGTAAGGCGGCTATGGGGATAAGCGGCTCTCCGATTTCCTCCTCATCAAGGGCCCTCACACTTTTGATGAACTGAAGGGTACCATAGTAGAATTTGTCAAAAATTCGGAGACGTTTCAGTCACTGAGTGAGGTACCGAGGGAAACCCGCACATCGATGTCTATCGTACATCCTGAAAAGAATTATCAAAGGCCGGCTACTAGTGCAGCGGCATTAGAATCTGTCAGGAGCGATGTCAAAAACTTGGAAGAAAGGTTGGAAACCCGATTCGATAATCGACTTGACATGATAACCTCGCAGTTGGAAAGCCTTACTCTTACCATTAAGAAGAACCAGTCTGGGGCCCCTAAGGCCGCAGAAGTCTGTTCTTACTGTCACAAGCCTGGACACTTTGCAAACAGGTGTCCTGATAATCCACATAGAAACACTCGTTGTGCAAAGTGCGGTCGATATGGGCATCATGAAAGTAACTGCTGGTCTAAAGACAACAGAAGAGCAAATTTATCGGAAGCAAGGAGTGAGTCAGGACCAGAGGTGAAAATCTTACAAAATAGAAGGGATCAAAGGTTGACGGATGCCGGTAACGTATCCATCGCTGAAGAGATTAGTCAAGTCAATGTGACAAAAAGGGATGGGGAAGGGAACATTTTATCGAAGAAACCTAGGCTAGAGTATGGAATGCTGGAGCATATCCCAGCACCTGTACCTCCTCGAACCAAGAGGTCTGATCAAGTTGTTCCAGGAGTGGGAGTCACTCCGGCCAAGAAGACGAAAAAGAGTAAGAAAGTTAAGAGTATCTCTAAGGACGTACTAGAGTATGTGAAGAGGTACAATTTGGTGGCTGAGCTTGCATCGGCCCCAACTGGGATAACGTTTGGTCAACTTTTGAGGGGCGACGCAGAGGATGCGAGAAAAGAACTCAAAAAAATTATCAGGTCTAATAAGTCCGCTAAGGGTAAGAAACTGTTTCTTCAATCGGCCTCGACAGCACCAAGACGTCTTAAGCTGGTACCAGTCAAAGTATTGGGTATGAAAACCCAAGCTCTCTTCGATTCGGGTGCTGTTCCAAACCTCATTTCAGAAACTTTGGTGACAGATCTAGGTCTCGAAATTACTCCAACGACTCGAAAAATAACTGTAGCGGATGGAACCGTCTCAAAATGCATGGGCACTGTTGACAAGGTTTCCGTGTTCTTTGGGGACTCTAAAGTTGATGTAGACTTTCTTGTCATGCCGGATCTCCCTTTCGATGCAATCATTGGCTGCCCCACAATGGAAAGACTAGGACATGCATTGACTTGGGCAACCAAATGGTTTCAGTTAATATTGACGGCAGAACCGTGAAGATGCCCCTGGATTTCGACAAAAGCACGCATCCTGAAGATTTAAAAGAAACGGACAGTGAAGATTTCACTTCTAGCTATGACAGCGAAGATTCGGAACCAACTAACACTTTCGGAAGTGGAAAAGGGTACCCTCGGGGGTAATGAACATGGCATGGGACGATTATGATTCCGGGTTTGAAACAGATGACGACTGGATTCTAGGATAAGTTTGAAACCCGAATGTGTTTCTTTTTGCGATGATATCGAATCAAAGGACAGAATTCGGAGCATGAAAGAAGATTACCTTTGCAAAGAAAATAAGAATACGTCGAATTCCATATATGAAGATGTGAGCACGACGGAAGAGGTCCTTCAAAATATTGAGGTTGAGGATCAAGAAGAAAAAGGGCGCCAAATGGCAGAAATCCAAGGAAAAGTGCAGCACCTTCCCGCCCCCGCCTCACTGAAAATATCCGACATGTTAACATCTTCCGAAGTAATTGCATGGAGCGTTTCAGATTTAAGACAAGCAAGTGTACCGGTTACTCACTCGTTCGAACTTACCGACACTCAACCGATTTACCACAAGCCTAGACGTCAACCGCCAAAATATGACCAATTTATCTCAGAAAATGTTACAAGTATGCTGAAAAATGATATTATTCGACCAGTTTCATCCCCATGGTCGTTTCCAGTTGTGGTCGCACCAAAGAAGGATGGAAAGCTGCGTTTTTGCGTCGATTACCGACAACTGAACCAGAGAATGATACCCGATCGATTTCCGATTCCGAACATGGAGGAGATCCTCGAGGACCTGAAGGACGGGAGATATTTCACCTCAATTGACCTTTACACTGGCTATTGGCAGATTCCATTGGATGAAAAATGTAAGGAAAAAACAACCTTTACCAGCAAAGCCGGTACGTTCAGGTTCGAAGTGATGCCTTTTGGTCTCATGAATGCACCAGCTACATTCCAAAGAATGATGAACGAGGTTTTGAAAGGACTTCCATTCGCAAGAGTCTATATCGATGATGTCGTCATATTCTCAGAAACATTGGATCAGCACATCTCGCACGTCAAGACAGTTGTGGAGAGGATATCGGAGTATAGCTTGAAAATTAAGTTGAGCAAATGCTTCTTTGCGAAAACTTCTATCCAATTACTCGGTCATATCGTCGACCAAGAGGGAATTAGAGTGGATCCAGAGAAAACGAAAAAAATAAAGTTGGCACCAAGGCCCGCTTCAAAGACGGAGGTCCGAAGCTTCTTAGGACTGGCCTCATATTACAGAAGATTTATCAAAGATTTCGCCAAGACTGCAGCACCGTTACATGCCAGCACTACGAAGAACGGAAAATTTTACTGGAACAAGGAAATGGAAACTGCATTTCAGGAGCTTAAAGATAAGCTATGTGTCCCCCCAGTTCTCATGTACCCAGATTTCAAGAGACCATTCGTTGTGGAGACAGATGCCTCAGAACGGTCTTTGGGTGCCGTTTTGTCCCAAAAAGATGAAAACGGAAGACTACACCCTGTTCAATTCGCAAGCCGAACTCTGAATGACGCGGAAAAGAGATACTCAGTCTGCGAGAAAGAAGCGCTAGCTGTCGTCTTCGCGCTGAAAAAGTTTCGCGTATACCTTTTATCACTCGAGAAATTTGTCTTGATAACTGATCACCAGGCACTTAAAACAGCATTCCAAAAGAAGGATGTACATCACCGCTTGGCCCGATGGCTCGACATTTTCGCAGAATATCGGTTTGAAATTGTGTATAGACCCGGACGCAATAATCAGCCTGCCGATTACCTATCCCGCTTGAGGGACGCACTGATTCCAAATGAAAAAGCTTCGGAGGACATCGTCGGAGTCGCCGAGTTGCAGTTGCCGAACGATAACGAGTACGAAGCTAATATTCACGGACTGATCAAATTCCTCGATGGACTAGAAATGAGAAAGGTTGATCTTGAACACCGAAATTGGGTACGCAGGAATCAAAAGGCTTTTACATTGTGGAATGGGAAACTTTCCGGCACACTAAAGCCGGTCCCCGACTAGTGGCCCCTTTGAAAGAAAGAATGAAGATCTTGAGGACTTTCCATGATGAGCTAGGGCATTGGGATCTCGAAACAACCAAAAAATTCGTAACTGAGAGATTCTGGTGGCCCGGTATCCATAAGGACGTCTATAACTTCGTGAAAAGCTGCGACAACTGCCAAAAATTCACTCCAATACGGAAGTATAAGACAACTCTAAGTTTTCCAGTTTCCGGTCTCTTTGAAACCTTCTCAATTGACTTCGCGGGCCCGTTCAAGGAAACTTCTTCCGGAAACAAATATCTCCTTATAGGGGTGGAACATCTTACTGGATGGCCAATAGCAGTTGCAGTCGAGGAGGCAAATGCTGAGGTGGTACTGAGATTCATCGAAAAAGAAATAATTGAACCGTTTGGTCTTCCAAAAAGGATCATCTCGGATAACGCCCTTTGTTTTACTGCAACTTCACTGCTTCGTTTTTGGAAGAGAAAGGGATTCAGCTGAAGACCGTTCTCGCATACGCTCCTATGTCCAACGGGAAAGCGGAGAGGATGGTTGGAACCATCAAACGAGCAATATCGAAAACTATGTTGGAGAATGAAATCCAGTGGGAAGATGCCTTACCAAAAGTGTTATACGGCTACCGTCGAAGAAGAGGAAGAAATGGACGCTCACCATTCGAGCTAATGTACGGAAGGGCTCCTAGAATGTTACAGAGAGACATGGAAACAAATATTATCGATGAAGAGAGTAGGGAAGTTGAACTACTGGCCACCGAAGGCTGGAGATCACACCGCGCGCTAACACAGACAAGAAATAAGGATGCAGAACCTGCAGTCAGAACCTTTTCAGTTGGCTCTAAAGTACTTGTAGTACATGGAAAAGCAATGCAGCAGGCTGTGAAGTGGCCGGCCTTCCAAACCAAGTACTCGAACCCTTGCATCGTCACGGAGGAAAGACACCCGCACTATCAGCTCTGTTCAAGCTCAGGGAAGAGATCAAGGAGGGCCATCCATGCACGTCGTCTGGTCCCTTACCATCAGAGGCCTGAAGAATTCCTTCTCACACAGGACTATGCGCAACCACGGGGCATACTCATCTTTAACTATAGAATGATTCCTATGGGAGGAAAAAGGGCCTGGGAATGGATCATCTCGGTTACGCGGGACTACTACGAACTCCACGTAATCATCCATTTCTACATTAATATATGCCTATGTTTTCGTACGTTGAACGGACCATTGCTACCTGAAGAAGATTTCCGACTATTAATAAGAGTTCTATTTTCATTCCAAAACGGAAGGTTCACGGAAGCAGGTCCAGAGTTTGTGGAGGTAATATATCATTACTCTATAGGAAGATATGGAATGGTAGCTGCTGGAGACTTGTCGCAAACGTATCTGAATATTATCCGTCCAATTTACGTATTTCTCAAGAACAACCAAGACGTGCGACTGAGAGGTTACGCCTTACCCCCGGATATGGAATACAGGCTGGTCCCGTATCCTCTATGGGAACCTTACGTTTCTCCGCCACAAATTGGGAACGTTGGAGGCGGCGAGGATCCTCCTGAAGCAGTGATGATGACCAGAGGAGGACCTTCAGGAGACAACAACCCGCCCAGAAGAGGTTCCGGTCGTCCCCCGAGAGGACCTCGTGCAGGTCCCAGTACGTCAGGAGCTGGTCGCGGCCATTCATCGGGACCGTCCACCACAACTTCATCTCTAGCTCTCCTTCACAACCATGCACAGCATACAGTCGGAAGAAGAAGATTATCTTTTTGGCTGCGCAATATCTCCGAGGATGCGAACGATGCGCAGGTCATTTCTTATTTCATGATAAGCATCTGTTTATGTTTTAGGGCGCTACATGGACCGCACTTATCTTACGAAGATTCGTTCTTGATGATGCGCGTCTTCTTTTCTTATCGACATCCATTCCTCCGGCATCTTCCAGAAGAGTTTGCATATCACATATATTTTTTCACTCTTGGAAGATTCGGAAGAGTCACGGAAGAAGAATGTATTCAACCCCACCTCGATGTGATCAAACCAATATATGAGGCTATGCTACAAAGTGAGGTACCAGTAATGCGAACCTACTTTTTAGAGCATCATATTGGTAATCAGTTGCATCCGTACCCGTTTGAGAGACCATACATTTTATCAATAAGACAGCGAACACTAACGGAAGCAGAAGAAGAGCAGTGACGAGTCGGGACGTTCGTCTTGAGCGAGAGGGCGTGATGTGCGCAAATTCGCGCACGAAAAAATCTAGATGAGGACCATGATTGTATACAGTATCGGAATTGGGAAGATATTTTTACAGTTTTTGAATTTGCAAGATATTTTTAATTTGGGTGAGTGTGGCAAATTCGTCGGCTGATTTTTTCATTTTAGGACACGCTGTCATAGTAGATGTCAGTACAGTTCCAGGTTGTGGGTGATACTACAAGTAGCTCTGAAAGGTCTATATAATGGCCACATCAATTCCCACCCCTGGCCGATGGGTGGCTGGCATGGGTATGGCACCTAGATATTTACCTTGAGGAAATATCTTCTAATAGTCTCTCTGGTTCACACGATTACCGTGAATACATTTTATGGTTATTAGTATGTTTTTGAGACTTTTGGGGTAGCCAAAAGTCTATATAAGCCGAGTAAACTGCTTCCTTTAGTGGAGGTGAAGCAAGTTGGCAGACAACTTCAAGTCAAGCTCCGAGTAGTAGGAAGTTGAGAGTCAACTTCAGACCCAAGAAAACTTTTTCTTACGCTAGTCGCAGAGCGTCGTGGTAGACCCTGCCCCTTTTATACTTGCTTGTAGCTTCCTCAACTCTCTTCGATATACACTCCCTTTTGTTCGTTCAACAATACCACGGCAGCACTTTTGTCGCTCGCAACACCTCCTTCTCAGGGTAATTGGTTCTGAGGATCTCTTCCCCCGCCGATTTACCCCTATCAGGACCTTCACCCGAAGTTCAGGGCCATCCTGTTACAAAGGCGTGCCGCGATACGGGGTGATTCGAACGAGGCATGCTTTGTTGAACGGACCAGTGGCTGCGTTTTAGTTGGTTGTCTTTAGCACCTTCTCTCCTCGCATGGCCTTCACAGCCCCTCTGCGGGGTTTAGCCAACATCTCCATTACAGTAAATGAACCCCATTTTTTCCGTCGCAGCAAAGAGGCCTCAAGATTCCATGTTATCAAAAAAATGAGTAAACCCAGCTATTTCCCTATTTTACTTTACTGGACTAGTTAGGTATAAAGCTGAAAGGAAGATGCTACCTCGTTGCAATTTCGTTTCACAACGTAATCATCTCCAAAGCTCCCCCGGTTCTTAGCCATCCAAACTCTCCCAGTGAACACACACATCATTCCTAGTATTATAAGTAATAATACCGTGTGATTCTGCAAGATGTAACAAGTCCTCCCAAATTGCTGTCCTGACCCGTTGAGGTTTTGCGGATAGGGTGAAAAAGTTGCCACGGTCGTTTGTTCTGTTAAGATTAATGTTTAAGGGACGGTCATTAAGAAAGCGCAATATCTCGCTGGAATGGTATCTCAAGCGGAATGATACTAAGTATCCCATTTATAGACGTTCAGAGCTTCGTCAGACTTAGGGAAGGACTCCTACTTACAATACATAATTGAAATTAAAGGAAAACTTGTCCTATTGCTCAATGTTTCCATTTCATACATATACTTTCACCGTGTTGAATCCTTATGAATCATCTGGGCGTGAAAAGCTTATTCAGGAGGAAAGGAGTATATGGACATGGGGTTTCCAAAGCTGACCAAAAACGAAAATGGGACATCTTATTCTTCTGGCAATCATTGATTGTAAGACGCCCGCGTAAACTTGCCTGCCCCAATTCGAAGATTAAACTCCTAGAACCACCAACTTGTTTGATTATTTATACCATTCATCTGCATCAACTCTACTGAGGGGGAGAATTTTGGGTGCGTTACTGACTACGGATGTAAAACAGTTATTTCCCGAGACGGAAAGAGGCAGCTCTGTGTATGCATGAGTGTCAATACTGCTGTGCCATGAGTTTTCTCATTGTCCGCAAAAAGTTAAAAAGTCTCGATTCCGATCACTCCCAGTAATGCGGACATCGTTCGCCTTTTATAAACACAGCACATTATCGTGCACAATTGACATACTGTTCAGCGAACAACCATTCGGGGAAAACAAACTGACCATTTTTTCAAAGCAATAAACCACACTACAGTTACCCTATGATCGTGCATATTGGGGAAAATGGTGCGTATTTATTTGAAGTTTCCTACAGTACACCTTGGGTATGGTGGTCTGACAAAGCATTGCTTGGAACATGATGGCTCTGCAACATCATTCTCCTGTAACACATCTTGAATTATTTGTGTTTCTTTTTGCTGTGAAACGGGCGACTAGAACATTATGGCGGATTCTAGGCATCTCTGCAACGCGCAGAGCTCATGGGCGCATTTATCCCGCCCGATCAATCGTTCCGTGCACTTTTGCGTTGGAAAACTGTTGGAGAATCTGTGGGACAAGTTCCCCGCATTTTGTAAACCACGGAGACCGTTTCTGTTGGAGTTCTACTGTAGCAACCGAATACCGAGTTGGCATTTGCATCAAGGAGTAAAATATGCCAAATCAGCCAAACAGGCAGGGCTGAAGCGCACCTTCCCGTTGCTGGTAACGAATTGCAGCACTGAACTGTTAGGAAGTATATCCCTAAACTTGTCCTGTGGCGAGTATTCTGTCCTGTAGTGTCGTTGGGCGAATCAGCATTAACTTTGAAGCTGGTGTGGCACCCCGTCATCGTCCTTCCTTTCGATCTTGGTATCTGTAGTTGAACCCATCCTCACCAACGGTTTAGTACTGTACTGTATTACAGTACAGCATGGTACAATACTGTACAGTATGGTTCAAATAAACTTTGTTTTTGTAAGCAGTGACTGTTGTTGAACCCTCACGACAGGACAGTATGCACTGTCTTTGCTGAGCCGGAACCCCAGGGAACCAATGTTATACCCCATTGCTTATAAAAAAGACTGGCGGTGAAAAGTGAGCACTCAGTTCACCCCGAGCTAAAAATCACTTTAACATTTGCCAATTTATACATTGGCAGTGGACTTTATTAACATTTTAAAAGCCCCGTGCTATTCACCACTCTATTTGGTCACATGTCTTTATTTCCAGTTGCGACTTTGAGAAAAGTCTACTCTAAAAACCCCACGAGACTGGCCCTTTGATATGTAAGATGTGTACTTTTTAATTCCATAGAATGTAGTCAACATTCCGCCTCTGGTGAAAACGCCACTAGATTGGCTTATCCACTGCATCAACCCTGTGTGGTGTGTTGTCGAAATATGTTCCAACTCCTATTCTAATGTAACAGCTTTTTAAAAACGAGGAAGGATACTCTAGCCGTTCATGTAGTCCATTCCAGCAAGTTTCAGGTTCAACCAGTATGACAACTTTTACCGTCAATCGGCAAGTCTCTCCTGAGCTTCCAAGGGGGTTTAATAGTTTGTCTGAATAACCAGATAACTTACCAATTCTCCACTCCGATCGTTTGTAGTTCAGTGAGCCGAGCATTTCCTCCGCCGCCGATGGATCAACCAACAAAAATGCAACTTCCGCAGAACTCCTGTGCTGCCCTTCATGCTACACAAACAGCGCTGCAAGTCATCCGATGCTCCTCACTTCTCGAAACATTCCCGAAATGATGCCACCAGGGATGTTTGAAACGCGGTAACAAGCTTATTCCACGCTCAGGCCTTGCTTTTATTGCTCTATCCGTTATTGCTTATAGAACATACCGCAGATCCTGTTCAAGGAGCAGGAAACTAGGGACAAGTATGACATTTCCAGTTTTGTTAACGAAATAAATTGTGCAATGACAAACTGCATGAATCTTGCATATTGACTAAGTTCTTATCAAAATGAGTAAACAACACGTCCGTTACGGCGAGGTACCAGAAGGTCTTTTTGTCCAGCAACCAATACATCACAGTTACAGAGGCCTACAAAATGGAACAACCTACAGCAGCAAAGCGCGCGACGAAACCACTTTGCAACTGAAATCTTGCCCTTGCACAAAACGCACGGAAGTCTATTTCAAGACTTCGCATCCTCTCCAGTCTGTGAGTGAAGATGAGGGCACGCAACTATGACAACGAAATGTAGGTTTCGCCCCGTGACAGAAGCAAGGGACAGTAAAATGATTTTCGCCACTGACTACTCAAAAGAGTGCCAGTGGCAAGTATTATCGCGTCACGATCTTGGCAATGAATTCTCAATGCTTTGGGCAGCTATTTAGCATATTTTGTCTGGAAGGGGCAGCAGTTGATGACGCATGTCGCATGCTAAACATCTTGGAATCTAAGGATTGTTTGGCTTACTCGGACAGGGCTTCCGAATTGGATTG
Source organism: Kappaphycus alvarezii (assembly GCA_002205965.3). Classification (NCBI taxonomy): domain Eukaryota; phylum Rhodophyta; class Florideophyceae; order Gigartinales; family Solieriaceae; genus Kappaphycus; species Kappaphycus alvarezii. The sequence goes on from NADL03000776.1 coordinate 226,572, forward strand.
CTGTGATGCGTTTCGGGACACATCAGAGCATATCAAAATTTGCACCAGAATCCTTGGTGACACAATTGCAAATGAACTGACGCGGTCTTCCGCAAGTTTAAAGGCCAATGACTTTTAATGATGGCCATCCACTGAACTTCTCATGTTGCGCTCTCAATTGGCTTGGCATAGGACAACATATTCAATGTTAGATGAGATTAAGTACCAATATTCATGTGGGGCACGAGCTTCATATTCTGAAATAATTTTTGTTGGAGTTGTTTGCAGAACTTCAAGGCTGTCACTAGGTCAGTTAATCATCCTAGTTATCCCTGGTGTACAATACTCTGCGTAGACTTGAGACTGGTTTAAATACAGCATCAGGGGTTGTGTATGATACATTACCGAGGACAGTTTGCTATAAGTCTGAAAGTGCGATAATTCGCGTCCACAATGGTCCACTCTCGTACCTATTCCAGGGTACTTGTACAATGATACTTAGAAAACTGCTTCCAAACTCTAAGGGTCAGTGTCCTCGCTTATGTTCTCGTGAAAATGCAGGCAGTATGGCTAGTACCAACAAATGTTTGAGTTTTCATGGAGCAGTCTCCAAGATATGCCTGCCTAACGGCTCGAGGGAGGGTATGCACATTTGCCTTGCAGGTAGTTGAAACTGACAACCATGCCGACTGTTTCGTGGATAGCAATTGTTTACAGCGACGTTAGAGCGACTAGGAATTACTAGAGAGCTGGCCAGGGTATGATGAAGAGTACGTGAAGTCGGCATTTCCAGGGGAGAATAATTTTTACAACTTTGCAAGAAAGTCTGATTCGTGATTTTATGGAGCCAAAAACGAGCAGTACGTGCGACCTATCGTATACTACCGGTTCACATTTTCCAATTTTAAAACTAGAGTGGTAATCCAATAGTGAGACTGTGCAAAGATAGTCGTAAGAAAATAGCTGCTTCGAATATTTGACATGTTGAGCTTGAGAGATACGAGCGTGTAACAGTGTGGCTGAAAATTGCATGAGATGGATGGCGCCAGGCTTGTCAATGAATGGGTTGCAAAGCATCGCATATATCTTCCAAGAGTAAGAAACCCAAACTTCTCCCCTTACAATATACATGCCATACAACATAAACCTGTCATTTGGTATGAGGTAAAAGTTTACTACCATGTTGTGAATTGTCGGAGTTATTGTTGCAATCTTTGGAAATAGCCCACACAGATCTGTTATCTCAGTAAGACTCGAATCTCATGGAAGCCCAGAGACACAAAAGCTACAATATTTTGCAAAAAATGTTAATTTGGGGGTTAATTTGCTGTGGTAGATAGATATTTGGGTTGGTACCCAGTAAATTTGTACCAACCTGTTCCCGTTTGTAGTGCAATCTTCTCGCCTAACTCACCCGATTGATGACTTTTTGCGTATGACTTCTGTTTTATACGAAACTCAAATGACACGTGCCAAGCACCCAGATCGGATATATCTTCCAAGAATAAACCACCCAAACCTTTCCCCCAAATCGAATACTTTTATCATGACAGGAACTAAAGCGCTGCTACTCTTGGGCAAGTTGGCTGAAAATTTGGGAGCAAAGTGAATTGATATCTTCCGGATGACCTGATCTAAACATGGTTGTCACGTACAAAAATTAATGTCTCACATGGTGAACTACGGAATTGCGATTGCTTTCTGAGAGTATTGCACGCACTGCAGTGATAGGTTTCGGATTTGAAAAGAATGATATGGGGACAGTGGCGATCAGTGCAGTCTTGTGGTCGTCTAGTAAAATGAGCACGAATATGCTAAAGAATAGTGTCTCGTAGACATGTACCTATTTTCTTAATGTTGTAAATCTGACGTTATGAGGGTGGACGAAGAGTTGGGATATTACCAGTTAGCTACTTATTCGGTGACGCTATACGCTATTACAAATAGTGTGTATTTCTAGCCTTGGGTGTTTTGTACTCAAAGATAGAGACAGTCGTCGTTGTACGAGGAATGAAATGACAGAACTAATGAGGCAGATGCCGATACAACTTACGGAGGATACGGAGTTGGCTAGCATATGTTTGTATTCCATTGTGTACAGTATTGGGCCACTGTATGATCACCGGTTGTAACCGCCAATGAGGGATTTGAACAACCAAGCCTCTAGAATGGTTCCCACTACGGTGCGGGAGCGTAGTTCCTTCCCCATTACTGTGTCGGTATACCCTTTTCGAGTCGATTGTGGTTGTCTGGAAATCCATGGGATACATCGGATGTATCATCCAAGAGTAAAACACCCAAACATTTCCCCTACGGTATTTACAGCATGTAATTCTCCCGTGAAAAGCCAGACCGAAACAATGTCTGCAAACCTGGCTGGGAGGGGTTGTAATCTCCCGAAACGTTTTCTGTGGTTAGCTGTCCTAGTGTCTATCATGGTAGGACACAGGGGTTTTATTTATGGAAGACGGAACTGCAACGCTAACTCAGACTTAAACTCTTTACTGCATTAGATAATTTGGGCATCCTCTCCTGCACCAATGAATGCAGTGGTGGTAAATCCTTACGAGTTGTACAGTATGGCACAGAAGCGTGCGGAGGGTATTCAGATATAAACTACGAATGCGAGCGGCGGGTGGAAACCTATCGTGCCTGCATCACTTGGAGACTAAAAGCAAAACGGTTAACGAAGTCGCGAAGCTCCTATTGGAGGGAGGAACCGCGACCGGAAGCAGCGAAGGAAGCAAGGCGGCGGAATTCATGAATGAATGCAGTAGCGTGAACGTAGTCAGTCCTCATACGCGATAGAGAGCAGTAATGCACCAACTGATAATTGAGCGCGGAAAGGTATTAACTTACTGTGGGTCTTCTGATAGGGATAAATCGCCCGGAGAAGAGATAATCAGAACCAATTACCTCAAGGAGGTGTTACAGGCAACAAAAGTTCTACTGTGGTACAGTTGAGCGAACCGAAAGAGGCGGGGAAGGACGACAGTTGATAGGTCTACAAACGAGTATAGAAGGGGCAGGGTATACCACTTATGCTCTGTGAACACCGTAAAAAAAATGGTTCTTCGGTCTGAAGTTGACTATCAACTTCCTAACTATTTGGGGATTGACGTGCAGTTTTCTACCAACTTGCTTGACCTCGAAATGAGGAGGCGGTTTGCTCAGCTTATGTAGAGCTTTTCGCTAAGTCTCAAACAAATATAATAAGAACCGCAAAGTGCATAAAATAGAATCGTGTAAACGAGAAAGGCTAACAGCAGAAAATATCAGAATAAATATGAATATTTCTTGCTCAAAATCTTAGTTTCCGGGATCAGAGCCAAAAACCCCTATGAAATATCCAAACCTGCAATGAAGTCCCTGTAAATCTTGTCGAACGGCCCAGAATGATAGATAGCCCCATTGGACATATCTAGCACCTCCAATCTCTCCCCACAACCTTCAACTTCCTCTTTATTCCCGTCAGAGGGGTCCGAAATAACGATTACTCCCTCATTCTCTCCTCCGTCCTCTGCAGTAGCTCCCTCACCTTTGTACACTAGTGGCTCCCACAGGTCCACCCAGTCACCCAAATCTTCCGATCCTTCCACATTAGCCTCAGACTTCTCCTCTTTTGCTTCCCCTTCCCGTGCTTCCTCCTCTTCTTCCTCTTCCTCCTCGAAGCAGTGCAGGCGGACCCACTCCTGAACTCGTTCAAGGTCCATTGTTCTATAATAATCATCACAGTGATTTGGCCCACTGGCTATCAAGGCCGGGGCGTTGAGGGGGCGATGGGCTCTGAATGACTTTGCAAACGGGCGGAAGTTGGTCATGTTGAGAGCAAAAGGTGGATGAGCCGGTAGGGTGGTTGATCGAAAGGTTTTTACCTCAACGGCGTCGATGTTGAACTTTAAAAAGGATGAGGTTTTCGGAAATTTTCACGGTCTTGAACTAAATAAAAAATGTGAGGCAATTCTGCAGCTTTAAATTTGCATGCAATCAGGGCAATAACAAAAAGTATGCTTGATGAAATATCGGAACTGAATTTGGAGGACGAAGCGGATGACGAGTCGAAAGATTTCCTTGTTGAAAAAGGAGGACAAAAATACTCACAGATAAAATAGAAAACAGAGTTTTACTTTGAATTTGGATTCGTAGGGAAAAAGTTGTTCCAGGATTCTGTTCTTAAAAGAAAATAGGTAGAAAGAGTTGTTTTGAAAACCCAGAAGGGCTGAATAAGAAAGAAGTTTGTGGAGAGGACCGCTTTCCTACATGAAGGACCTTTTCTATAACAACATCTTCCCCGACAAAATCCTAAAAATGATAAATTCCTATTCAATGAGTAGATGAAGAGGTTTATGGAGTTAAATGGGGTCGTTTACTTAAATGTCTGAGTAAATGGGGTGGTACCGACGTTCATGAGGTGCTTTACTCAATTTTCTTGATTATATGTGGTTAATGGGATATGGGATTGGTTTACTGCGACTGATGCAAATGTTACGAGTCCAGTGGATTAAGTGCTGTCGGTGAAAATTCTAAAGATGAACTCTATATGCGTCTGCCACGAAAGGAAATTCTAAGTTCAAGGTCTATTGTGGTTGTCTGTAGTACTTCGGGATGGAGTCGAACATATTTTCCGAGATGAAAGCACTCGAGTCTTTCCCAAAGTGAGAAGAGATCAGATCCTCCTTTGAAAGACACAAGGACTCCATGCTTAGAATTCAGACTACGCTCTTGCCCTGATGGTCACATAACGAGACCATCCTATTGAAAAAAGGGAAATAAGGGTGTTCATTTGCTTAATAGATATGCTGTCTGAAACTCATTCAACTTGTGTGGTAGTGTGCATGCACGTAAAAAGAGAAGAGTTTGGGTATTTACTTGATCTTTCGTAAATTTTTCCCGCCAACCGCAATCGACTAAAAAATTTACGGCGAGATTAGCGAAGTTACTAGCTACATATTCTATTCTGGAAATCACACCATCCCGGAATCTGTACACATCTTACAAGGTAGAAAACGTCTAAGTGTTTACTTGATGGAGCAATCTTTAATAGGATACGATCAGTAAATCTATATCAAATTTATTTCCACTCGAGAAGAATAGTGAAAGTTTTTGGAGCGCTGCCGGGAGAAAAATTCTTCGCCTTATACTCTTTTAATAGTTTCAATCTAAATAATAATGCGCTTCGGGCACTCCTATATATTATGCTACCTGCATAATGTACATATGTATTTTATAATAGAGATATATCCTTTTTTGCAATTATAATACTACAAGCCAATATACTTTCGGTCCGATTTCTTGCACAACTGAAAATATTTCTAGTTTACCCGGGAGGAATGTGGGTTGCTTTAATACTTGAAAGACATGGTCTTTTGTGGCCCGGAATATCCTAGCGGGTGACCAGTAGTACCTCTTAATTTTCCGTTTTTACCCTAATTTCATCTCTATGGTCTTGATTTTAACCCGCGCTGAAAGATAAAAAATGATTTCCATTGATGCGAACCGCATAATATCATTAGCTCAACCTTTAATTTTTATCTGGTAATCCACGAGAACTTCGCTGCCCAGCCTTATAAATAACCATCATATTACCTCGGACATAAAAATAACCAGCAGAACATCGCCAGGGTACCATAAATTTCCTTTCTGAGAACGGTTATCAGCCCTTGTTTCCATATTACATCCTCCAATTTAATCGCGAAAATCGTCCCTAATGCTCGCCTCAAGGGCGAACTTACTGAGACTATATACTTTTGAAATAGAAACTTCAAGATAGAGATAAAGGAGATGTATCGTCGGTTGATCATCAAAAAGGAAGTGAATAAGGGGAAGAAGGAGCCCGTGTACATGAAATTCAGAAATAATCAGAGAATTTTCATATTTTCGAACTCATCTACACTGAATTTAACCACCAGGAAAGATCTAGAGGATGAAGTTGACCAGAATGTTAGTGTAAATGTTAGCGAACGGATGACGGAAATTCGAACCGATGAACGATCAGACGGAAGGCTCTAGCTCTTCGATAGATATTCTAGAGGAATTGCTTGGCTCTAATTTGGGGGGAGAGGAATATGAGTACTCCATGAATATTTTTGTATCCTCCATTGATTCCCCCGTTTCCAAAAAAGTATTTAAATATACTGATTAGTAGTACTATTAGACAGACCGTCCAAAGTTCGTAGAAAAACCGACCGAAGTTGTGAAAAAGATGGGGCTTTTTGATTGAAAAGGGAAAGGGGTTTGCCACCAAGCGCTTGCCGGATGGATAAGTCGGTTTGGTTTACTGAAGGAATTGCACCGCTTAAATAGAGAAATCCCGAAGCCAAAGTTGACAGTCACCTGAAAAATACGAACTTTCGAAATTAATCGCATTGCATTTGAGAGCCCTATCTGCAGCCGTTCTATTCAAGCCAATATTTCATGTGACCAACGTGGACTATCATGTTATTTCCTAGCCCTATAGTCGGACTGCAGAGGAAAACATAGAAACTATTTGCTGTAAATGAAGTGTTACAGTTTCTGTAGTGTAACCCCACTGTAGAGCGCACGTTAGAGGCGCTCCCGGTACTGAAATTATCACACAACAAAATGATTACTGTACTGTACTCGACTTGAGCGCGCGTGAGAAGAATCCCGGAAATTACCACCCGCAAAGAGTATTAATAAATTCCATTGGATTGTAGATATCCTAAAATACTATTTGAGCTGAATAAAATGCGTTTCCGAAAGAGGTCAAGGACGTTGGGACTAAAATCTTTCTTCCACTCTCAGAACCAGAATACGCTCTTCTGGGATTGCTTATTTCGGAAGTTGCTTTACAAACCATGTTCGGCGGGGAAAGTCTATGGAATCACTTAGGTCTATTGAAACAACTAATATATCAAGTATTTAGTTCTTGTACGTCAATTACAGTTTGACTCAATCATTTGAAATTTTATACACTCGAGGCATAACTAACGGAAATTATTTTAACCATTAACCAATAGTACGTAAAGGTAGCTTTAACTTACCTTCATTTCCCCCTGCTCGTTTTGCTCTAAAAATCATCAAAAAATTTACTGTAGTAACTGATACAATGAAATAACCAGAATCACTTTTTCGGACAATATTTGTAAAGATGAGTTCATGAGAACAATTGACAAAAAATGAAACATAACGAGAAGAAAAAAAGAAAGAGAAATGTATTGATTATATGGTCCTATTACTTTCGGAATGGTACAAGGTGCAAAAAATTATATTTAAGATCCCATAAAACAATTAAATTAGGTAATCTCAAGGTGTGTACTGATTTAAGTTATTCACAGCTGAAATTCAACGTTTGTGTCATCTATAGAGACTTACACGAATTTGGAATCTTTTTTATGATTGTATTCTCTAAAGTCAAAGTTATCAGTTTCTCTTTATGACTAAAACTATGTACTTAGCTTGATATTCAATGAAAATTGATTTTTGTGTGCATTTTCCATTGATTCGAAATTGGACAAATAATTGCCATAATATAATTGAACAGAATTATTTTTAAACTCTGAGATACTAGATTTTCAAACGGAAGGGAAATTTTTGACAGATGAATACATAGCTACTTTTTAAGTGAGGAGATAGATAAATTTGAGCTATTCAGATATTAGAATGTTTTTTGTAAAAGCAGTGCAAGTCAGTTTTGACATGCACACTATTCAATATACGGATTACATCAGAATCACCTTTACAACTACAACTATTTTGAAGACAAAGAACTTCGGTCCCTTATGGAACTCGAGTGAATCGGAGTTTGCAGAAGGATATAGTATTGAATCAAAACACTCGGTTTTTTTCTGTTTAATTCAAGGACGCAGCAGGAACACAAAAATACTGAGTATTGATACCACTGTATTAGACATAAATACAGATTCTTTTCAAATATTCCCTGTTTCCAATGAATTTTACTACTCCTTGCATTCCCAATTGAAGAAAAAGTAACAGTTAATGTGTTGTAAATCAGATACCTGGTCAATTGATGCATTGAAACCCATAATTATATCTTAAATACAAAAACTTACTTAAGTGATGACCGTTAATGTGTTCTAGAACACATATTTGAGGAGCTTATTCACCTTATTCTGGTAAAATAAAGTAAACGTAAAATTTAGAAATTCCATCGGGACTGAGACACGGCGACAAGGTACATTCCAAGAAAAATGTTCTCTGCAGAATTTCATAGGACAAAAATTAGCCAAAAGGATTACCAATAGATCATATCCTAAACTTTTTTCGCCAGTTATGCTTATAATATCCCTTTTGTTTAGTATGGATTGTAATAAAAATGTTTGAGACAATGGTTCCCCTCTTCGCTGTGATTTTAGTTATTTTTATAGTTTAATTGGAAGTACAGGTATTAAAGCTTAATTTACTAAAATAGCTACCATCCTTTCTTTCTAAAACTGAGGATTAAATAAAGTCCCTCCTCTTCAAGGGAATCATCTTATATTGTTTGAACCGTGTCTGTATCTTGTCAACAAATTGACCTGAATGAAAAGATTTATCCGAATTATATGATAATTTGCTCAAAATTTGCTCATTTGCTCTCATGATGCAATCTCTAGTTATTCACGAACTTCTGAACGTTTTCAACGTTTTCATCTCTTTCCGAAATTCAGTTGTCGTGGGAGGAAAAAGGTCGTAATATTTAAAAGTCTTAGAAAACAGAATACTACACACCACAGGCTTTAAAAGGATAAAAGAGGATGGAAAAGAAATATTATATCTGGTAAAGAAATAAACTAGTTAATTTGGAAGTCAAGAATAAGGTTACCATTATCACTGCACAAAAATTGCTGATTTGTGTCCAGCTATTGGACAGAGCCGAAAAGAGGGATATATTTCCTTGTTAATAAACCATTTCAAATTGAAAATTTTAGGTTACTTTAAAATGAAGAATGGTAAATACCCGCAAGCTTTAGTACTAGAGGATTAAGATAGGTTTTTGATATTGAAAATCGGGTATTTTAGAAAATAAATATATTAAATTTATGATCTCTTTTTTATTTATATTAAGGTATAAAATAATACCAGAAGCTGGGGTTCAAAGCGATGAGGTTTCTTATTATTTTATTTAATATACATTAAAAATGTTTTATATGTCGCAAATAAAATCAATTTCATTTGCGACATACCGTACTTAGTAGGGCAATGAAGATATCCATCATTATTCGTGTGTTACAATTTCCAGTTTGATGTAGCAACAAACCTTGTAAGCGCATATGCTCCATTAATTAATATTTATAAATTTAAACTGACTATTGAATATAAGTATGAAATAGTTGAATATTTTCTAAGTTATTTTGAAATTATTTCTTATTCTATTCAGAAACTTCAACAGCGTTTATAATTTATAATTTATTCCATTTTTTAGATTAGAACTGAACAATAAATGGAAATAAATGATGAAGTAGATCTTTTTAATTCAGATCCTTGTACTTTGCTAAAATACATTAGTAAATAATTTTACATGAACAAAAAATCTAATGAGTAGTAAAATATCAGACTATGTCAATTTACTAAATTATGCTTTTCCCATAGAGAGTTTACCTTCCATAAATATTACAACATCTGGGCATCTTCCATCGAATATTTAAACCCATGGTAGTTTTTGTTCCCCTGGAATACGAAAATTACTTGCAGTGCGATATAAATGTATTGTATTTTTTTATGATAAAAATTAAATAAAAATATTTTCATCTTTATTACTAAAAATCATCAGCCATAAATTCTAATTCTTTTTTTTATTTTCTGCTCTTCATCATTTTAATTAATCCTGGAAATAAAATGTTCTCTTTTATAATAAAAAAATTCCTTCTCTATTCTAGTCCGGGTTTTTGCCTCAAATCGGATTCTAAATATGTATTCTTGTCATTTTCATGGAAACTTCTGAGGAAATTTTCTTATTTTTTAGAATTGGACAGTTTCAAAAGTAGATAAATGAACTAATTATTTATATATCATCAAAATGAATCAATGGGTCTCTCCTTTCTTTTAGGATTAAAATGCTTTGAAATTTTGAAATTTGAAAATAGGTTCTAATTAATTACAATTTAGGAACTATTTTCCCTACTGCTCCCTCTACGTTAAGATAAAAAAATGAATATTTACTCTCATCGAATTTGTAGAAACCAGTTGATACTTCCATAACCATAAATACCGTAAGAATTAAATCACCTAGTGATAAGTAATATATTCTTATATTTAACATCTGAAAGAACTTTTAGAACAAATTAAAATAATTACGTGGTGGGCTCTCATTTTCTTAGTTGTGGTTTTTTATCAAATCCATTCCTGTAGGCTTAATATCTAACTATAAAATAAAAAGAGGAGCGCCTAATAAATTTTCATTCACCAAACAGCTTTTACTAGGATAAATACGAGTTAATGTTTCAGACTCTGTCTTCTTAGCTTCTAAAAGTGGAAGAATCTGAACAGTGAAATATAGGCACGCGCTTTATATTGTAGCGATCCCAAACAAATAATTGCGTTTTTTAAATTAAGGACTACGTATTTATGATAGATTAGGTATATTTGAACATTTGCTCTGTTTTCACAGAAAATCCAATTTTTAGTCACTGGACAGAAGTTTTGGCCAAATAAATGAAAATTGGTAGGCAAATGAAAAGGCGCAATCGGCCAATTTCTACGAAATTGGCAGTAATAGAAAGCTGTCATCCATATGATGAGTGCTATTGTGTTGCAAATTCAAGTTGAAATATAAGAGGCTGGCAGCTCCCCAAAGATCGGAGCGTCTCTATAGCTGCATGGTACATGTATCTAAAAGAAAGTATCACAGAATGTAGTATAAGAGCCATTGGACTTGCTTCCGTGGTGTTAGATACGTAACCAACTGAGAGAGTAAATATATCAAATCTACTCCAAATAGCTTTACTTCGTTTATGATTCAATTTATTATTTTGTTGAAAGTTCATCTGAATTTTAAAATCTCATATATCCGTCGGAGGGGCCGATTCTGACCAAAGTACTCCAGACATCCACAATCGACTGAATAGGGCATTGAGACATAGTAATGGCGGATAAAATCACACTAGCTCGGTGTTATGATCTAAAGAGGTTTCAATTTAGGGGTTTCCAGTGGTTTCCACATATTCTTTTCACATTACTAAGGATTTTTCATGTATGAATTCCATCCCAGTCAACGAATAAAATTTGATATCATCTCACAGGACATGGGCTTTGGGAATTCGAGAAAACTGCTAACCTGTATCTAAATTGTGTTGAAATGATTTAACTGCAGATGTATCAGGCTCGTCATGGGCAATTTCGACTGAGGTAGCTGTCAAGGGAGAAACTGAAGTTTTTGCATTTACGCACAGAAATTTTTTCTCCTGATGTATTTGTCTGCGCTTTCTTGTTTATTTTACGCGGCGAAAGTCTTTTTTATGCCCTTCTATTTTTCTCTTTTTCTCTTTTATGTACAAAAAAATCCCCCTTTGACAGTTATTTTTTTAGTTTCTCGGGTTATTTGATTTTTTCTTCGACCGTAAATATATTCTTCATACTCGAGATTTCTACAAGTAATTTCAACCATAAATTATCCTCTCAAAGGTATTTTTACTGAATTACCCCGTAACACTAATTTACGCCTATTTTTTGATTCAATAAGCCTTCCAATTTGAGCCTTTTGACGCTATTTTAACAAGTGTCGGCGACCAAAAAATTATGTATGGCCCTCGAAAAACAACCACTAGACACAATTTAATCCTATTTCCCGGCCAACATGCACAGACTTCCCTCCTCTGCTCAATTTCCAACTCCCGTCATCCTCGCCCATCTCCGTCTCCACTCTATTCCCTTCGGGCCCAACCGACGTAAAGAAATACCTCTATCGACAAACGAGATTGATCCTAAGGTAGCTTGTAGCTTTTCATTTTGTAGTGATTAAAGCAAAGAACAGGGTGGGGGGAGACTCGGAAAAGGAAGACTATAAGACAGGAAACTGCGTCGAGAAGTGGGTGGCTTCGAAACTGGTTTACAGGGTAGAAGAAGGTGAGGGCGAAGACTAGTCCAGAGATGGAAAAGAGGAGTTCGAAGAGTCCGAGTATGATGAGGGAGATGTCGAAACGGATCATGCGGGAGCGGATGGAATGAATAGGATAGATCAGGTGGTCTTGGTCATGATGCGGTTAGTTGGGCATTATGTGAGCTGGGTTCGTTGCAGGAAGGGATAGGATATCGCGAACCGCTCACTGGTATGTGTGAGGACTACATGGGTACTTAGGATATCTTGAGGGAAGTGTTATGGTCTGATCTAGAACATGACAGCTGGGAGGAGTAGATTTTTTGTTTCCGTCAAGTATCCTTTTTCAGATTAGCTGTGCCCGCAATAAGTCTTTTCCTGCGTTTCTGGAGCCTATAGTAGTTTCATCGAGATTTTGGTTTGGAAAAAAGTATATGTAAGCTGAGCAAATTAATTCCTTAGGGAGAGGGAAGGCAATTTCGGAGCGAACCAAAACCTTTCGATCAGTTCTCTGTAGTCTATAGGCGGGATGGAGGAGCCTAATCCTTTAGAGCTGGTTACTAAAGCAGTGACCCTTCTTTCACTTTCACTACTCTTTGTTCGGAAACGTCTACTGTTGCACTTTATTCGCCTTTAAAGTTTCTCATCCCGGGTTTTTGGTAGTTCCCCTTTCCATTGTTGCCATTTTTACCCTGCAGTAGCTACATCCGAAGGATGTAATACTCTCAGCTGAGTGATATTATAGGAACTGTTATCAACACTCTGTAAAGGTGTGATATACTGTAAGGGGCAGTACATCTACACATGGTACAGCGTTCAATATTCTTACAACAAATACAGTTATATAAACCAATCTCACCAGAAAGCTAGACCAGATTTCAAAGCTTCCATCCTCAAAGCTCCAGAGACCAGAATCTGTGGCTAAAATTCAGTAGAAATAAGTCACTGGCTCAACCGCTATAAACTCTTGATCCATTAACTGTGTTGTCGAGAGAGTCTGCACTGGGAAGCAATCTGTGTGTCAGATCAGGAGATAGTCTTGGTTTGCAAGAGGAGTTGAACACATCAGTAGCTCTCTGGGTTTTCTCTCATCAATTACTAGAAAAGGGAGTGTGGGAGCTCCTTTACTGCCCTGGAGATGTCATCCGAAACCTTTAGAGAGAGCGTCAAAGCAATGCAAATTCATTGCTGCAGAAAGCTATTACCAGAAACATTGTACCAGAAAAAGTTGATGGGAGGCCAGCCAGCGGACAAGCAGGTTTACTTGTTTGTTGCCACTAGAAAGGGAAGCAGGAGGTGAATTTACTGCGAGACTTCGGAGGGCGGTGAACCGGGGGATTTTCTGGAGGTGGGCTGGAAAGGAAAAGGTTGCCAATGTGAAAAGATTCTCACATTGAGGTATTGAAGTGGAATTTGTGAGAAGTCAATGTGGAACTCGGTCCAGTGGGGTAGGTCAATTTTGTGTTATCACAAGAGGTTTAGTTTGACTAAAGCAGGTGTTTCATATTTCTATTAATTGAACATTGGGTTGCCACCTAGAATTAGGATTATCTGATGGGGGTCATCTTTGACCTTTGCCGGACGTTAGTTTCAGCGATAGGTAACCTGAAAAACTCAGCCAGAGATTAAAGCCATCCTAATTGGCTGTCAAATTACTGCCTCGTGCAATAGTTTGCAGCACATACGCCTCAAGACTGCACACCATTATGTTACTTCGAAGAACTCCGAGTGAGCTTGAAGATATTTTCTCTCTTACGAGCAGCGAATTCCAAGATAACGTACAGTAGCTGCAGTTTCCTGCCACTGTGTCCTCATAGAAGTAAGCTTCCAACCTGCCGCAGCCCTGGGGTAATCCAGACTCAATCACCATAACTCTCTGAAGCCGTTGTACCCCCCGAAATACACATGCGCAAACAAATAAGTGTGTCTTATTTGCCGTTCCCGACTACAAAAGGCCCAAGGACAACAAGATAAATTGAAACAAAAGTAAACACAGTCCCTATACGCACGAATGCTCGCGCCAGTGCCACCCGCCGAAGAAACATCACGATTGCGCGTCGAATCGTTCGTAAAAAAACACATTACAGTACTCACCAAAATGCTGTACACTAGCCGCAACATCCAACCATATCCCTCGTAGCAATAACGACTCCTCACATTGCACACCCCGGATTAAGCGTGTGCAGCACAAATGCTTTCAAAACAGGGGTATCCTACGTACAGTGAGGATTTGGACGGAAGGCAGGTTGTATGGGTGTGATGTAGTCACCGCTGTTTGCTACGGATGGCTGGTGGCGTTCCGAGTAGGACGAGATGATGGGAGATTTGACTGGCGATAGTTGGACAACAAATTGCATCTACTTGGTGGAAAAGCTTCCTCTATGAATAGCTTGTTTTAATTCAGATTAGAAAATGCGTATGATTATGTTCCGTGAATAAATTAAAATTAAATCCGTACATTTTTTTTCCTAGACCTCCGACTGAACAATAATATGGAAGAAAGACAGAAACTGGAACCTTTATTTAAAGATTTACGAGTGTTCAACCCACTTCGCTTGTAATGCGATCACCCATGCTCAATGAAATAAAAAAACCATTACTGCAAAGTAGTGCGACGACAACATCCCCTTCTCCATCGGTTTATCGCAGTAGTGGAGGGGTGATCGCTCTGTTATGTACAATACCCACCACGATAAATCCCAGTAATGTACGGTACCACATGTGAGCACGAATCACCTCCCTCGCATGTATCCACGTCTCTTTTAAGCTGCAATCGCCGCACAACAAGCAACGAACGAATTCGACCTTTATTTAACGAGCAGTTTTACGTTGACCCCGCCAAATTTTACGCGGGAGACGGTTCGTAGGCACTATGGCAAGGGCCAATAAGTATGCAGATTCCCAATATGGCAGCGTACTTCACAACTACGCAGAAATTACGCGTTGTGGTACTGTTTTTCTCTGGCAAGGGAGACGTTACCCGCTTGATGGCATGAAAAAGGGCAGTGGTTATAACTATCTCTAAATCGACGCATCTGCGGCACCCAACCTTCCGGGAATCAACTATACAATGCAAACTGCGTCACCACTACAAACATATGGTATCGGGGACAGCTTTCATGCCAATACCTAGCGATCCCGACGACACTGCACACCAGCCTTATCATCCGCAAGACACCATTTCACAAATCCTCCTCGACAAAAATCTTAGATAATGAGTGAGTTGAACAACTGAATAAGTGTTTGAGATAAAACGGAAGCATTCCGTCGGATAGGGGGTTATGACAGTCGAAAAACGTGCTTGAGAGTTGTAAACAGGTTTCATCAAAGCCATTGAGCTGTTGATTGGGGTTCTGAGACAAACTTTGCTTAACAACAGACGTACTCAAACAACCAAAGTACAGTACTGTATCGATATGCGGAACTGTAATGCAGGCCCCTCAACGATCCACGGTCGAGGTTATTCCTAAAACTTCGAGACTCAGGAGCATCCCCATTCATCATACTGTACAGTACGTTACCAGCCAATGTGTTGTTACAGCGGGAACCTGCTGCCCATGGTGTTCTGCAACGGAGCATCACAAAATGCATCCAGTGTCCCAGACAATCGACCGTCCTGCGATTGGGGCAGCTTTAATTACAGATCTATGTCGACAGCACTCCGCTCGACCACTGACGCAGCGGCAAAATGGAAGGAGCGTGCGGCGACCATGAGGCAAGACACTCATGCCACAGAATTTGCCCGCATCAGCCAACACGTATCAATCAGAGAGGCAGTTCCGGCTAGTTTGTGCGCGACTCTGGCCAATATTATTAGATTGAAACCTCTATATTTTTCCTTGATACAGAACTGCGGCCCGGGGATACACTCATTCAACCCATCGGCAATTCCACCAGCGCAGAGACTCTTCCACTAGATTTCGCTATTGCGACTTGAGTAAGAAAATATTTGTTCTGAGGCAGCCCTGGTGCCATGCAGTGCTCGTACTGCTCAAAGGAACAGAATGCGCGACTTGATCCGGAAACTCATGAGACTCGCAGTTCACATCTCAGCCATATGCGCACTTTAACTTCATCGGGTAATAGTTCCCAGACATAACTCCCCTATAAGTTTTGATTCAGTATATCGCCAGCCGATCCCCCACTTCCTCTGAAAAATGCGCGGCGTCCAATCTACAGGCTCAAGACTTGAAGGACTACGTACCAGCTACTTTTTAGTGGGTGGAAATGACCAGTTATCTTTGCTGTAGATCCTGCTACATTATTTGATAATAAGTTCATAGACCCCCAACCTTCGCATCACTCGCAAAAGCCAACCTCATTTACCCCTCCAACAAAGCTTGATTGGGACCACAATTGCATTAGACGTTGTCTCGCCAGATTTTCTGCATTCTGGTAGCCTTCACATCTTTATCGGCGTATAAAGGAAACCCCTGCAGATTACAATTAATTTTCTTTGAATTCCTGGAGAGAACTTCCAAATATCACCTTTTCCGAATTTTCTAGGGGTTTGCATACAGAATTTGCCTGCCAACGTTCGCCTGCACTCAGCCTCAAGGTCATGTGAAGAGCGATCGGATTACTTATAAGCTTTCAGTGTAGCATTAGTTACTGTTACTGCTCTGCGAATATAGTTTAGCACCACAGCCAGAAAATGACTAATTGATAGGTTTACACCTAAAAAGGGGGAAACGTTTGGGTGCTGTTAGGGATAAATCAGCAGGGAAAGAGATCCTCAGAACCAATTACCCCAAGAAGGAGGTGTTGCAAGCGACAAAGGTGCTACCGTGGTATAGTTGAACGAACAGAAAGGAGTGAATAGGGAAGACAGTCGAATGGGCTACAAGCAAGTATGGAAGGGGCAAGGTCTACCACCTATTCTTAGTGACTAGCGTAAAATAAATTCTTCTTGGGTCTGAAGTTGACTCTCAGCTTCCTAACTATCTGGGACTGGGCTTGAAGTTGTCTGCCAACTTGCTTGACCTCCACTAAAGGAAGCAGTTTACTCGGCTTATATAGACTTTTGGCTACCCCAAAAGTCTCAAAAAAACATACTAATAACCATAAAATGTATTCACGGTAATCGTGTGAACCAGAGAGACTATTAGGAGATATTTCTTCAAGGTAAATATCTAGGTGCCATACCCATGCCAGCCACCCATCGGCCAGGGGTGGGAATTGATGTGACCATTATATAGACCTTTAAGAGCTACTTGTAGTGTCACCCACAACCTGGAACTGTACTGACATCTACTATGACAGCGTGTCCTAAAATGAAAAAATCAACCGATGAATTTGCCACACTCACCCAAATTAAAAATATCTTGCAAATTCAAAAACTGTAAAAATATCTTCCCAATTCCGATACTGTATACAATCATGGTCCTCATCTAGATTTTTTTCGTGTGCGAATTTGCCCACATGTGGTGCTTTGCTGCATGGAGGCACTGACGGTTGTTTCCAGAGAGAAAGGAGGCACATCTACTCAAAAAGATTTTCGGTTCCGCCCCGAGAAAGATCCATGCTGCACAGCGATATACGACACAGAGACCTCCTTAGAACCAGGCTCCCCCGGTTTGATAGACTTGTTCCCGTCCTTATCTCCACCCTCGGATATTGGTACCCGGACACCTATGCGCTGCTAAGTGACGTCACACGCAATGTGGCAGTTAAGACAATGGAGATATATGGAAAGGTTACGGAAGTCCTCGCTTAGAGGCACCCCGCAGCAGCATCAATGTCCAATGCTGCATGTCGGATGGCTGGTCTCCAGTCCTCTTTCTGGGGAAAGGTTTGGCTGTTTTACTCTTGGAAGATATATCCGATCCTTCTAGGGTGATCTGCGCGGGCTGCTGATCTTTTGGTATGTAAGCTTCCGTTAACTACACTTAGTCCCTAAGGGAAGAACTGTTCTTATCCGATTGCGACGCGAAATGCAAAGCAGAGAAGATCAGCCAATCTTTTATCGCAGCCTCCACCAGAGGTAGGCTCTTCCAGGTGCCAATCTCCACGCTTGGAGGTTGGCACCTGGATTAATGGGCAGTTGCTAAATAATGTGCCAACGAACGTCACCGTATGGGCAATGGCGACCTCCGGAAACATTTAGAGGATGCAAATGCACACTGCAGCAGCTGTTATGTCCAATGCGCCCTGCTTGATGGCTGGCCTGAAGGTGGCCTTTTAGGGAGCGTATTTCCTACCCCTTTATTGTGTCTGCACACTGATAGGGTTGGTTAAGTCGTCGGGAGAAGAGATACTCAGAACCAACTAACCCAAAAAGGAGGTTTTGCAAGCGACAAAAGTGCTACCGTGGTATAGTTGCACGAACAAAAAGGAGTGGATAAGGAGGACAGTTGTGAGGGCCACAAGCAAATATAGACGGGGCAGGGTCTACCACTGATGCTCTGTGACCAGTGTAGGAAACATGTTTGTTGGGTCTGGAGTTGACTTTAAACTTCCTACTACTCGGGGCTTGACTTGAAATTGTCTTCCAACTTGCTTTTCCTCCACAAGAAGAAGCAGTTTACTCAGCTTATATAGACATTTTGGCTAACCCTAAAGTCTCAAAGAAACATACTAAGAACCATAAAATGCATCAAATGGAATCGTGTGAACGAGAAAGACTAACAGCAGATACTATCAGGATAAATATCTAGATTCTTTCCTTAATATCGTAGTCCTCTACATCAGAGCCGAACAGTTCCCTCAAAATATCGATTCCACACAGGCAGTCCACACAAATATCCGCGAACGGCTTATAATTCTCCATTGGCTCCTGCAAAATATCTAAACCACTGAGGAAGCCCCCATCCGGTTACAGAGTCGAGACCACCTGGTCCATATTTCTAGCCCCTTCCCCACTAATCAAGCACTTTCAATGTCTCCCACCTCCTTACCCTCATACTCCTCCCCTTCACTCCCCTCTTCATCTTCGTCAGAAGAGTCAGAGATCAAACTTACTCCCTCAGTCTCCCATTCGTTCTCCATGGGAGCCCCCCCACCGTTATACACTAGTGGCTCCCACGGGTCCACCTAGTCCTCCTCTTCTTCCTCTTCTTCCTCCTCTTTCTCCCCTGCCTCTTCTGCCTGCTCGAAGCAGTTACGGCGGACCCACTCCCGAACGCGTTCCCGGTCCAACCTTCTACAGTAATCATCGTAGTCGGTTGGACCATTTGCCATCAGGGCCAAAGCGTTGAGTGGACGACGGCCTAGGGATGACTTGGTGATTGTGAGGGAAGGGCGGAGGTTGGTCATGTTAAGGGCCAAAAGACGGGGTGAGCCGATGGGGTAGTTGATGTCGGGGGGTTGCCTCAACGACGTCGATTTCGTACTTTAAATACTGCGACGTTTTCGAAAAGTATGACAACCTGGACGTGTACAGTAATGTCATCTATTAATGGCACTGTGTCTTAAAATAAAAAAATCAACCATGATTTTGCGACAGTCATCCAAATTAAAAATATCTTGCAAATTCGGAAACTGTAAAAATATCTTGCAAATTCCGGTACTGTATCCAAATTTGGTCCTCTCCTAGATTTTTTTTCGTGTGCAAATTTTGAGCACATCACATATCTTTTTGAGCCGATTGTGGTTGTCTCGAAGAATTTAGGATAAATCGAATATATCTTCCACTACGAAACCATCCAAACCTTCCCCTCTCTCCAAAATGACCCCATTTTCCAAATATTAAACCACCTAAACTTTTCTCCCAGCCTCATGGGTTGTGAATTAGGTTAAATGGGGTGCTTTACTTAAGTAATTAGTTTTCTTGATAATAGTGATATGCACTAAACTTGCACCCACAAAAAAAAATTGTAGGAGACCTATTTCAGATACAATAGAGAGCGTAAGCAAACAGAACTCAGAAAATAAAACTTCAAACTTCAGAAATTACAGTCTGTAATTCAATTCCAGAATTCTACAGTCAATTTGTTACAAAACGTGGTGAAATGAGGCAAGTTAGTGAAGACAAGTGAAAAATAAATGTGAGTAAATAGTAACGACTACCGCAACTTTTCGCGGGTGTCCTATCGCCTATGCCATCCCACCGCCATGGACAGACCCGAGAGCAGCGAAAACGAAGTCCGCTCTTCCCCACCATCTCCTTCTTCTGCTGCTATCCCTTCCGTCTCTTAAAGCGAGCACCATATCCCTTCTCAGCCCCTTCAGCCACACAATCCTTTATCTCCCTCTTCAACTTCTCCGTATCAACATCTAGCCAATTCGGCTGGACAAAAAGGGCTTCATTCGCTCTTTAAAACTGCGGAAGACCTCATCATCGTGCGGGAGGTAGCTGCATCCAAGGCGCATATTGCTTCCTTTGGGGAAACTCGTATGCGTTGCGGTCACGGCTGCGTGGGAAAAGGAGAATCCCTCTCTGCGACTGCAACCTATCCGGATAAGCGTCCTAGATCGGAACAAGAGTCTGTAGGAGGTATTTGACAGGAAAAATAGCAAGGAAATTCGAGATAGGGGGTGAGGTTGAGATGCTCAAAGAGTTGTTGATGACTATGCGAGAAGCGCGGGACGAATTCGATGCGCGAAAAATGCAGAGCGTACTGCCGCAAAATCGTCGGAGAAATAGAAGGAAATGGTGGTAGAGTAGCTGGTTAAGAGCGCGACGAAGCGAAAGAACAAATAGAGTGAAAATATTGTGCTAGAGGTGGCTGGAAGCAGAGAAGAAGAACCCAAGACTAAGAATAGGCGTTTGACGAAGACAGGGAGCAGCGTAGGTGATGCGAATAGCGATTTGGAGCGTTTTGATATCGCTCATCACGGCGATGACTTAGAGCAAATTGATCTATATCGTGATCGTATGTAATATAAAAGGAACAATTGACTTTGGAGCGCGAAGAGCAAAAGAAGGAGCGTGTCGAGCGGCGTAACGAGCGAGGTTCCCAAAGGCAACTTGAACTCGAGAAATTCAAGCTTCTAATAGACGCTTTTGAACACAAGTAATTATAATTTTCTCATTTAATTGAATCTATTGATTATTTTCTGAAACCATAGTTTTTTCCCTCTTTTTATTGTCATTGTATCGGCCATAAATAATTGAAGGAAGGAGACAACTGGTTGGTGGTAGGGGCGGAGTCCTTCCCACACTCTGCAAGCTTGCGGGGAAAAGTCTTTCTCTGCGCTCCGGTCGCTCGCAAGCTCACGACCTCCGCTTTTTACGGACTTTTTCATCGCTCCTGCACACCGCCACATATTTTTCGCATTGAAAAACAGCTCCACTTGCAAGTTATTGATCCTTCAAAGAATTTTAATCATCTAAAGAAGGTGGTGCGTATTTGAACTGCAGAGGTATTTGATTTGGATAGGTACTGTTACGTACGTCTTTCATAATCATGGACGCATTGTGTAGAGTTCCGGTCGGCGATTCAAACAGTTTCATCCTTTCCTTGAAGTCCATTGCAGTAAAGTACAGTTTAATTTACGTAAATTCCGACTCGAAAGTAACACTTACTCTTGCCACCGCCTTATTGAATGCATTTTCATACAACTGTAGGTTTTTGTCTCGATACGGAACCTCTAGAAACCATCTTCGGGTTTATCCAGAGTCTCTATATAAATAAAATCGTTCTTCCTCAACTTGTAACGAATTTGGAAATGCATCTTCCAATTCACTTCTCGCATACAGCCCCCAGTCATGTCTTCATCCCTAAACAGGTCCATACGAGTACAAAATCATACCATCAGGGGCACTAAAAACTCGAAACTTAAGACTATGCTTTCTCTTGTGACCATTGTACGCTACTCTCTGGTTCATCTCCCCCGATGGCCTCGCGATACCTATAAAAGTCTCATATATGAATCGGACGCAGTTACGAAGTCTTTTAGTGTTCTCATACACTGCTTCAGCATGCATGGAGCGCCTCTTTTCTATGAAAGTCTTGCTTTAATCTATTCTTTAAAATTTATCCTCTTGTATCAAATAAACGTTCTATTTCTTCCTAAAATATATCTGACAGCTGAAAATCATGTTTTCCAAACATAATTTCCATATAAATCCAACATGATGGTGTAGCAAACCGACGTAATAGAAAAAAAGTGACCATTAAAGGAGTTACAGCGTAACGTTTCCTGCTTTTCACCATCATTTCCATAGGACAGTCATTGACGCTTTTAATTTTTCCAATATCACACTTACGAAACCGAAACCTCGCCAAAAAATCACCTTTACTAAACAGATTGAAGTTAAAGTCAAATTTCGATGTACTGATCATGTTATTTCTATGAATTACCTTCCCCAGATCCGTGTCAAACCTGACGGTACTAACTCCTAATGTTCTCGATGCTGTACAGACATATTTTGCTTCACATGTTCAACGCTTCGAAATGGTTAGGAAAGCAGCTCTCCATTTAGTTGCTCTTTCCTCGCAGTGTCCCGTTTAGAATACCTTCTGTCTTGATTGATTCATGTCGGCGATGGATCCATCTGCACACTTGATACCGACAGTCTTCAGAATACTAATGCTTCCATTTTTTTGTGCCAGTTAGAAATGCATAAACCACTTTTAAAATTTCACCAATAACTTTCAGAAATAGTTTTCAGTAATTTATCATACTACCTATTTCTGAATTCTTACATAATTCTGTTTTTGCATAAAATCACTTATATATGAATTGGTAGGATATTTTTACGGTATATGCATTTGAGAGATATTTTAAATTGGATGAGTCCGGCAAATTTATCGGTTGATTTTTTTATTTTGTGACACGCTGTCAATAATAGATGTCAGTACACATCAAGGTTCTAGGTAATACAAAAAGTGACTCTGAAAATCCTATATAACGGCAACATCAATTCCCACCCTGGCGGATAATTGGCGGTCGTGAGTATGGCAACAAGAGCACGCCGGTCACATAAGAGAAAGAAATAGCCGTCCTACATCTCTAACAAGTATAGTACCCCAAGTAAATCCACCGGAGAAGAAGACAAGAGACCCACTGAAAGCTGTCAGATATTGATTCGCCTGAAGTTTTTTCGTCGCCCACCTTCCCAACCCATCAAGTAGCCCATGAAAGTGAGTGAATTCCACAGCTTGAACTCTAGCGTGCACTCTAATACCAGAATCGAGTAGTATTTCCCAGCTCTCGCTGCGATCTCTAGGGAACCGCACTGTACTGCACTTTCGACATATAAAATCGAAAAAGCCATAATTAACGAAGATTAATACAACATTCTCTGGGAGTTTGTCTGCGACCCGCGACGGGCTGTCAAAACCCGAGACAGTATCAAACAAGTACACTTCACTATCCTTAGTATTGGCGATAACAATTATGTTGCCTAAATTGCACTGTCATTTGTACTGATCAAGCGAAATGTTTTGGCATTCCAAAATAGACGCCGTCAAAATTCGCTGACGAAACTCTCAAGCTGGAAAATGGAGGCATTACACACAGAAATTCATTTTCCTTGTGATTCTCTTTATGCACAGAAATTCTCTCCCTTTGATTTTCTTCGGAAATACATTTTTCTATTACGCGAAGAAATATCTGGCTCTTCCTATCGTTTTGTTTTTCTCCTTTCCGTATCATTAATTTTGCCCTTGCGGGTAATTAGTTCAATCCCCTCGGGTTATTTGATCTTCTTCAACCCTAAATATATTTGCTCATAATCAAGAATCTCCTAAACATCTGTTTCACAGTAAATTGACCTACTAACCGATATTTCCAGTAATGTTCACCGCAAAAAAATTTCTGCCCACTTTTTGGGTTCAATGGGCCTGTCAATCAGAAGATGATGACGCTATTTATACACGACTGTTGCTGGTGAAAATTCATTCGTTGTCCCGCAACAAAAACTCAATAATTTTCCATCCTCCTTTACAGCCACCATGCACTGACTTCGCTGTTTCTGACCTATTTCAAAATCTCAAAATCCTCGTCCCCTCTCCGTTTCTGCGCTAATTCTTTCGATGCCAACCAACGTAGAGGACTAAATTAGTTGCAAACCATGAAATCTTTCCACAGAACTCGTCGCTCGGCATTAGGTAGAGATATAAGCACAAAATGGGAGAGCAGGGGGTCCAAAAAGGAAGATAATAAGGCCGTGGAGATCTTCGAGGATTTTATGTCCCTATATTACGTGTTTGAGACAAAAAAAGAGAGGAACACGAAGAAGGGTCCATATATGTAGAAGAGGAGGCCGGGGAGTCCGGAGATGAAGGGCAGGATTTCAAACCAGGTCAAAGGGGAGCGGAAGGAAAAAATGGGATGGATCAGATGGTCCTGGCCATGGATCTAGTTGGAGGGAAGTTGGATAAGCTGTATTCGTTGGAGGAAGGGGTAGACAATCATAAGGCATTCATGGGTATATGTGGGGCCTACATGGTTAATTATGGTATCTAAAGCGAAGTGGTAGGCACTAGTTCAGAAAACAAAAGTTGGGAGAATCATAATTGGTTAGTTTCTGTCAGGCATCTTTTTTAAGCTAGCTGCGTCTCAAAGATGTATATTACTGCATTTTTTGAGCATTTAGTAGTTTAACCGAGATTTTTGTTTGGAAATAATGCCTATATATGCTGAATAAATTGCTTTCTCCGATATTATAGGCAATTTGGGAGTGAAATTCAAACATAAAAAAATTCGGTCAGCTCTCCAGTCTCTAGGCGAGGTGGAAGAGCTTGCTTCTTTACAGCTAGATACTATAGTATTAACATTGTTTTCACTTCAACTACTCTTTCTTGTCTGGTATCGTCTGCCGTAGCACTTTAGTCACCTGTGCCATCTCTCATCCTAGTTAGTTGGTGTTTTACTTCCATTGAATCCATTTATGCCTTATCAGGAACACTGCACAAGAGTTTTCACGATTGATTCAACACAAAATCTACAGGAAGGAGTTTGTACGAGTGATTTAACACCTAGTCTACAGAAAGCTGCTATAATTAACTTAAACAAAATCTGTTTGCCCGGAGAAGTATTTATTTCGAGAGGGATACTGAAATCACAGTTTCGTATATCTACAAGTGATATTCATAATTTCATCGTCCTGGGTTGTTTTGATACGGCAGTGAAAATTGGAATTTTAATCTTGCTCATTAGAGGGGTACCACGGTGTTTCATTTACTGTAACTGACAAGCTGGCTGACACCAAGTCAACTTTTGTGGTAGTGTGCTCATTAAAGGGGTTAAAGGAGGTTAATGAAGCTGGTTCACTGCGAGTAGTGCAAATATTATGAGTTTTTTGAACTTAAAATCAAACCATATCGCAGGATATAGGTCAGACAGTTGGAATTGTTTAATTTTAAAATTCTTCAGTAATAAATTCTAAAGGAATATGATCTACTACTTCGATTCGAGGACAGAGAGCTGATCAAAGATTTTGGTTCGCAGTTGACTCCCACAAGACTTTAATTCTCTCGCTCAAATTGCTCTCTGACGGAATCTCTTTGGAGAAATCTTCTCAGCTCTAAATAAGTAGCGCCTCTTTCTGCTTAATAATTAGCTTAATGGCCTTTCCTCCGGGAGTAAACCATCTACCTTGACTCTCAACCGTACAAGGCTCGCTAACCTAAGTGGGTTGGATGAACTTTACGGTACTCATCTTCAGAGATAGATATTCCTGAATTGATTATAACTCAAGTCAGGCCTCTCTGGATCCGTCTTGAACCGGAAGTAATAGAGATTCTTACCCTTAGCTAATATTTCGGAGCCATCTTTTTGGAAGAAAAGTTTATAAAAGCCTGAATAAATTGCATCCTTCAAGAGACGGATGCATAGATTGAATGCTTTCTGTACATAAGCCTTGGCAGTACAAAATCAGAGCTATCCTGTAACCTATGCACAACTATTTTGACCCCTCGTAATATTGTATCAGTGCCTGCTTGGGCATAAATGCCGATTTTCAATTACTTGAAGTACTGCGCGACTTTCGAAGATGACCTTTTAACGATACCATAACATATTAGGGGACACAAAGACTTTAATACGGCAGTCGTTCTCTTTTTGTGATCTTTCTTGTGTTAAGATAGTACGCAAACTCCATGGTACTAGCGCGATTGTGGATTTTCCAGATGCTAGGCCATTGACTAGGTTCATCAAAGTTTCAGAAATTCAGTGTTGGTTGCGAAAAAATGAGATATTAATTTTCCCATTTAATTCCGCGATTGAATCCTGGAACCCCTCGGGGCTAACCTTGGTTTAAATTATAGCACTAGAAAAGGAATTGTTACTTATGATTCTGTTTCAAATGAGGGGTACTTCCCGGTCTTGCTAGTGGCGTTTCATGCAGAACTGAGTCTTCTGTTTGTCAGACAAGGACTTGTAACACTTCAATCCCAAGTAGGAAACCACGTGAATGCAGGGCCTAAACTTACTTTCTATAAGATCTTTCATCGGAAAATTTAGTGGCTTTAAGGACTTCAAATCCCCCAAATTAATTACATTTTTCAGTTCAATAGTGTCATCACCTTCATTCCCTTTTCATACATGATATGAGTCCTTATAAAACTTAAATATGATTCTATATGTAACCCCCGTTTCAATCTAAGAACATTAATTTTTGATTTCTTGAATAAATATAATTATCTCTTCTTTTCGGCGGAAGGGTGGTATTTTATAAGGTAACGACTCTTAACTTGGAAAATATTTCCTTAATCAGTTTTTAGTTCTGTTATTTCTATGTGGACGGCCTATAATTCTTTCAGAATATAGAAAATATGGCTATACTTTAACTGAGAAAATATATATTCGACGTCAATAATAGCTTCTTAAAGAGTTGTGCTTCCTGAAAATTAATATTTAGATTTTCTGATTCAGGGATTCTCATTAACTGAAATGTCCAACTTTCACAGAGGAGTTCAAATGTGATATATCTAATGGCTAAACCTAACGGCTTCTGCCAAATATTTTCATGTATCAGACAGTCTATCTGTCATTGAAAAGTTTGGTGCCTTACAATATAATCGCATATAAAATCTATTCAAGATTCCAATGGGGATTTTGTGGTCAAGATGACATATTTGTGGTAGAAAGTTCTTTGAGGAAGCTTGCGCTTTGTTGGACTCACTTTTACTGAGAATTTATCGACTATATCGACGCTTTATATTAACTCTATACAACGACGATGTCTGAGCAAAAGAGTACATATAAAGGTTCTTACCGAATAATTGCAATTGTCTTAGCTGAGAGCTAATGAACACTTTTAAAGCCTTTAAATAATCAATTTCATATTTAATTTTACGTTTTTTGATACTTAAATACATCAAGGAGTGATTATGGGTCTAGAGTCTCTCGAAATATGAAACGAAACCATGTGCTAAATTACTAGTCTGCATAGTTCATTAATCTGTGCTAATTGATATTGGGAAACTTCTTGATTAATATTATCTATGATTTGAACTGCCTATTTGTTCTAATAGCTCATTCACGTCCATGTTTCTTCATTATCTTTTGTAAAATAGGAAACTATGAGTAGTTTAGCACTTTAACCACATTTTATTCTGATAAAATACTCTGAAATCTATCAAACTCTCCTTACTTTTGATTTAAATTGAAATTACTTGCCTTGGGAACATTATTTTTCTCTCCACTTCACAACAAGAAAACAATTCACCCTAAATCAATCAGCAATACGTACATGATATCGACTTGTGATATCCCTATACGTTATATCAATTTTTAATGCCAAGGGGCTAGTCTTTTCGTTAAACTTGCATTTGTAGCCTCAAATAATTTTCTTTTATTTTATTTGTCTGACTATTTGTTCACCTAAGTTGGAAAAGAGACGATTAAAATATGAGTGGAGCTCTTTCCACCCCATTTCTTCTCATTCATGGTCCCTAAGTCACAACCAGCTATCTATGGCCTCCAATCTATCTTAACTACAAATCTTTCGCGGAATACCATTCACCAAAATGTAATGAAAAACATAAAAACCCCAGCATGTGATATTTTACGGAACGCTGCCCACTGAATTATTCCCACAGAAAGCTATAATATGTTTTGTCAAGTCTTGGAAGGGAACTTTAGAGCAATTATTACATGAAAAATATTGTGGTGAGAAATAGGACCTTTACTAATTTTTGCTACCTCCATCCTCCAGCTCGTCAGGTTTCACATTTTGATACAGAGACAAAAATTACCAGTCTTGTTTACTCCTTTACGAACAGATTCACCCTTAATGACCGAATTCTTTGCACAGATGCACATCCATTTTTATTTTGAGGATTTCTACGCAACATTTCAAACAAGGGCCGCTCATATTGTGCCCTCCTTACCGTTCAAATTCCGACACAGTCAATAAGGGTTAAGTTCTCGGGAGAAGAGATACTCAGAACCAAATACCTTAGAAAGGAGGTGTTGCAAGCGCGAAAAGTGCTACCGTGGTACAGTTGAGTGATTAAAAAGGATTGAGTAAGGATGGCAGTTGAAAGGGCTACAAGAAAGTATAGAAATAGCAGACTATACCACCGATGTTCTCTGACCAGCGTAAGAAAAATGGTTCGTGGGTCGGAAGTTGACTTTCAACTTCCTACTACCTGGGACTTGACTGGAAGTTGTCTGCCAACTTGCTTGACCGCTCCAAGAGGAAGTAGTTTACTCAGCTTATATACACTTTTTGCTACCCCTAAATTCCGAACAAAAGCACAAAAGATAAAAGGAAATACGTAAAAGCACTTTGTATGGATGATATACTCTAAACAAAAGATACATAGGAAAAAATCCATTTATCTGGTCCTCTTTTTTTCCATCATCTAGATCAGACCCAAATAACTCCTCCAAAATATCCATGCTGCTCAAGCAGTCCCCACAAATATCCGCGAACGGCTCATAACTCTCTTTTTCCTCCTGAGAGATATCTAAACCACTGAAGATGCCCCCATCCGGCTCTAGCTTCGGGATCACTTGGTCCATACTATCCAGCCCCGGTCCCACCATTCCAACACTTTCCATGTCTGCTTCCCCCTCTCCATCCTCCTCTTTATCCTCCTCTTCATCCTCCCCTTCATTCTCATTCTCATAGACCAATTCCGGGGCTTCTCACACCTCTAAAGTCTCCGCAGCGCCCTCCTAGACTTACCACTCCTGCCCCTCATCTACCTCCTCCGCCTCATCCTCGACGAACAAGCGACGAAAGAATTCAATCACCTTCTTCTTTGTTTGTCGGCATAGATAGTCATCACGGTCAGTAGGGCCGAAAGGGAGTAGGGGATTGAGTTTAAGGGGCCGAGGTGGCGATGTTTGGAAATGTCTCTGGAGGGGCATAGGTTTTTCATTTTGTTGGGCTTTAGGGAATGGTAGGCAATTGAAGGTGTTTTGAATGGATAAGGGGAGAGGATTGATGAGTACAATGATTAGGTAGGTTTCAAACTTGGAATAAAAGGGTTTATATGGGCTCCCGATGGCGCATTACATAGATTTGGAATGAGTAAAACAAATCTACAAGGGAATTTGTGATAGTGCAATTGTGCCCTTTTCTCAAAAAATGAATTTGGAGGAGGTAAGGGAAAAGGGAAAAGGAACTCGATTCGGGATCGGTTTAGAGGGGTAGATACAGTATATATATATCTCTCTAGACAAAATGGAAGTGAATTTGGAGAAGACCGCGGTAATGATAAACAAGGGCCAGGAAGGAGAGATATTCTCCCCAGAAAAGTGCTTCGTGTGAGGGAGGGCGAAGAACGACCAGAAAGAACTACAAGCAATTTTGAAAAGGGGGAGATAGTACAGTAAATTTAAAAGTCGCTAGATGACGGCGACAAAAAATCCGTTCCGGTTCGCGCGCGCCTAACAACGGTATTTCGTCTAAAGTATCCTCGTAACCTTTGAAACTCCAAATATGGTAATCCTTGAAATCCCCAAATCCGCTTACCCCTTCCTCTGCGCTTCTAGGTACACTCCAAAAGCAGTTTTGTCGCCCATAACGTCACTCTTCTGAGACAGTGAGCATAAGTTCATCATCAGCGCAGACTGACTTCTTTCAGTACGCATTTCTGAAACGTTGGTGGGACAATGTGTGGTAGAAACAGTTGGCGCAAAACTGTTCCTCCCCTGTCTTCTACCTACTCTTTCGATGCGGTCCAGATAGCGCATGCTGCGAAGGGGAAAAGTGTGGGGTGGCTTACACGACTCTTAGAGAGAGAATCTTTTACTCTTTACTTATCTTTAGTGTACACTGACTGACCGACTATTCAGTTAAGAGCTAACTGGAGGCATCGGTCACGTGCAGTGGAAAGGGTGGGCTTAGAGAGCAGACCAGAAATCAAGACACCTCCGATGAGTCAAAAACTAGGACTATCAACTGGAGCTCTTGAGACTTGAACGGATTTTACGGTCACTTCAAATGGACCATTTGCCCAGGCAAATTCAATCTGGATAACCTCGAATGTGTAGAGGACTGTCGAAGGTCAGGGTTATATCATATAACCTATATGTACTGTAGTACTCCAATCATTTTCTACAGCCTGACTGGGCGTTTGCGATCGCAATCCAGCAGTCCATGGGGAAAAAAGGAATAATGGACAACGCACTAATGACACTCACTTCATCTCACTATGCATATCAGCAAAACGGACACTCATGCAACACCAACAGAACGCGATTAAGAGATGTGTGCCGGAGATCCCATCTTTCACGTGACGCCATCTGCCCCGAACACTCGTTCCAAAACTATCTACAATTCACTCTCAGCACCAGTCCTATTTGTACAAAACCCACATGCTACACGCCAAGTCGTTAAACCCGTGCATCCCCAAACAGCGCCGCCGCTCGATAGAAGTAGCAAAACGATGCCACCATGCCAATAAACTCCATGACCGTCTCAGGCGTACAAAGCTCCACCATTCTTTCGACACACTCCCCAACCACCTGTTGCCCTTCCTGCAAATGCCGAAGTATCACCTCCCTTGCCGCCAGCATGGCCTCCGACCACACCACCTTGCCACCAGGTTGCCCACGAGCAAACTTGCTCAATTCATTCTCCCCCACCCGGGCCACGCAAACGGCAATCTCCTTCAACTCGTCCCCTCCAACCTCACTGCCATACAAATACATCAAGGCAGCCCTCTCATCTCTCGCCCACTTTCTGGGCTTTTCCCACTTTTGCAGCCCCTCCGACACCAAGTTATGCTTCAGGGCGAAACAAACGGCGCGTTTCAACTCCCATCCCCCGATGGCGCGCACCCACGACGGCGTAAACCCAAGGTGCTGTTCAATCCAAGGGTCCAACATGTCAACGGAAGTCGGCATTCCCCCGAATATCTCCCTCTCCATCAAACCAGCCTTGAGCATATGCGGGGCCACAGCAAGCAAACGTGCGAGATTCCCCAACACACCAACCGCCTTGACGTTGTCGTCGACCGCCGTTGCGGCATGAATGCCGGCGTCATAGGTCCCGCCTTGACGCCCAAAGACATCATGTGTAAATTGCTGCAAGCCGTACTCCAACTCTGTGCCCAACAAATCCATAAACGTATTCAAATAGCCTGCGATACACAAGACGGGCTTGACAGCATCCAATACAACGACACCGAAATGATCCGAGACACGTGCCATCAACCGGGTCAACGGCACGCCTCGTGCAATGTCCTTTCGTACACCAACAGCCATTGCCAAATGGAAGAGTGCCTTTTCCCCCCCACCCAAGCGTGTATCATGGACATCGAGTGGAACGAGTGGGGCTGTGCGATTGCGTAACGAATGTTGGGCTAGACTACCGGTGAGGATATCACCGAATGCACAGGCGTGTGCGGTGCAGTAGGGGCAATCAAAGGTGCGAGTTGCGGTGAGAAAGACGAGACGACGGAGGGAGGGGGTCATGGGGTGGACGCGAAAGTCGCATTGGGGCATGGATTTGGAGACTCGGATGAGGGAGATGTGGTTGTAGAAGGGGGTTGGGGAGAGGGCGACGAAGGGATCGTCGTTGGGAGGTTGGCCGAGGAGACGTGCGGCGAGGTGGGTTAGGGGGGATGGGGGTGCCGTGGTGGTTGGGGAGGGGAGGGTGAGGGTGTGGTAGAAGGATTTTGGGGGGGTTGGGGATGGGGGTTGCATGGTTGGGTGAGGTTGGGATGGAGGGTGGAGGGTGGGGGCGAGACGGACAAGGTTGGAGGGCGAGGGGTGGTTTATGTAGGGTAGGGAAGGGGGGGGGGCGGCGGGGGCGGGTGAAACGAAAGAATGAGGGAATGTGTCATTGTTTGAGGGGGGGTTGCAAGGGGGCGAAGCGAAATGAGGATGTACCGTACAGTGTGATGGCGGGATTTGGATTGGGGGCAATGCCAGAGATGATCAATGCAAATGGTCTTGTTGAGGGTGGATAGCAATTACAGGTTGAGCAGAATTAGGTAGTGCAGTACAGTACATGTACATCTTAACTTGACTTTATTGGATAGTGCACACACAAGGCGGCAAGGCGGCCGTTGTACCGTACTGTACCCGACCAATCGGTGGGCGGACTGTGTTTTTCACTTGAAAATTGCATGACAGGAAAGATACACGCCTCGCGAGACTTGCAGTGTTCACAAGTTGACCTCATTGGCCATTTGCATGCGGCACCACATGATGTATTCTACCTCGAGCTAATTCCTGGCATCAAGCATCATTGATCTCCCTTCCCTTCAACTTACGGTGCACATGCTAGATAGTCTCCGAAAGAGGCACAAAACACGCTTGCCGTAGTTGCGATTCATATCCAGTAAAAATCTGACAAATGGAAACTTACATTAGGCCTAGTCTAGTCCCTCAAACCAAATATCTTCATTGCCTTGTTCCGTTCCGTTTACCAGTTGCTTCACGTTACCGCAAATCAATCTCAAAGGCCACAATTAATCCCTCACCCCATTGCAAATTTCAACCACATACGGTAGTACCTCCACCCTCCAATAACCAACCCCACCACTCAAAACCCTTCAATCACCCGCCGCACACCCCAAATCCACCCACCAACCGTTGTGTTGACTGATTGGCCTCTCCCACAAACCGCTCCCAATCCACTGCCCACCCCTCAAAAATCCCCATCTCATAATCCCTTAAAAAATCCCCCATCCCCCTACCACCATCCTCATACACCCCTTTTACTCACCGCCGCACCCCCCACCCCTTGATAGAGATACTCAATGAAGTAAAGTCTCACCTGTACCACATACCACTGCATCCACCTCATACCACCACCAACCAATCACCTCACAAACACCAGGACCGCACCAACCCACCCCCCTCCGCCGCCCCCCACAATCTCCACCAAACCCCCGTCACAACCCCCGCCCGCGCCCCCAATCTCCAATCCATCCACAACCCATCCCGTCGCCCCCGCCCTCGCTGTACACGCCGTGCATCCGCGCTGCGTGTGTGGTTTAGGGGGTGTGCCGCCATGTGCTGTGTTTCTCGGAGGTGCTTGTTTGAAGCTGGGTTGTGGTCCTCCACTCGGGTACTGTCCTGTCGCTGTGGTGATGTCCGTGCTCATCTGCTTGAGGCGGCCGCGGTATGCAGTGTTATGGCTTGCTGCCTTGAATATCGCCGGCTTTTTAAACGGTGCCGGATGGAAATCCGGGTTTTGTGACGCTTTACAGTATGTTACAGAGTCCACCATAGGGTTGTACTGTAAGGGTTACTTAGTAATTGTAGACTGTAATGCAGATGAAAGACCTTCAACGAACGGGAACTTGCGAGTGGGGGCTACAGGATCGTACTGTACCATGTTGCATGTGGTCGGGGGGAGCAGGTGCTACTGCAACTCTCAACATGACCAACTTCGGATACGTGGCCGTTTAGCGCGCGATACGCCCCTCCTGCCCAACGGCACCGATCTATTACGACATCTCTGGTGTGGTGAACATCTATTGAACTCCTGACTAAAAGCCGCCTAATGGGCTATGTTGTCAGGGTGATCTTGCACGTGATTACTGTAATGCAGAAAAGCGGAGAATCTTGTTTGGTCGGAATTGGGTGTGTGTCACAAGGGCCCTTCGGGGGGCAGAGATGGTAGGGAGATGCCATGTAGTGGCCGCTATCGATGAGAATATAGTACAGTGATAGCGTTCCGTAGTTGTTTGAGTTGGCTGGCGGTGAGCGCGTTGTTCCGGAGGACTTCCATTGCCCTGGTAGCGGTTGTGTGGGGCGTCGTCAGGGCGTCGTCCTAGGCACTGGGTGATGTGGGAACCAGAGTAGGAACCAGCGTAAGGCGAGGCGACTTGGATGCCCCTTGAGGATGGGGGAGGTGAGAAAGGATGGGAAGGATCCGATTTGCGTTGTGGAGGGCGCGTGACGGGGTGAGAAGCGACGTTGGCGGCGGCGTGGGGGGCTGTTACGGGTGTTCCAGACTAATATGTAGAGGTGGGATCGGTGCGTCTGGGGTGGGGAGGTGAGGGTTTAGTGGAGGTCCGAGTTGGCTGCTTGTGATGTTGTGTAACGTGCGGGCCGCCTTGGTCTTCTGGTTGCCTTTGCCCGTCTTGGTGGTAGCTTGAAGGGTGCAGGGGAAGATTGAGGCCTGTCATTGGAGGAGGCCGGTGAGGTCCGGGATTAGGAGGATTGCTCGTACGCGGGGTAGGTGGGTGGTGTTGAATGCACCTCTCGAGAGGAGGTAGGATGCGAAGAAGTGCCGCTGGTAAAACTTTTTCCTCCTGGCATTCGATACACTAGATGCCCGCTCCAACCGCCCGTAATGGATGATCAACGATGGCACCAAATGTAGGTGCCATGCTGTAAATCAGGGTGCAACCGACGCTTCAATTACCGCAAGGAACACGTTCCACATCGACTCAGCTACATGTATGTGACGTTTTAGATGGTTCTGATACTGCAGTTGACATCAGAATTGAATCATGGATTGATAGTATCTATCTCAGCACCAAACGACGTTTAGATACCGCCTATTCATTAGCGTCCGGTTGACGCGTAACCGGTGCTCCGCAACCGTTCGATCCTCGCCTAGCGCACTGCTTTTGCGCGAAATGGTCTTCAAATAACCTCTGCACTATTCCCTTTTGGGAACTCGGAACTGCGGGATTTATTCGTCCCTATTCTCCGTCCGGGGTGATAGCAGGGGAACGGCACAACAACACAACAAGTATGGTAGATCGGACTAACTCTGCTAGGCAGAGAGTTGTTGCACGCGTTGAGAGTGCGAAAAGGTTGAGCACAGGGGATAGAAGGGGAAAGAGTAAGGAAAAATGAAAAGGGATAGGGATAGGATACAAGGAAATAAACGAAGAATAAAAAGGCGCTACAAATTTCTAAGCCCACTGTGAACTCAGCTAGCGAAAGGTAAAAAAATGACTCAATCACCCCTTTTTTATTCCTCTCCTCAGCGGTGCGAATTTTCTCACTTATATAGAATTTCAAATACCCATCAATACGCAAAAATACTCTGATAAATGCAACGTCGGAGATAATAGAAGCGCAGACGACACATACATTTACGGTCCTCTTCCAATACTGGCTTGGAGGATCCTTATCGTAGTTAACAGTATCCCCAGCCGAGTCTAAACCCCCACATACAAGTGATTTTTCCAAATAATCCTCAGAGGATAGCACTTTTCCCTCATCCGAGGACACCTCCTCCTCCCCAGATACCTCCTCAGCTTCTAATTCCAGCAGATTTCTGATAGCGAGCCATTTCGGTGGAGAGAGAGGCGTGACACGCCTGGGCTTCATGGGAGCCCGGAAAGTTTGAAGAGGAGGAGCATCCATAGGTCGCATGAGGTGGCGCGGGGTAGCAGACGAGGACGAAGAAGGCGGCTGACTACGATGAATAGGCGGATAGGAGTTGGAACGGGATGGTGGATAGGGGTGTGCAACGTCCGAGATGCGGTAGGGCATGATGGAATGGGAGAAATAGGATATGAAAGGGTGTAAAGGGGTGGTAGGAGGTGGATAGAGAAGCGGAGAGATGAGAATACGTGGTTATGAATGTGCTTTGATATCATGCTAGTACGCAAAAAGAGGCAAATGAATGCTGACGTTGGTAAAAATAGCGTAAAAAAGAAGGAGGGGGCAAAAGGAGGAGGACGCGCGACGAGCTTAGGCAATGAAGGGGGAGCGGCACAAGCGAAAACGTAGAGAATGGGCGCATTTGCGCAGGACAGCATACCAAAAAAAATCCATGAAAGTTTTGCACAGCAGGGAAAAAATAATTGTCACGCGCCAAGTGTTTCTTGCTTGGCACACGCCGCAAAATTTTTGCCATAACTAAACGAAATGTGCCATACTGGCATATCAAAGGGTTGTCGCTACACGCATGCATTCTCAAGACGCAGAGCTATGTCACCCTATTATCAGACAGGGGCTCGGCTGCTATGCAAGTAGTCAACAGGACAATCCTAGTTGGGTTCAAACACCCAAACGTTCACATATACAACAAATTTGGTAACTCACTTCGTTCACATTTATTGGGGTAACCACTTAAAAGCACTCAAATGGAAACGAATTCGAGGTAAGAACTTCAAATTTATCCTTCTCATATGTATTTTTTTTGGATCATAGCTGACTAGTCCCAGTTCCTCTCAACAGGGCCTCATCCTGGATCATCTATGTCTCAACGGCTTTATCCCATTGTTGTCCGGCTTAAAAAATGCTATGAGGCAATTTCAACAGCTTCTAGATAGGTCTTTTTACAATATACCATTCACGTAGAGGCCTATCGAACATATTAATAATGATGGGACCACTATGGTGGTACGCGCTCTCCATGTCCACTGGGCTTGAGATTTATGTATCGACACTTAAACCCTTTGGAGCTCCGTTTCTGTGCATCCATAAGTCTGAAAAATTCCTTAACAGTACGAGTATTACTCGCAGAAATGATGATCCTTTCTCCATAGGTAGTTTTGGCATCGACAATATTAATAACGTTATACTTTTCTCGTTTTATATGGTCACGAAGTCCGCCTTAACGGACTCTTTAAAACACTCTTTAAAATGAGTGATCCAGACCTTGTTTCTGGGAATCTAGTGTCAAGTGGTAAGCATATATGTATCGCTAGAATCATTAAAAGTGTGACAGTATGCATTACACTCATCATTTAGCTGACCGGGATCCCGAAAGAAGGATTTAATCTGTACAGCTGTGGCGTGGGAAAGTCTGTGAAGCTTTCTGGTAAAGAACCATAGAGTTGTACAATCGAATAGCACTTTGAATTCATCTGTCGACCTGGGTGCACCCTCATCTAGGATTTATTGAGATCGCGCCAGGGCGTGTGAGATCAAATTAGCGAAATGGCATTTGATCCTGGTTACTTGGCTTCCTTGTTTGTGATTCGTCGTGGAGTAAACTATGCCAAATAGTAGTCTTCCTAGTGCCCGTTATTTTCTTTCTGTAATCTGTCCTATCTTTACAATACTGGCCGTTTCTTCCACAGGCTCTGCACTGGAATTTAGTTTTCAGTTACCTCTATTTTTTCATACCCCCTGTATCATAGTATACGCTTCTCCTTGAACTTACTGCTTAAATCGGTTTGTATAGGAAATGGGCAGGGAAAATAATGGGATCATCGATGTAGAAAAAGGAAGTTTAGTGGTATGGACTAAACCAGAGCTCATAATTTGCATCGTTGAACTTACGTAATGAAGAGTTATCGGTATTCAGTTTTTCATTGATTGCATGGAAGACTGATTTAAAAACAAAATTGGGCATCAACAAGTCCATATGTGGGAAGTTTGAGTGCGAACCTTGGTTGAGTTGTGGAAATCGATGTGTCGATGCCTCTTTTATCCAGGAAATGCTATAGAATATTCCATAAGTACTGCTTTGTACTCAGTTGAACGGAAGGAATGAAACCGATTCCTAATAGAGTCCAAGTCAAGGATCTTCATGCATGGGATAGTATACCTACGATTGCGCTACCCATCTTGGATTGCACCTTAAAAGGAAATGTAACCCAGCCACCTAAGGTGTAGAGATAACTAACGTCTTGATCTCACATAAAAAATTGTAAGCTATGTATGATGAGATATACTTCTACCGAACCGCAAGATGGCGCGTCGTGCTATACCATGGTATCTGATGTGTGCAAAATTCGCACCCGAAAAGAAAACCTAGAAGAGGACCAAATTCGGATACAGTATCGGAATTGGAAGATATTTTTACAGTTTCTGAATTTGCAAGATATTTTAATTTGGATGAGTATGGCAAAATCATGGGTTGATTTTTTATTTTAAGACACGGTGTCATTAGTAGATGACATTACTGTACACGTCCAAGGTTGTCTTACTTTTCGAAGACGTCGCAGCATTTAAAGTTCGAAATCGACGTCGTTGAGTCAACCCCCCGCCATCAACTATCCAATCGGCTCACCCCTTCTTTTGGCCCTTAACATGACCAACCTCCGCCCTTCCCTCACCATCACCAAGTCATCTCGAGGCCGTCGTCCACTCAACGCTTTAGCCCTGATGGCAAATGGTCCAACTGACTACGATGATTACTGTAGAAGGTTGGACCGGGAACGCGTTCGGGAGTGGATCCGCCGTAACTACTTCGAGCAGGCAGAAGAGGAGGATGAGGAGGAGGGAGAAGAGGAGTTATAGGTGGAAAAGGAAGAAGAGGAAGAAGAGTAGCAAGAGGAGGATGAAGAGGAGGACTGGGTAGACCAGTGGGAGCAACTAGTGTACAACGGTGGCGGAGCTCTTATAGAGAACGAAGGGGAGACTGACGGATTAATTGTGATCTCTGACTCTTCTGACGAAGATGACGAGAGGAGTGAAGAGGAGGATGAATAGGATAAGGGGGAGGGAGACATGGAAAGTGCTGGATTAGTGGGGAAGGGGCCAGAAAATATGGACCAGGTGGTCCCGACTCTGGAACCGGATGGGGGCTTCCTCAGTGGTCTTGATGTTTCGCAGGAGGCAATGGAGAATTTTAAGCCGTTCGGGGATATTTGTGTGGACTGCCTGGGTGGAATGTATATTTCGGGGGAACTGTTTGGCTCTGATATAGAGGACTACGATATTAAGAAAAGAATCTAGATATTTATCCTGATTGTATCTGCTGTTAGTCTTTCTCGTTCACACGATTCCATTCGATGCATTTTATGGTTCTTAGTATGTTTCTTTGAGACTTTAGGGATAGCCAGAAAGTCTTTATAAGCTGAGTAAACTGCTTTCTCTTGTGGAGGTAAAGAAAGTTGGCAAACAACTTCAAGTCAAGTCCCGAGTAGTACGCAGTTGAGAGCCAACTTCAGACTCAAGAAAAATTTTTCCTACGCTGGTGGCAGAGCATCAGTGGTAGACCCTGCCCCTTATATACTTGCTTGTAGCTCTTTCAACTGTTGTCCTTACCCAACAATTTTTGTTCGTTCAACTATACCACGGTAGCACTTTTGTCGCTTGCAACACCTCCTTCTTGGGGTAGTTGGTTCTGAGTATCTCTTCTCTCGAAGATTTACCCCGTTCAGTATCCACCACACTCCGCTGCAGTGAAGTCACCTGAAACAGAAGCGCATTCATAGTGTCCGCTGAGAGCTCCGAATTTCAAAGCATGAAGCTGGAGAACTGTCGACCAGCTGATGGAGTGATATTACTAACTGATTCGCGCATAACAAGGCGGCTGCTCAGAATCTAGAGTAGATTCTTACCATTATTTCGTCATCACGCAATTCGGGGAAAGTAGTCATTTTAAATATAGATGGTTGATATACATAACAATGGAAACAGTGTTGGTCTTCCTAGAAATGACTCGTATGGTCTTTGAGTAATTTCATTCTGATCTGAAAAGCATAGTTACCGTTTTGAAGTGTTTTGTCTGAAATGCCCTAGGATCTTTGGATGTTGGTATTGGGAAAGGATTACTAAATTTCTAACGAATGAATTTCTGAGGGAGGCAGAATATTTGACTGCACAGAACTAATAAAATCTACCAAGGACTCTAATATATGATATAATAGGAGGATTGAAACGGAAAAGATATTTTTTGGATTTGAAAAATGTACTATATTGATACTGAGTATATTCAATTTAGTGCAATTTTTGAATAGGCTCTATCAAGGAGTTTTTTGCGAAATGCATACTCGTAACCAGCCGCGTAGCCCCATTTTCGTCCCTATCTCTTAAAATACAATTATAAATATTATAGGCTAGTTAAAAACACTCCATAGTTCAAAAAAGTTATCCAGTTATGTGTAGACCACTATATTTCCCACGATACGCTCCAAAGATCTCTGCCCTGAAGAATACAGAAAGTAAATCCACAGGTCACAAATTACACCGATTCTACGTATTACAGCCGTCTAAGAATAACATCATGTAGTCTACTCAGTACATCGTTATGTAACACTTTGGCACTGCCTTGAATCAAGCATT
Organism: Kappaphycus alvarezii; assembly: GCA_002205965.3. Taxonomy (NCBI): domain Eukaryota; phylum Rhodophyta; class Florideophyceae; order Gigartinales; family Solieriaceae; genus Kappaphycus; species Kappaphycus alvarezii. Next base: position 266,776 of record NADL03000776.1, read on the forward strand.
TTCAATCTCTTCTGCTGCTGGCTGCTGTGAAATAGTTCTTACGCACAGGTTGCAATGGACCTTTACTAATTTTTAAACTTCCTCGGGTCCGCCGAAATTTATCCTTGCGTTAAATAAATTAAGATCAAGGCTGTGGAAATAGTACTATGATTTTTGGCTTCAGATGAACTATTGTATTACAATAACGCTATCCTTTGCAAAAAGGAATCTCATTTTTTGAATAATACTAAGAAAAAACAAAATAATAACAGGAAACATCGCTGCTAATGTACATAAATAGAGAGAGAGGCCTGTAGAGGTATATTAAGGGGGAGGATGTTTGATATAGGACACACTTTCTGCATCTTAAACCTCCAAGTTACGTGATAAACACTAGTTTACTATGGTAACTTGTAATTTCACGATATTAGTAATCCCGAACAAGGATTTCTACGCCAGAGTACGAGTTAAATAAGGGTAAATATTCGGCTAGAACATGGAATTCAGGCCATCCAAAAAAGGGGTGTAAATGTTACAATTTTTGCCTCGCTGAGATCCAATCTACTCAGTGTAGTTCTATTTTTAAACAGGTTGTTCCAAAAAGAAGTTACAGTCCTTTTTTGAGAGAATTGGTAATTATTACAAAAAAAATTATTTCCGATTTGATCACTTAACTATGAATGAAACCGTAATCAAGCAGCTCTACCTCCTGTTGCACACTTTCGTACAAATTGCACTGATATATAAGTTCCATTTAATGTAAATCCCTTTTACATAATACGAGTATAGCATGTCATAAAGAATTAATTAAGCTTTACCACTAGTGGTCTATCTACGGATAGAAAACATATTTCTCGCCACGCGTTCGTCAGCGAGTTATTTTTAATAGCTTCAAATAAGTAATAAACGTGAGAAAGTATTCATGAGCTTTCCCTCCATCTAAATAAAGTTAATTGTTCCCAAAAAAGACAAGTTTTGATTTCGTAGATTTTTAACTTACTCGTTATTGTGGTTCATATCATTTTAATATAATATTGCATTGATTTTATTGATTTTACGTTCCACTAAGCGCATTGTTTACTCAATAAAACAATTTTTGATTTATATTTAAAACTATATATTTTTGATAACTAAGCATTTATTATTGAATTCAATCAATTATTTCGTTTCCAAAGATAAACCCCATTTGATATATCATCGATTCGCCATTCGATATATCTGGAGTCAAGATTTCTTTCACACAGGTCCTCCTTCACTATTTTTTTGCTTCTACCACTTTCATTTGCGGGCTTATTTATTTTACTCGCAAAAGGTTTCCTACAATGATGTGTCTCTTCCAAGAGGAAATAATTAACTTTTCTTTTCAAATGAAGCAATGGATTGTATAAGAGGCTCTCTGCGCAGTTTTTGTGTACACTCTTGAGCTTAAGGGTAACATGTGTTCATGGCAAAAACACGGCTACATTCGGTGCTATTAATATGTTCCACACTGAACTGGAAGAGATGTTTACCTTCGAAGAAATTGGTAAGCTCCCCAACTCATTCCTTACGACTTTTTTGTCTGCAGTGCGGCCGCATAAATAAATTAATGTGATAATATCGGATAAAATTCACACACTATTTGATCCATTGCTTTAAAAATAAATTTGCCCCTTCATTTTGACCTCTTTACATTTTAATGAGGAAGATTTTTCCTTGAAAAGGAAATAATTTGATCGAAAGGAAAAGGAACTTCCAAAAGAGAGCTCGAATTGATCATTTTGACGTCTATAGAAGAATTATAATTTATCAGAATATACTTTTGAACGACCTGAAGGATGATAGTCATAATTTAGTAACTATATCAGTAGATTTGCTGCCTATGTTCTGTGTCGAGCTTCACTTTTGAGGTAAATAGTTGATTCAATCGAGATTTTTTCCTCTCCATTTGCTTTGAATAATAAGGGAAAGAATTTTAAATATAATAATGGTAGACTAAATAGTCGACTAGTTGCGATTCATGATACTGTAATGTACTATGGAATAATACTAAATACTATAATATGTCAAGGTTACAAAGCCAATTATTTTGACAAAAAGACATTCATATTTAACCAGTTGAGGTTTATTTTTATAAACCTCAACTGGAAAGTAAATCTTTTACTTGCAATAAATTTAAAATTTCGGCCATTTTTCTACATATTTTTGTATGTTTGACATGGTTATCGCTGTTCAATTTGTTTTAGCATTCTATAAATGTTTTTCTGCAACATATTTTACAATTAGTGTGTAAAAGCTTTATTTAGTAAGTTCGGCACTGCAAACGTCTGTATAATATAATTTTTAACCGTGCAAAGTTTTAATCAGTACAAAGTTCCCAGTAATCTGAGGGCTAATTTTTATTGCATTTTTTTAACAAAACATTTCACTTTGAATCTTCATGCTCTAGGAAAACCTTTTAATTACTTATTTATAACCCAATAAAAATTGAAAAGAAATGATAATTCTAATCTGTACAGTTCATAATGAAATGTAGATAATATTGAAACCCTGAATATGCCGTTCAAAATAAATTTCAGTAGGGTATTAATCGGCCTGATTCTTATATCATTTGCCACAGAAATTATGAGCGATACATTTTAGCTCCATTAGCACAGAATGAAACTGTTTATATCAAATACATTTTCTTTATTTTTATTCAGACCCTTGCGGGTAAATATCAAAAAAAACATCAGATAAATTTACAGCTCAGAAAATAGGTACTTCAAGGGGTTGCGAGGGTATTTCGGATTTTTTGTCACTATTTTCAAAAAAGGTTGGATTATTGATCCTGGTTAAACTTAAAAAAGGTCTTTTTGCTTCAAGAGAGAAGAAAATGTTACCTCGGGGAAATGTCTAACAAAAATTTCATGCACTATATATTACTCTTAACTGTTCAGGGTAGTATGGAGGGAATTTTCAGAACTGAAGAACTGTTAGAAGAGTGCAGAATATCATTGGAGTCAGTTTTTGTCTCCAAGATTTCCTCAAAAGGCTAACAGAAACTAATAAGAACAACCACATCATTTCTGCCCTTTCCAAAAATTCTATCTACAGCTTTATATCACTGATTAGTCAAAGTAAGTACACAAATGAAGCTGAGTGATCCACAATGCACACAAAAGAGGATCAAATATCAGAATGTATACTTCGGAAGAAAGCAAAAAAAATCTTCCGAAATAAGTCAGTATACTAATAATAGAACTTTCCATTATTTAATAGATTTAGTTACAGTTATTTAAGGATTTGATTATTAAGGATACCTGTAACTAGTACCACAGAGAGAACAAAGTATTTATAAGAAAAGAAGTAAGAGTTGCACTACACAGAAACTATATGCAATTTCTGCCACTTACCTAGTAAAGATTTGTATATCAGTAGAATTAGTTGTTTGCGTTTCTTATCAAGATTGAATATTGCGAAGGTGAGTTGCTTTTCAGAACGCCTTAGTTGATGAAAGAAACATGGAAGTAAAACCGTTTTGTATGATCTCATGTATCTCTATTTCATTGTTGAAATATTTATACTTCAAGCATAGTCACAGTTAGGGGAAAGTGGAAATTGTAGAGCTTTCAAAACTTTGAAATAGTTTTGATGGATCAGTTTCACGCGGATTTTCCATTAATCTTCAGTTACTTTTATTATGGAACACGAGTCTTTTTTGCAAACTTTTTAATGTTTACATTAAATAATCGAATATTACTTAAGGACATACACTCCTCAAGTACCTTGTTAAGCCAAAATTAAAATATTTTGAATTACGATTGAATGTTTCCAAATTATGATGTTCGTATTTTAAATAAGGCTTCTATTTTGCAACTATGATCAGATATTGCATCAAATTACTATAATATCGTATAAACTGCGACAAGTTGATTAATAATAATCTACTATAGCTAAAGCTAAAGATTATAACTTACTTTCATATGTTTGATTGTTTTTCGTTTGAAAAATAGCATAAAATTATGTTCTGAATAAATTTGAGGTCATATTAAACTTCATTTATAATAAATATAGTACTTTGAAGTTTCTTACATATTTCAATTAAAATACCCTCTTAAATTGTACTGAAGCCTTCAATTTCACGCTTGATGTCAAAAAGGAGACTTTTTTTCTTATTCAGGATCCATTTGAAGGTTTTAGGGTATATTTAATAATATGAAATGATAATACTCACATTTTTCGAAATAAATCGAAGACTAAAGTTTATTTTTCTAATAATTTCATATTAGCGAACGGCATGATTCCTACAGAAGAAAGGTCCAACCATATTCATACAAAGAAGCATAAATATCTTTGCATGGACTTTTTTATTTTCTAAAAGTAGATCAATGCATTTATAATCACTTTTAATGTGTTGCAGATATCTTAGAAAAAATCTTCTATGACATTTAGCATACTTAAATTCGATCTTACCAAAAAAATTTATTTCAAGGATTTGAACTCTGTAAATAATATTAGGGAAAAATAATAAAACAGCAGAGGGGTTTTGAACTTTTAATATTCATAATTGTTGATGAACAGGAATATCTTCTATTAATTAACCCTGGCTATTTTCCCGTAGCCAAAAAGTTCCTCTACTTACTCATACTGTACTTCTAGGTTATTGAATTCTACTAAATAGTTTTTTGTACATATATGTTAGCCTTTTCAGCCATTTTCAGATTTTTTGTTATGAAGCCAGAGATTGAGACTAAAAAGCATTGCAGTGCACGTTTTGGTCATTTTTTGTGAATTAATTAACATCTAGGTTGACTATATGTTTTCTGGCTTTTGTGTAATCCAACGCAAAATTCAAATGTTCTGATGTGTATTAATAAAGAAAAAAAACAGAAGGAACTAATAATATTGAAAAGAATAGATAATTATTTATTTGCATTAATTAATCCCTTTGTTACAGGAACAATAAACTGTTTCTTTCGTTATTGAATATTATTTTATAGCTATTTTGTAATTTTTCCGCTTATTGTATTATAATATTTTTATGTAACTATTGGAAATTAATAATGGTGCTCTTTTCCTTGAATAATAAGAAAAAACCTTTCATTTTGAAAGCATCTAATGAAATGTTTTTTAATATGAAAATACTCACTTTCCTTTCTTCGGATCATTTAGATATCAAGGACCAATTTTTTGGATAGAAATAACCACTTTCAGAGCCCACTGCTTCATTTTAGAGATTTAAAAGTCTCTAATTACCCAAGTAATTGGTCAATTTCTCACAAAGATATGATTGGAGACTAACACTACCTTATAGACCACTACGGGTGCAGTTATCAGCAATTTACTTAAGACTGTGCTTAAACTCAATAATGAATAAGGGGGAAGTTTTGAGTTATTTCAATGCATGGAAGATGTGGTCGGTGGCATCCACGCTGCTAGTGCGATGTGCAGGATAAGTCGTAACTCATGGGTAACAATACATAAAATTCCGTAGAGGGGCGGGTAAATGCCGGCAAGCAGGCTTGCCCTGCTAGACATGACTGCTGCAGTAGAGTGCCTTGGGGTAAGAACCGCTCTAACCTTCCCATAAGTCCCCATGGCCCGGACGGCCACGTTCAGTGCAACATCGGCTAGCAGCGCTTACGCGTCTCGGTTCTAGCCTCCAAGGGTGGATATTGTGATAGTCACAAGCCTTCCTCTTGCAAACGTCGCAAGCATGGGTTCACACCTTCTAGGTTTCGCGGAAATTGATGCGTTGAGAGAGATAATGAATAATGAATATTAAATAAATTTTATATTAAATAATGCACCTATTATGAGTTTCTTGCCATAAACAGTCCATTTCAGACGTTATCTCCAAATCTTTCTTCTGTAAGGCTTCGATAACAACTAGCTGTTTTTACAGAACGGGTAATTTTGTCGTCTCTTCCTGTTCAGTTATCAAACAGTATGTACATATTTCCTATTTCTGTATCTCATCTCCGCTTCACTGTTTATTCCGTTACATTCCTCAAAAGATTAACTGAACAAATTAAAAAGTTCCCTATCTAATCTTTCTGAAAATTAATCGCTTTTGAACTTTTTGCAGTCGCCATTTTCTTCGTTTGACTCAAACCAATTTTATTATTATTTATCTCTGCTACACTTTCTTTAACGAATGGAGAGTTAAACTCAGTCATTGTGAAGGATAATACTGAGAACCAACATTGATCTTTTCGAGAACCAATGTCTATTTCTCACGTATATCTACTGCGAATTTAAATGTGTGCAAATCTGAAATAGCTATTATTTTTGAAGGTGGTCATTTTGACCACACATGACGACAATAGGGCACTAAAATAACTATCGCCTGTCAATTTTAATCTTAAAATTGATTTCTTACATAAAAACAGAACTGATTTGACAGCCTGAACGGCATATAATCTCTATAATAAAAAAACATGTTCTATAACTTTGCTTACTTTATATATTGCGTGGTTCTATTTCAATGCATAAATTGTAATTAAAAAGAGACAGGAAATTTTTGTTAAGTTATTGAATAATTTACGTCATCTTAACAACCAAATCCAACCAAATCAGTTGCATCAAATACTTCCTTTACGTCTCTATAGAAAATGCGGATTTTTTTGTCTATTATTAAAGAAGTATTTTGATATTGAAAGTAGAATACCGAGGCGTTTATTTCTTAACGCAGAATATTTGCTCATGATTAACATCAACAAATGGGTCAAATGAATTTTTATGGCCAAAATTCCTCATTTAGATATTATATGAGACATCTGTAATCATTGACGTTATTTAATTTAGAACTAACTGAATTCTTTACTAAAAACATTTGCCGAATATTTTAAAGAGATCCAACTTATACATATTATTACTTTATTGCAATAACTATACCTATAAACACCTTAAAATACTTTGAAAGTATCCCGCCAGTAACGGTTACCAGGTATTTACACTGTTCCAATACATCTGTGAAACTTTTACAAGGCACCAGTTTAAATCAAAAAATCACAATACTTTGTGCCAAAACAATGAAATGAAACCAACATGAGGATCTCGTGTTGTTTCCAAAACTTCTCGCATTTCACCAATCAGCAATTAATTTATTCCTTCTTGCTAATTTTCCCAATAGAAATTTTCCATGATTTTAATTGCTTTCAGTCGCACTGATAGTTGCTACATGGGCCTTCGGAACTTTTTATTTGATACCTCTAGGTCCGATTTTCTGGAATAACTTTGAGTTCAGTACTGTTTGCAGAAATTCAACTCTGCTGTTGTTGAGTATTTTTTCTATATAGACCCTGATCTGAAGCTCCGGCCTGTATAACAGAAGCATCGACCGACAGTTCAACCATCAATATTGTAAATAAATATTTAAAAAAATTGCAGCTCAGACGAGCTTCAAATCAATATTCTTAATTTTTTTTGCAAATTAAACGCACCCGGAAAATGGAGAAACCCCCAATATCTTCCAATACATACCAATTGACCTTAATCTGCGCCGCGCTTCAATAGGATTATAATCTAATCTAATCCATACAGATGAGTTCATTGAATCCTGTCAATGTTTTTGAGAAATAAATATATGAAAATAATTCCAATCATTATAACTTCTCCTAACTCATTATAAATCTAATATTAACATTTTAAAAAATAATAAACTAATCGAGAAATTCATTATAACTTCTCCTAACTCATTAGAAATCTAATATTACCATTTTAAAAAATAGTAAACTAATCGAGAAATTCACACATTTTACAATGTTGCCTAATTTTGTATATATTTACAATATTTTGAGCAATTTAAGTAACTGAAAGGACAGGTATAGAAAATTTAATATAAATATTATCAGCTTTAAAGATTTTTTTCATCACCAAAAAAATAATTTAGGGTAGGAACTGAAATGAGAACCGAAAAGTTGTGTCTGATTCATTGTTTTTTTGATTTTGCTCAAATATTCTGAACTTAAGGCTCTAGGTACTTTACGAACATTTTATGACAAATATCAAGCATGTTTGGACGAGATCAAATATTTGCTAAGAGTTATTTTATAGACATCGTACTGCTCTTTTATGTTGGCGTCCTCATCATCAAAGCTCGCTAAAATGAAGACAACAGAAACAATATAACTGTATCGCAGGATGGTTTCTTTGATGAAATTTTGACTTTGTAAACGTACCTTTTATCTCTCAGTTTCATTCTGTAGCTTAGGACAATATCCACAGATTTGAACCCTCAATAAGTTTGACGCGTATTGACCAAATCCTTAACTCTCAAGTGGATTGTCTTCCCGCACCCCCAGCGCACGTGGGTCCTGGAACTGGGAATGGCGTGTGAGGAGGTCTCTCTACCTGAATCAAGTTCTGCAACGCTCAGCGTACCCTGCCACACTTAATCCGGCTGTCCTTTTGGACAGCAAGCGAGGGTTCCTGGGTCTCGTGGTTCCGCTCGTTGTGTCCGAGGCCGCAACCGGGAGCACATGTTGACGTCGCCGCCGCTCTCTGTAAGCATCGCGCTTCCACAGGGAGTTTTTCAAGATACCACTGCCTTGGCCCGCAGGTTTGCTGATAGTGGAATTTTCTTCCTTCCCTTTTCTTGGCGTGGGCATCGGTTTAGCCGGCGCTGGGTGAGTCTGTTTAGCAGGCCCACTAAAATTCAAATTTAAGATCTCCATTTCTCTGTCTCTATCTTAACTCTCTAGGGATGCTGTTTACGTCAAGAGGTGAGGGCTTAATGCGTTTAGAGATTAGGGTTTTTTCATTTTATGCATTTTTTTAAGTGAGAAAACCTATGTGCATGTAATCAATTGATCAAAAATCAGTCAGATCACATGAGTTCAGTTAAATGACTGCTGGACATGTTTCTATCTTTTCTGAGTGAATGAATACCACAATTTTGGCTCAATAGAGCATCCGTATTATTTTTGTGCTTTTTGTGCAGATGAAAATCTTGAAAATATTACATCTTGGGTTTCTTTGTATTATTTGCTATTAAATATATTCTACCAATGACTGAAATAATTTTGTACAACACATACATGATTTTAAATATTACTTATGTTTATAGAAAACATCGTTATATGAGGCAAGATTTATGAGTAGAGTAAACATATATATGTCTATTTACCAATATTAAGTACTAATTCTCGTTTGGTAAAGATCTATGCGTACCGACTACAGCCAAAACATATATTTATTCGGCTTAAGATAAAATTCACCTCCCTTGGTTCATTTTCTCTTTCATTTGAAATGAACGTGATCGGTAGGATTAAATTTTATCAAATCTAGTTTTAATATTATTTGCACACAGCAACGATCATATTTTATTTTATATTATATTAATGATCATTTCATTTTGATCTTGAAATCCTTCGGAAGGTGAGACTGCAGAATATATTTCAGATAGAAGGATTAGGTGAATAGATATGATATAAGGAGCAGTATACAACCGTGATACGTCTGCTTTAATTCATCTTGATGGCGTGGGTGGTATGGCAATTTTAGAGGAACTGTGCTGTCATAAAAACAGTCCTTCCCGCAAATTCATTTTCCTCTCATCCCAAAATTCATCGATGACATCTACCATTTCAAATCGAAATCCTACCTTTTTCTAAAAAAGAAACTCAAAGGCGTTCTCCCATTTGAATCCAAATGCAGTTCCTATGTTCTGTCGAGCAGATTCTTTTTCGAATTTACGCAAACAAACAAATTGCACCATGTCCTAACATATTTAACTTTTACTAAAGGCCATGGAAAGTATCAAAGCATGTCCATATATCAAGCCTTACAGCAAAGTCATCTATGCACTACCCTACCATCAACAACCACATCAACTCACCCGAACACCTCCTCTCTTTCGCCGTCAACATGAACCACCTCCGCCCTTCTATTGCCATCCAAAAATCAGCGAGGGCCCCGCGTCCCATTAACGGTTTACCTTTAATGTAAATTGGGCCAACGGGCTACGAAGAGTACTTCAAGAGGATGGACCGGGATCGTGTTCGGGAGTGGGTTCATTGAAAATTCTTGGAGAAGGCGGAGGATTCAGATGATACCGAGATGGACGCGGAGGGACCTTATGATGAGGATGCCGGGGTAGATCCTTGGGAGGTGATGGTGTACAGCCGTGAGGAAGGTGCGGTAGGGGACGAAGGGAAGAGTGAGGGCGTGATTATAATCTCTGACACTTCGGATGGAGAAGAGGCTGAAGATTGCGAGGGAGGGTTGGAGGATCTTGATATTTACGATGATGCTATTTATCATTCTGAGTCATTTGAGGGAATTTGTGGGGATTGTATTGGGGTTATGGTTATTTTAGAGGAATTGCTCAGTTCAGACCTTGAGTATATCTATTGTGAGGAGAAGATGTCGATATTTATCTCGCAAGTAGCTCTTCGCTAGTCTCTATAGTCCACATGATTCTCTTTAGTGCATTTTATGGTTCTTAATATATTTGTTTGAGACTTTAGGGTTAGCCAAAAAGTCCATATAAGCTGAGTAAACTGCTTCTTCTTGTGAAGGTGAAGCAAGTTGGCAGACAACTTCAAATCAAGTCCCGAGTAGTAGGAAATTGAGAGTCAACTTCAGACCCAAAAAACATTTTTCCTACGCTGCTCGCAGAGCATCAGTGGTAGACCCTGCCCCTTCTATACTTGCTTGTAGTCCTCTCAACTTTCTTCCTTATTCACTCCTTTTTGTTCGTTTAACTATACCACGGTAGCACTTTTGTCCCTTGCAACACCTCATTGTTGGGGTAATTGGTTTTGAGTATCTCTTCTCCCGACGATTTACCCCTATTAAACTGATCTATCTCGAGGACTGTGACTTCGAGATGCACAGATAGATTTTTTCTTGAAATTATCTCTCCTATGGTCCTCGTCTCTGTGATTCACAAAAATGGATTCATGAGGGAGACAAGATGCTTATTTAAGGATAAAGTTGGTTCTGCTGGACAAACACACCCCAGAAGTCTAAAACGACGCCTACAACAGTTAAGGGACAGAAAAAGATCTCTTTAATGAACTATCAACATTTTCTAGTATTTATAGTGGGATATTAAGACTTTAAGGTAGAAGGAAAACTCTATACAAGCCGAGTAAAGTATTCCCTGTTCGAGATGTCACGCAGGCTGAGGGAAAAGTTCAAAATAAGACTCAAGTAGAGACGAAGTTAGAAATCAACTTTAGACCAAAGGAAAGTTTCGGGTCCATTTAGCCCGTATTGTAATGTCGAATACCCCCTGTTCAAGTCAGAGTCGCTGACTGTCAGTCTCTCGTCCACTTTTCCCTTCCCCTGTTCCCGCAAATATACTAGGGTGGAACTTTGCCGCTTTCCGTAGCATTATTCTGGGATACCAGGCGTGAAGTGTTTCATTAGCATCTATTTACTCCAAGAATAACAGTTTTATGTTTTCCGCCTTTCGCTTATATCTCTCGCACTGTTGGTATCTTTTGAACAGCCACTTGCAGCAGCTGGTAGTATCCCTCCATTTATGATGTTCCTTCAGTTGCGGCCTCTTGTACCCGCGGGTTTTCTGAAATAAGTGATTTTCCGCCAGGTTGCGACATCCTGGAATGGGTATTAAAACGCAAGTAGGTCCTGTACTATGTGTTTGTTTGAACGTACTTTTATTGGGATAGATCGGATCAATCGTCCAAGAGTAAAACACCCAAACCTTTCCCCCTTTTATTGGCTAGTTATGGGATTGGTGGTGGTGAATTTTCCTAAAGAGGAGGCAATGGAAAGAATGGAACAATAGTACCTGAAATGGCAGGATAGTCGCATCTAAAACCAATGTCTCTAGAGTGATTTCTGGAGGTTGAAATGCTGACACTGTTCACACTGTTCACAGTTCCATAAAAAAACGCAGCAGCGCGTCGCGAATCCAAATTTTGAGCTTTTTGAACTTTGCAGTTGTTACGTTTGCTATTCAAGTATTGAGAACACAAGAGGAACATTTCTATGCAATAAGCTTTGATTTCGTTAACTGTAGTGGGAGTAGGAGGAATTGGAAGTACAGTATTTGTACCCTACGATAATGGGGAAACGTTTGGGTGTTTTACTCTTGGAAGGTATATCCGATCTATCTACGAGAATGTGTATGGTTCTCTGGATCAAAGTTTGCAAAGGTAAAAAATTGGGAGCTTTATTGCATGGAGGCACTGACGGCTGTTTCTAGATAGAGAGAGGAGGCATGACAGGGCGGCGGGTGTATTTTTGTGGAGACCCAAGGATGTTTACTACAAAACGCGGGAAGTTTGGGTAGTTTCATATTTGGAAAGAAGGAAAGTGTGGTTGGTTTCCCGCAAAGGGTGGGAGTCGTATGAATTTGCAAAGGGGAACTGAACACGGAGATTCATTTACTGTAAGAGATTGCACGGTGGTAGTGAGCATGCACGTGAAATTTGGAAATTAGGGTCGTTTCCTATAGAAGGGGATTATGCATGGTGGATGTATTTTTAAACTCTAGGAGATCAGCGGTGCGCCCAGATCACCCTGGAACACTGGCTGTGACCGCAACATTAGAGTTTAAAGGTACTGTATAACCTTGCCTGGAACCGAATGATTCATATTTTACTCTGGGATTACCGCAGCCATTTTACACTGCAAGCTGCCCTCCGCCATGAGCGGCAATGGAAATTCCTTTCACTGTAAACAGGTCAAGGGGAACCTTTGAGAAGAGCGAGATATCACCTCGAGACGGGGCTCATGGGTTGATCCTCCTGTCCGCAATGTTTTATAAAGTAAAAGGTCACAACGCCGCGGTATTTCCATCTTACGCGGAGAAAACAGACACTGTGCATTGGGTGTGGTTGTTTCTTGTTGCCCTTATCCGAGCGCACAGGCTGTGTTTCATGCACTGCTGCAAGTGACACCATTGGAAATACGAGCTACCTGAGATTGTTCTATACGAGGATAGTCGCAGGGTTGTCCATCTCAAGTACATAAAGACAGCCTATCACAGACACTGCATTTCCGCGCCAAGTCGGTCTCCTTTTCAGACCCTCGAATGCAAAGACCTGCCCCTCCTTTACTCTCGGGAAATGGACGTCCTACATCTGAAACCAGTAATATTGACCCCAAATCCCCCCCCCAGTACACTATGGTATCATACCTTTCATATTGTATTTTGTTGCTATTTTTCCATCCAATGTTCCCTCTCATTCAGCCGCCGGTTGGCCGGATCAATTCAAATGCACGAGTCACAACCCCCCAGCACCGCAGCAGCACCGAAAGCGACTTGGTCATAACCAAGACCATCCAATACCACCACCAACAACCCACACCATGCCCAACTCTCCACTTGCCGTACTTTCACAACCCTTCAACCCGCACAACACAACACAACACAACACAACACAATACAATCCAGTACAGTCCCCCCACAACTGTGTCGCGGCGAATCCAAACCAACCGCCACCCTGCATCCACCCAACTCACACAACCCAGGCCACCCCCCCCAATCCAATCGTCCCCCCCCACTCCAAACCAGGCCACGCATCCCCCCTCGTGGAGCACAGCGTGAGCCATGCCACGCGTGACATCCCTTGGGTGACGTACGTTGTCGTAGCGGGTGGGGCGGGGCAGCAAGCGGTACGGGGTGCGGGAGGGAGGGAGGGGGGAAGGGAAGGAAGCGGCTGGTGAGCACTTTTTTCGGGAGCGGGATGATGGTCAAGGGCGGGGGAGGGGAGTAGGGTAGTGTAGGTACTGTATCTGGGCGAGATGCGGGGGTGGTTGAGGCGAGGCAAGTTGCACTGTACTGTACTGTACTGTACTGTATTTCATAATGATTTCAAAAAAGTGACGGCGTTTTTCATTCTTGTGGTGGCGGCGGAGGAGGAGGGCCCTTTTTTCATTTTAGAATGGGGTCCAGTGGGGGTGATTGGGAAAAGTGCAGGGTGCCTTTTTTTTTTGTCTCGTATCGGGGCGGGGGTGCAGAGATGTCTTTTTGATCTTTGGGCTAGATTGAATCAACGGAAAAGCGCTTGGATCAATCAAGGGGTGCCGAAAAAAAAAACGGTCTCGAGTGGTGTTGATGCATGAGCAAGAGCGTGTGGTTTTAGAAACACGACATGCTGAAAGCGGCTGTTGATGTGTGGAGAAAGTGTGTGGATTTGTAGGGATGTGTGTGAATACAAGCGACGAATGGATTGGTCAAGGGTGGCTGCGGGGCGTGTCCCGGCCGTGTGTTTGGCATTGGGATTTAGAGTGGATAGCGGAAATGGGGGAACAAGGGCCAGGGGCTCAGTGACAACACAATGTGAAATGGTACTGTGGACGGTGCTGCCGTATGTACCACGTCAGCACAACTTTGGTGTGTCTACCGCTGACGTGGGGAGATACGCTGTGGAGGCGCGTATTGACTTGCCTTTTCAAAGCATTACCCTTGGAGGGAGGGGAGGCAACCCGATGCAAAACAGGTTCATTGTCCCTCGCCATTCAAAATCAGCCCTCCATCACCACTAGACCAAATTATTTCATGGGCCTCTTGAGCCGGCGCGCTTTTCCCTTGAATGGTTTGTGCTCCACCGTCCTGTACTGTGCTGTACTGTACTGTACACTACAGTATACTGTATTGTACAGTGCAGTACAGTACTACAGTGCCCGAGTGGAGTATGGAAAACGCACATACATCGGCTCCTGTTGGGGTGCATCGCGAGATGTTGGAGGATGAAGGTATGGCGTTTTGGCACCCATGCATATACTGTACCAGCAAGGGGCCTCTAACAGTCTCGGCAGCAAAACACGCAATATTTTAATACTCCCATAGCCAAGGGAGACGATTGGATTGGCTGTCATGTTGGAGCAGAGGCGAAATTGATACCAAAAGGTTTTCTCCCCCCCCCCCATTTGCTCCTTTTGCTCCGGCAGCGCACAGGCATGCGGGGTCATAACGATTGCGGTGGCGGCTAGGACATGAATACAGTACAGTACAGAACAGTACAGTACAGTACAGTAGAATACATGATTGCAAGCCAAAATGCTCCTCTAGTGCGGTGAGATGTCATAAAGTTTCATAATGTAGATGCAAGTCGAGGACAACGGACGACAATGTAAAGTATTTCAAGTAGCAAAAGGTGGACAGGACAACAGGTTTTGCTTTTGAAAAAATACTGCTACAGTGCGGTACATTTACTGTAGCTTGTGCCTACTGTGTGCGCTGGCATCTTTCCTTTTCACGCAGAGCATACCAAATCAGAGTGGAAGCTGTGATTGGTAACATCATTTTGCTGGACAAATGGGTTGGTGATGTATCGAAACGAAAAAAGCAACCGAGAATAAAAGGGACAGCGGTCGGTATTGTTGCACCCGGGGCAAACATGAAAGTCGAAACTTCATTGAGGGTTGTACAAAGGATGGAATATCTTGCTCGTGATCTATTTTTCAATTAAAATATTAGGTTTCCAAGAGTTGGAGTATGACACTTGCTTGCGGGCGTTGGCCATTGAAAAACCATCTTATGTAAGGGAGGAGGGAATCCCCCAATGAGTTGGGTGGATGGCACGTAACTCAGTCGCAAAAGCCTCGGCGCCCATATCAGCGATATGATGTACAGGAATGGTCAAATGCTCATATCCTTTATTCAAGGTACTTTTTGACGAGGCATTCAATAAAAAACAGGGGCTGGCGAGACTGTCAGGCCACCCCCCCCCCCCCCCCCACCCATCCCCATCCAGGCTACAGTACATTTTTTATTCGCCGTGGCGCTTGTCATCTCGAAAGAATACTGTACAGTACAGTACAGTTTTGTATTGTACCCAACGACCGAGTTGAGCGACGGGATGCCGTAGCGCAGTGGAGGAAGAGTATCAATTTCAGTTTCAATTTCGACCATGTCAAGAAATAATTTCTCAATGATGGAGAGAGATGGAAAGTGGAGGAGGCATTTGTTTTTGTGCCCGAAATGAAAGCCAAACAAACCATTGTATTCTACGAGAGGAGTACTGTACGACAGAATTATAGAAACCGTACTGAAACTGCAAGCCGGAGGATGGAGGGCTTGCGGTTTCTTTTGCCTTTTTATTGGCTTTGGAATGACATCGCGTGATGTCCATGTAGTGCACTGTACTGTACTGTACTGTACAAGACAGCCAAGGGGGGCATTGGCAGCAGAGGTGGAACAAAAAGTGGGGTAAGGAAGGGAGGAGGGGAAGGACCTTACAAGGTCAGGAGTGGGGAGAACGGCAATGCGACGTGGATGGCAACTGGGCAAACGCTGTACGACATCAATACCCTCATAAGAATAACATGTAAAATAGAAAATAACAAGAGCAGCCCTTGCCATACATAATATTCAATTTTTTCTTCCAGAGGCATGTTTAGAAAAAGGGTGTATTAAAACATGCCCTCGTTGGATTCGAAAACAAGGCATGGTTAAACTCAACACACACACGCCATTGTCAAAGAGTGACTCATTGACCCCCCCAAAAAAGTGTTGATATACACTAGCTTTCGTTTCAAAAAGCATTTTAAATCCTGGGTTCAGGTCCTCGTGCCAATTCCGAGTGTGATACAAGCTCGGCATCATCATCCATCTTGAGCATCATCACAAACGCAATTGTACCGAGCATTGCTGAAACCAAAACTAGACTTGACTTGACTTTCCTCTCTTCCGCCTCCCAATTCCCCGTTGTCTCACCTCACGGCATCCCTCATTCACATCTTCCGTTCCGTTCACCACACGCCCTCCACAACAACAACAACAACAACAACATCTCTCTCGTATTCCCCGCTTTTGCCTCTTTCTCATCCAACCCGCACCCGCACCCGCCACACTCCAACACACCTTCCTCCGATTCTCTCCTTTGACGCCCTGCTGGCAACCTCACCAACGTTTCACCCTTCACTCTCACATCCTCCAAAACCCACAAGGCAAAATCCAACACAAAAAAAAGGAAAAAAAGGAAAAAAGAAAAAAAACAGACCGCAGAAATACCGCACAACACACAACCCCATTCACAACCAACCCTCTCGCATCTCTGCACACATCCTGAACATCCTCCACCCACCCCCCCCCCCCCCAATTCTCCTACCCCCCCTGCATCGGATGCCGCCACTCGCATTTCCGAGGCCCCCACTCCTCCACCATCGTCGCTAAACTCCCCGCCCCGCCCCGCCCCCGCCCCCCCATCTCCACCCTCCGCGTCCCCATGCATTCCCGCACCCACCCCGACCACCACTCCCCGCCACCTCCACCTCCTCCCTCGCTGACTTTCCCCAACACGACCTCGTCGCCTACTCCCTCCGCAACTACGAGCCCATGCTCCCGCGCTCCCCCACCCCCCAACCACCACCCCAATGCTCATCCATCCCCATCCTCCCGAAACCATGCACGACGATGACCCGCCCCCGTTTTGGTCCCCCCCGCCTCCCATTCCCCCCCGCCCAATAACTTTCCGCACAACCCGCCCTCCATCTCCCCTCCTCCCCCGACCACGTCCAGCACCTCCACCACCTCAACCGGCCCCTCTCCCCGAGTCAGCCCCCGCCCTCCGCCCCCGACATCCTGCCCCCGCAACAACTCAAGCACCCTCTCCACCCCTTCCACCCCCCCACCTCTCCCTCCATCACCCCGTGCCCCCTCCCTGCTCTCCAACCCCAACCCCCACCCACCCCCGCACTACCTCCTCTCCTTCCAACACCAAGTGCCCCCGCCGGCCCCTTCCGCCCCCTCCACCGCCTCGTCCCAACTCCTCTCCTCCACACCCCACCACATGCTCCCCACGTCACACACCACACCCGCTCCCGCCTCGGACCACCTCGCCATGCCCCCCTCAGCCCCGCAACCCACCAAGCACGCATCCCACTTTTGTCTGCCCCGCAACCGCTCCGCCGCCACCCCCACTCTCAAGCAAGAGACCACCCAACTTGACCCGCATCCCACCGCCCCAATCGCCGCAGTGGCCTACCACGATGACCAACCCGTGCACGACGGGCCGTTGCACGTGGACGACGAGCGCTACGTCAAGGAGGCCGCACGAATTGCAGAGGAGGCCAAGCTGGAGCGACGGGAGGGACTCAAGGAGCAGCAGCGGAAAAAGGAGGTCGAAGCGGGGAGGGAGGGGAGAAGCCTGAGCGCAAAGGATAAGGAGAGGGAGAGAAGTCGCAGGGAAAGCGCCGTCACCAGGAGAAGGGCAGAGGTGTATATCTCAGAGTTGGAGGGCCATACGAGGAAGGTGCCCAGCTTGGAATGGAAGGTGGCGTCGTTGGAGGAGGAGGTCAGGAGGCTGAAGAGGGCGTTGGCCGAGCGCGCAAACCCGGGTATCAAGGAGGAGGAGGCCGCGGTGATGTTGAGCCCCAGTTCGGGGACCACCAGGACCACTCGCCATGTCGTGAGCGCGTTGAAGGAACTGGATTTGTGACGCGCAACATGCTGGGTCGAGGCGGGGGGCGAGGTTTTGCAACCGGTGGCGGAAGGGGATTTGTTTTTTTTGGGGTGTTGGGATGTGTGTGTGTTGTACAAAGCAACTTGCTAACAGGTTTGAAGCATGCGGAGAGGCGCGGATGGGGATGGGTGGCGTTTGGGCATGAGCACCGTGGTGGGAGCGTGAGGGAGAGGAGTGCAGGCTCGAGCGTGGAGTGTTTGGAGAGAGTGCCAAGACGAGGCACCCCTCGAGGGTGACGGGCAAGAGATTGCAGGGAGATTTCCAGCGGGTCGTATCAATTCATTTTTTGCGTACAGTATGTTGACATGAGTCCTTTTTGACCACAATAAAAAGGAAAAAACATTATGATTTGACTGCCTTTTTGTACAGCTCCCAGGTCAAAATGGGATTTAAGATTGAATCTTCCTCCCCCCAACTAGATCTACCGTCCTCTTCCTTTTCTCCAACTCTCATCTCTCATCCCAGGGCGTCACCACTCGGTCGTCAGTTACATTTCCCAAAAAACACACATCAGCAAACCCCTCTCCAAAGCATGTCCTCAGCCTATCCACGCCCCGCTATCTCCCGCCCACATGCTACAACCCCCAACCCCAGCCAAAACCCCCGATACCAATCCATTCCTCATCCTGCCACCCTACCCGCATCGCTCCACTCCCCCACCTTCCCCACACAAAACTTGTGCGAGTCCTCAGCGGTGGAACCATTGTACTATACATATGTACCGTACTATGCACTACAAGGCAATAACCTACCGGACAAGCCCACCCCACCAAGAAAACAACCAAGATCGGCACCGCCGCGCGCGCCAATTCCACCCTCCCTCCACACCAAACAAACCAGCCCACCTCCGCCCTAAAACCCACCGCAACACAAAAGCCACCCACCCACCCATCCACAAACAAATCATCCCCCATCCCCCATCCCCCATCCCCCTCCCCCATATCCACTCAAAATCAAAATACAACGACAAAACTTTACAACTTGCAACTACACTCCACCTTTAATCTAACGCCGTTTCCTAAACAAGCTCCTTAAAAAGCCACCACTCCCAGACCCACCATCCCTTCCCGATTCCTCACCTCCCCCCACCGAATGCGATGTCCCATTCTTAGACCCAAACACCTTACTCGCCGAATTATGAAACGACGACAAAACCCCACGTCCATGCGAAACCAGGTCCCCCGTTCCATTTGTTCCCGCCACTCCCCCACTCGAAAAAATGCGTTCATGTGCCGCATTCGAGATCGCTTCCAAATCCTCATCCTCTAGACGCCTCCGACTCCATGGTGGTCTCCCCTTGAATCCTCCCACTCCAATACTCCCTTCCATTTGCACTATATCAGTCTCATCCCCATCATCTCCACCTACCAAACCACTCTCACTTGTCTCCTCTTCCGTCCCGCCACGAATCCCACCCGGTCGTCGTCCCCACTTTTCCACATCTTGCTCCCTCCTTGCTCCCAACCCATTCCCCATCACGTCATTCCCATTCCGTCCAGGAAGACTGCCCATGCTCCCATAGTCGCTTTGCCCAACCCCCCTGCCCTGATTCTTGCCTTCCTCAAACTCTTCAACCTCCCCACCGTGCAGCACACCGTTCATTTCACCTCTACGAGATGATGATCCACCCGCTGTTTCCGTCCCACTACCCATTCCGGAGCTGCTTCCTTCACCCTGCTTCTTCTTGCGCCGCCGCAAGGCACTCAGGGCCTTTCTCGGTGCGTCTTTCCCCTGCCTATTCCATCCTGACAACGTCTGGTCCTCTGTTTTCCCGCTCCCGCCACTTCGCCTCAGCCGGCCCTCCATGGAAAGTTGACGAGGAATTTGCGCAAGCATCCCATTCCATGACTTGGAACGCGCCTCGTACCTGGCAGCTCTTCCTTGCGATTTTTGTACCACATTAACATTCTCGTTTATGTTCTTGTGCCGTGAATCAATCTTCCGTTGCGCCTGCACTGGAGCCGTTGCCACCCTGATATTCGCGTCTGGATTCGTGGCGCCCGCCAGCGACGCCAAGGCATTGCTTGAAGCCTTGTACTTTGCACCGTCACTGACGTTCACCGATTCTTGCGTCTCTCTGTACATATCCACATTCTCCATGGATGGCCCGAGGTACACCGCAGAGTCGCTTTCCGGTAGCTTGGGATGATGCGACGTCCCCCCGATAGATGCCGCCGCCGAAATATCCATGGCCTCGGTAATTACGGCTTTGGACACAGACAGCTGACCAGAGGACTTTTCGAGGCTCGGTCGTCTCATGTGCAACTTGATACGATTCCCACGGGCCGAACTTAGCCGACCGCGAACCCGTTTCTGTGTTCTGGGCAGAAAACCGTAGAACTCTTGCTCATCCCTGTACTTGTGGGCGTTCAAGCTAGCTCGCTCCTTTTCAACTGCCAGACACTCGTGCACCATTTTATCGTGCATCTCGATAATCTTCAACACGTCAATGTCCGTGTCGTTTTTCAGCAGCTTCAACGCTCTTGCGTAATCCGGGGTGCCACGGCACATTGGCGACATGGACGGTAGCACCCGCGCAACACGGATTCGCACATTGGCCACTGGATCTGCGGCAAGCTGCAGCATTTGTCCGGCAAACAACTCTTGAAACCGTTGGTAGCTGAAAACGCGCATTGCCGCGACGCCGCCATCCAACAGCGCCAAGCGCATCCAGAACGGGCCCTTTGCCGCAGCCTTCCAAAACATGTTGATAGCCGCGTCTCGGTCCTCTATCGACGGGATGTTGCGGAGCGCTTTGGCCGTGGCATCCATGGCTGCCTCACGAACCAGCGGAGTTCCTTGTTCCGTCAACCGATAGAGTAGCGGCAGCACATTTTCCATAAGGGCATCCGGAGGAATGATTTCGGCACATTTGCCCAACTGCTCGGCAAGACTCTTCTGTATACGCCATTCGCCCTCGGACAGCATGTTCAAGTCCGTAAACACTGGGGCCAGGCGGCGCACAGAGGACGACGCTGGGTCAGAACCCTCCCTGGCAAACGCGGACAAAAGGTCGTGGAAATGGGCCAGTGCACTCATGCGGACCATTGGGTTTTCATCCTGCAGCAGCGAACAGACGGCTGTAAACAGTCTTTCAAAGTTCCCTTTGGGGGCAAGCAGGGCGGCGGTCTCATGGATACCCGCCGCCAATATCCACCGCACCTCCTCGTCCGTATCCTTGGCCAAATACTCACACAGACCACTCAGCTCGAGGGCGAACCGTTCACCCAGAGCTTTTGCCACGCCGGGCAGGTTAAACGCACAGTTGCGCCGGATCAGAGGGCCATTGCACGTGGCCATCCCCGCATACGCCTTGTACGCCTCCTTTCGAAACTGCTTGCGCGTAAACGAAGCCATGGAGAAGGCGAATTGGCCGTAAACTTCGGAGGCCACCTCCAAAAGTAAATACGTATCATCATCGACCAGACGCTGATCTTCCGCCGAGTACTTTCGGGCAAACACGGAGAGACGAGCAAAGACGGGAGGCAAAAGGTCCCGAAACAAACGACTCGGGCCGCCCTTTTCGCGATGTGACTCCAAAATATGGGCCATGGTGCGCATGGCGGTGGCGCGTATTCGCGACTCTTCCGGCGGCTCCAAGAGCCGCTCAATCAACGGCCATACTTCGTTTTCCGTGACACGAATGGGTAAGGCGGCCCCTACCGAGGCAAAGCTCTCGACGACGGTGCCACGCACCTCAATATCACCATCGTCAAACAGTTGGACGGCACGGGGCAAGACAATTTTCTCGACCCTGGCGGTATCCAAGCATTGTGCCAGAGCACCCATGACGCGGGCAGCGACCTTTCGTGAGGTGTACAATGGTTCCTTTGCATGAATGTCCACCAATGCGATAACGTCCTTAACCTCCTGTGGTGACCACCGCAAATTGGGCAAACAGTCGACCAGAATGCCGCCCCACAAATTGTAGAGCTCATCATACTCGGGGCTGCCTTTCCCCTAGAGGCATGAATGACTCCAAATGAGGCGCAGGTGATCATGTTTGCGGTAGCCGGATCGAGTTTGAGCGAGACGACATCGAATAAGCGCTGTGCCGACTTGATCTGCAAGTCGATATTCCACGACGGGACGTGTTCACACAGGACGGGAATGAGTATTTTCATGGTATCATCGAGGCAATGATCGAGTAGCTGTTGAAGTTCAAAGAGGATAAACTCGCGCTCGGAATCCGGGCCCGCGACCAATACCTCGGCCATCTTTTGCACGCTGTATATAGCCTCCATGCTCATTGTATCCATCAACCTTTCGTCGCCCTCCACTCCCTGTGTACACATGTAGGCGAGAGGCAAAGGGCATGATGAAAATACGGATGAAAACGGGAGGTTCAGGCGTGACAGACGGATCGGATGGACGACGGGCAGAGACACAGACACAGATACAGACACAACAGCAACAAGCGATACACGGGGATAGAAGAGATGGGGCAAAAAGAGATGGACAAAAACGGAAACATGTCAGCAACCCGACGGCAAGGCGATGTCAAAAAATAAAAGCTAAAAACAGGGGCGTGGAAAGCAATCGGCAAGACATGCAGCGCATTGACAACTGGTGGAGCAGCAATGCGGGATGTGACATGAGGACGGCAAGGTCGAGGGAGGCGGGGGTTGAATGAGGGGAGCAAAAAAACGTACCACATAACGATCGTCATCCGAGGGGGCGTCGGTGTTGGGAACAGGCATGGGAGAATCCGGACGTGCGGTTGGAAGCGGGATCGGCGAGTCTGGACGAATGACCGGGCTGTGGAGAGTGGCGGAATGTGTGTTGTTAATATGAGTGGAAGCAGCGGAGGGGACATTAGTTTGACCATGTGTGGGGAGCGGGGTGGAGTGGATGCATGGGGGTATAGCGAGACGGACATGTCAAGATGAGTGACTGTAGAAGAGGGATGAGAGGCGGAAGAGGAGGGAAAGGAAGGGACGGGAGGCGGGGGTAGAGGGGAACCGGGACGGGGAGGGGGGGCTTGGGGGAGTGGGGGAGGCGGTGGGGGTTAGGATGGGGGATCGAGGGGAGGAGGGACGCGGTGGGGCGGGCGACATGGTTGTTATTGTTGGTGGGGAGGGGAGGGATCGGACAGTTTGGTGGTGGGTGAGGATTGGGGGGTGGGAATAAGCGTCGGCTGGGTGGTGGCGACCGGAAAATGAAACGAAAAGAGGAGGGTGGGGGGGAACATGCAGCCGCCGACATGTGGCATTCATTGGGGCTGCGGCGCTTGTAGCTTGTAGCGACCCTGTTTTTGAGTGTTTGCAGTCTTTTACTCTTGGTGTGGCGCCCGCGCGTCTTTTCGCTACGCCTTGCCTGCTTTTCAAGCCTCCTGTACTGTACTGTACTGTATATGTACAGTAATGTACAGTAATGTACAGTAATGTACACTAGTGCTGGTACAAGCCCCAGAGAGGTGAAGACGTTTTTCTTATTCCCACGTTCAATTTCGCTTCCGTCTCTGCCATGCCGCTGACGAGCGGCGGCGTTGCACAAAATGGCGTTTTTTTTGCACCATCTGTTTCTCCGCTTCAAGCTTGTAGTGAGGAAAGGAACAGAAACGGAGAATTGGCCACAGCCGGCCATGCGACCCTGGGATACCAGCCCACAAAACGTTTGTCATTACAACTGCCAACACCAAAACGCAGCTCAGAGCCGCAGCCCAGCATCCACTTCAAGCTTCCCTCCTCCCCCCACACCGCACTGTAAATCCACTCCAATCACACCCTTCAACTCCACAAAAAGCGCACTGTACTGTACTGTACGTATCTACTGTACTGTACTTTACTGTACAGTGGTAGTGTACCGTGCGGTGCCCCCTGTCCACTCCAGTCTCACACCGACTGGTACAACCACCCCAGTGCCCATCTCCCGTAAAACCCGTGGACCGGCACCTCCACCCCACCCCCCCCTCCATTCCAACCCCCAAACGTTGGAATGCAGCAATCGAACTTCCAACCCACAAAATCCGCACACCCCAACCTTTCAACTCCCACCACGTACCCACCCGCCACCCGCCACCCATCCACAAAACACATACACTACACCACCATCCCTGCCACCGCAACCCTTCAACCCACATCCCCCCCCCGTTCTCCCCCCTCGCACCCACGCATCTCGCATCCCCCCTCAAAACTGCCCTGTCCACTACCACACACACACACACACACCCCACGCCGCGCCCCCCGACCTCGCCCCCGACACCACACGACTCTACTGCAAAACGCCGCATTTCATTCCAGGTAGAGCGAATGCGCCCTGCGTTCACCGAGTATGCGACGCTCCTGTTTCGCGCCAGTCGGTTTGGGTTTGTTGCGGGCTGGGGGAGGCGGGTATACGACTATGCCAGGTGCGCGCGGTGTGCGTGTGTTCGTGTAGCATGCGATGTGTTGTGGGGAGGTCGGGAGGTCGGAGGTGGGGCGGTGGGGCGGAACCGGGCGGGTGCGAAACGTCATGCTGACGGGTTGGGGGGGGGTACTGTAATTCTGCGGCGGTTTGGGTTGGTGGCCTCTTTTTTGTACCGCTTGGTTTACAGTTTTCTGGTACGTACAGTGCACTATTGGATTATGTCGCTAGGGTATTTTGGGTTGAATTGGCGGCTTTCCTGGGCGTGTCGGCGTTGCTATTCGACCGCTTTTTATTCTAGGGACGTTTTGGCGAGGCGACGTCTGGCCTCCCGTTGCTTTTTCGTCAAGCCAAACCCTTTTTCTTTCCCCACCCTTCCCACCGCACCACCGTACTGTACATGTACAGTAAAGAACAGTACATGTACTGTACGACAGTCTGTTCCACCAAGTCTACACTACCGCACAATCTCCACCCAGCCCCGCCTTTCTCCCGCACGAATCGACCCCCCGACAACCCTTCATACCACCCCCAAAACCCGCACCCACACACCCAATCCCACCAAAAAAAACCCCGCCCTCTTCCCCGCCACACCCACTCCACCACTCAAACTCTGCGCCCCAATTCAACACCCCCTCACACACACCGCAACGTTTCCCCCAAACCCCATCTACCATCGCCGCCACCTTTCTCCCGCCACCCCGTCATCAACCCCGCCCACAACCCGTACATCCCATTGACATTCTCTCGCCCGCGCGCGTGCGGTGGACTTGCCGTACGGTTTGGTACACCTCACCCGCGCTTTTTCACGTCCCCCATGCATGTCGCTTGGGATTTTACAGCCGTTGACAGCGCTTGCAATGTGATTGGCGTTTGCGGGTTCTCGCGTGAGGCGCCTGACAAGTTGTCAGGCTCGTCCTCACTCGGGTGTGCCAGTCGGGCCGTACAGTACGGTTGCAGTTGTGCAATACTGTTTTTTTTTAAATTGGAAATGGATGCGCGGCTGCGGTTGTGTGGGCTGCAGTCTGATGCACGCCGACACGTGGAGGTTGTAAGGCAATGTGCCTTTGAATTCTTTGAATTTCAACCAGTTTACTGTACAACGGAGCACAGTACTGGGTAACAACAATATTTTACTCAATTTTTCATTTCGGGTGTTCATGCTGTGCGTAAATTAAAACTGTCGACGACGGTAATATTGGAAGACTGAAATAGTCAAATACTGTACAGTACAGTACAGTAAAGTACAGTTATAGTATTCTTATTCATTTTCTTCATTATATATGTACAGTAAAGAAAGCTGCAGGGGGAAAAGAATGCCGTGGGGTGCCAGCTTGCCCAACGCCAAATAGTTGCTTACTAATTTATTATTATTTTTTGATGACGTCGCTACTTTGCAGAAATCGACGACAACGCCTGCCTTGATTGACATCTTTGCTGCATAAATCATACATTTCTTTACAGTAACTGAATAATATCATACACTGGAGTTTGAACAATTATAAGGGACTTTACAGTTAACCTGCACGTCCCGCACAGGAGCATCCGTCACGACCGACCCTGTAAGCAAGGTCATTTACTGTAGTGTTACCCATCAGTGAGGACTTATCCCGCATAACGTACAGTATTAGCCACGTGGATATAACCGACCACATCTTCCATGCATTAAAATAACCCCAAAATTCCCCCCCGACCGGCAAGTGAACCTTTTGGCTAGTGTCTATTGGACCGTTGTACTCATATGAGGACAACTTTTAGCCCTTTTTTTTCAATACAATTCTTTTTTACCTCAGCGCATTTCTTGTCCCTCCGCATTAGTTCATGAGTGTAGATGGCCGATCAAAACAAACTTTTCAAGATTATTGACCTCGGTTAAGCCTAGAGCAATTTTCCCTCACCAGCTTCCGCTCTTCGCAAGAAGTTGTGAAAACGACTACGTTTTGAAAGGAAAAATAGTTCTTATTACCGTGGGGGGTTTCAGAAACGAGGGCGCACGTACAGTAAAAATTACTGTACTGTAACTTAACATGAAAAACCTGTTTTCCAGTAAAAATTTCGGCCTTCCAAAACATTTACCTTTCCAAAATGTAACGGAAACTGTCCTCATATGAGGACAAAGTGTGCCTCATATGAGGACAGAGCATGGTCGTATAGACACTAGGGACCTGGCCAAAGCCGCCCGTCATCTCGTCGTAGAGCCGCGAGAGGGCCTCCACCGCACGGGACCGGATATTCGGGCATTGGGAAGCCGCGGGGTGACTGACTTCTTCGACATCACGTTTGTCAATCCTCTCGCGCCATCCAACAACAGAGTAAACACATTCAACTCCTTGAACTCCCCTAACGCAGCCCGAGCAGCGAAGCACAGAAAGTACCAATCTTTCATTGCTACTTCCTCTCGAGGCAGACTCGTCCCCCTGCCCATATCCACCCGCGGCGGTTGGCATCCAGACGCTTACGCCGTCATAACTGAAGTGGCAAGAAGCGTTGCAGTCAGGGCCATGGAATCATGCGGGAAGGTTCGGGGGATATTCATGCGAAGGCACGCTACGGTCGCTGCCAGGTCCAACGCAGCCTGCCTGCTCGCTGGCCTCACGTCGGCCTTCTAGCGACTTTGAACCGGATTAACTCCGTGTCGTGGTTCCCTAACGCCGACTACTTGTGCCAATTGTTTGATGCGCTTTGGAAAATAGGCTAATCTATTTTTCGTGTTGTGTTGACGTGTTTAGACGCATGAAACGAAGTACAGTGGATAGCGAGGGCAATCCCACAAGGGGATGCTACATGACGCGTACATAGAAACGTGATTCGCTGGCGTACACTCGTATATAAATGGGCGAGAGTGCAAGAGCCGGTGACGGCAAGTCTCTGGCATTCCTCTTTCCTCCCCACCCCCCCTCCATTTGGCCAGCCAACATCATACCTCTCTCTTTGGGGCCATACTGAAAGTAGGTCGGGCGACTACATTTTAACGTATTCTGTTTGCGGTTTCGCGTGGCCAGAATTTCTGATTCAAATATTATTGATTTCCGATAGCCTAGTACGGGCTGATCAAGATGGCAGGGGTCGAAGGCAGTGGGGGGAGTTGGGGTGTCTAACCACCCCCGCCCTAATCTCGAGGATGTGATTAAGCGTTCGAGCCTTCCCTGGATAGAGTTTACATTTTGCCAGTCATTTGTTTCTTTTTGGACTGAACACGGCTGTGCACTCGTACTGAGGTGGCCACTGGAATAAACGACACAGATCATTACCGTAAAGAAAATCGTTTCAATCATTAAAACACCCCAATTTCCCCCCCTTTACAGTTAACTCTCCATTACATAGATCTGTCCCCCGTAGCCTTCGGAATATAGCCGTCCTGCATCCCTCATCAGTAAAGCACCCCAATTCCCCCCCTTTCAGTTAACGTATAAGATTAAAAAATTAAGCACTGCAGTAACTACGTAAAGCTGGTGTACAGAACATTACAGTACTCAATAATGCATTACACTCCTTTACAGTGACTGAAAAGTTGCACGATGCAGTAGTGTCGAACAGTCTCTGAGTTGCCAGTTCGATGATTTTGAAAATTGATGCTAGTGGAATGGGATAATAGGAAGAAGAAAATCTAGAAATTTAGGCTTAGGAGCGGGGAGGGGTCTCTAGGTGAAGCTGCCTCCTGCGAGCTGCCCAACCGACTCGGCTGCTACCTATATAACCGACACCCTAGCGGTCTGTGCCTGAGAGTTGTCGGTACAGTAGTGTACTTACTGTACACTACTGTGCTTGATCATAAAAAGTACGAGAAAAATACGAGAAAAAAAGATAGAAAGTACAGTGGGTTACCCTAAAACATCGTCAAAGATAGTACTGGAAATACATAAAAATCATCTTCCAGCAACTATTACCAACACCACCCCGTCCTCAAACTGTAACCCGGGTGCAGTATACAGTGAGCTTGGTCAGCTCAAGGTAGAGATCGGCAGACCCTCGCACACCCTTGCATACCCCCCCCCTAAACTGGAACACACTCATATTCCTTCTTGCCCGGCAACCAAGCACCAAGCCAACAACTCTTGAAACCTTGTACTCCCAGAAGCTTCCATATCCTCCCGTGCATCGCCTTCGCCTCGAAACTCAGTGCTAATTCAGGCCAGACAAAGCCTCCGTGACTGGCCTATCCACAGAGCGTGTAGAGGCGAAGGAATCCCGTAGAATGTTCGTCCCAAAATCCCCTACGGGCTAGTAGGATGGCGCATACGAAACAGACCGCCCAACGGTCAACATGCGGGAGGGCTCCACGGCTGGAACTAGATTGCAAAGCGGCAAGAAAGATGCCGTCCCAATTTCCCGATACCACCCCAAAGCTCCGGAGCTACCTCAAGACTTTGGAATACTTCTCGCTACACCAAGTCCGACTCGAAACAAACAAGAGTAGGCTCGTTCGTCTTGCCGGCCATCCGGATGTAATTAAGATTAATAGATCTCCCAAAGTAGGCGATAATATAGATGAACTCTTCTTCCGGGTCTCCCCTGGATGTTATGAGAAGGAGAAGCCGGCTTCGTTGGAACTGTCTTATTATGAAGCTACCCTCCTGTTCGGAAAGAATACGGTCAACGTTGCCACCTCCAGAGAGCTGACGAATGGTATTGACTGGGAACTAGCATTACGACTGAGCTTAGCCGAGTCTCTCTTGATTTCGAAGACCAAGCGGAGCACCTGAAATTTTCTGATTGGACAATCTACGCCATGATTTGGAAGATACTGGAAGTCCTGTACTATTGTTTCATGGAGCAGTACTTTTCCGTCGACTTGGATACCGAGGAAAAGCACCCCATCGACTTGTACACCTTTTCATTCCACGAGGCGCCCCCAGGAGCCGGTCTTCATAGTCCCCCCCCAAAGGAACGTGAAACAGGAGCAGAAAGACGGGATCGTCGTGAGTTCGTTGTTCGGGAGGAAGCTAGCTTCCCGTGTTGGAGCCATTATGGTGATCGACTCCTGGTGCCAGAGGCACCCCAACAGTAATTAAAAGGTACTTTTCCCGATGTCGAGGGCGGCTTCGCCTTTGGCGCTCCCCATTACTAGAGAACAGCCTTTTAGTTCCTTTTCGAAGGTCGGTGCATGCAGGCATCCTCAGCGACGGCGCTTTAGCTCATCTTTGGAAAGGACATGGCAGAGGATTATTGGTTTCGTGACTAAGAGAATTATTGCGAAACCTTGTAGCAGTTGGGTTACCGTCCTCGTTGCACTTCTGATGTACTGTACTGAAAGGTTTGAACCGTGTTGCTCCTAGTCCCATGGTTCTTAGTCATATCCGCGTTGACGAAACTCTGCGCAGCCGCTTCAAGAGTAGTCTTCAGCAACGGGATAGGAGGGATCTTGACATCAAATAGATCTGCAGTTTGCCTTATTCTCCTTCACGCGGGATTTATGTGGCGGCGGTCATAGGACGCCACGGGGCCCAGCATGCCGTGTGCGTAGACGCAAGGGAAGAACCCATACTCATATATGATTGTTCGAAAGAGTATGCGATGCGGTTCTGTGAGGCTTCTCTGAAGATTTGCTGCGGGATGGAAAACCCGGAAGACTTTCTGAAGATCGCCGATGTACGGAGGGTGACGTTGGCAAGCAGGCAAGATATCCCTTCCCAAGGTCATAGTATCCCGACTGCTTCGTCAGCTTCGGGGAGGAGGAAGAACAGGAGACGTTGTCGTATCAAACCGACCGTAGGTTCTTCTTCAGCGGACAGGAGGTGTAGGGGAGAGCAAGGAAGTCGTCAGTGATTCCCATGTCCCAAATAATATTCAGGAAATATTGATTAGTGCGTGCGAGGTATTACTATTAAAGCTCCATGACTGGGTAAGAGAGGGCGCAACCTGCAATGTTTTCTCAGTTCCAAATGAAAAATTATCCAGCTTATTACTCAACAAACGAAAGAAAAATAAATAAGAAGCATTAAAGAAAGGGGCGAAACGATAGCTATTATGGCTCAATAAAGTGCTCCTAGTTCTTCAAGTGGCTCTAGCGCAAGACGAAAGGAACTAAACTACTAGCGTAGATGGACATCATGAAGTTTTTAGCCATACACTTGACCAAACGACGCTTTTCTTCAGCATCAACTCGGATCTTCAAACTTTGCAAATGGCTTGCGACGTCGAGGAGGAAAGGCTCGATTATGGTATTTTCTTTGGTAGCAGCAGAATCCAGAGCCACAACTAAGTATCTTTTATCAGGTCCAGAGGCAGGAGAAGGACCGACAGGTACCACACGCGAGAGGAAATCAGCTGCTCCGTTGCCCGTACCTGGTCTGTATTCGACTTCGAATTCATACTGTAATCCATCATGCGGTATAATGTAGAAGCCGCGTTCATTATACTGAATGACATCACCTCGAACTTGAAGGTACCAAAACGGCTGACGAACGTAGTCATCTTCTTACACTCTTCGGCCATGCAGATTTGCCAATTTCCCGCGAAAATATCAAGGGTGGTGAAGATAGAACTTCGCTTTAGGTCGTCGAAGATCTCCTCTATTTTAGGTAGTGGCCAACGTTCCGCCTTCATTTCGCGGTTCAGAGCGCGATAATCCACGCAGAAACAAGGCCTGCGTTTTTTGGTCACGATAACCACTGGGAATGACCAAGCCGACGACGCTGGGGTGATGATCCCAGCATCTATTATGTGGTAGATTTCTCAACGTGCGATTTAATTGTGTTGAGGCGACATTCGGCGAGCCCTGTGGTAGATCGGAGTAGAGTCCTTCATTTCAAAGGAATGCTTCGTCGGCACGGCTGCAGGACGTAGCTCGTCTATAGTCCAGGAGACGATTCCCGTGTCGCGAAGCAAACCATTTATCTCTTCATTTGTTCTTTCAAATGAGCGAGTCGAGGTCTCAGAGCATCACGAATATTTTCCTTCTTTTCTTCTTCGTCAGTGGTACTTTCTTCACTGGTAGGATCTCCGCTCGATCCGGAAGAGTCGTCATCGCGGACAACCAGGACCAGTTCTTCTTCCGATTATTCCCACGAATCCGGACCGGCGTTCGAATTAGAAGTAAAATATCCACTGTGAGTCCCTCATTCTTCGCCCTAGACCATTTTCTTCTCGGTAGACTTAGTATCAGGCTCGAGCAAGGCTCGAGCGGGAGCACAATTTCTTCGTTACCAATGATTAACTGGACGCTCTGCGCCCCGAAATACATATTCGCACGCATAGTTGTAAGCGTAGGGAGGCCGACTATTATGTCGAAACGAGACTTCTCGATGACTAGGAAGTCTAGTTTCACGGCTTGGTCCCCAAATGTCATCGGAACCTTGACCAGCGAACCCACAAAGGAAGAGCTGTCACCATTCACAACAGTTATTCTCTTAGAAGTGTATTTCGGCAAAAGGTAAAGAAGTCTAGACAAATCAGCCGACATGACGTCCGGTACGCTTCAGAGTCTAGTAGAGCCCAGAACTCGGTACCGTAAAATTTGAGTTGAACCAGCCGTAATAAACGAGGATCCGAGTTCGGGACTACTGCGACGCGTGAAATAGACTGTTTCCCCCCCAAAAAGGCGGGTGACTTTGGTTGCTCTTTCAGCATCTCTACGATGAAGTTGACCGAATGTTAAACCATAATTTACGTTTGCAAGCTCGGAAACAACGTAGTATTTTCCTACGTATTCCTGTAACTTATTTGAATTCTTCTTCCCGCGGTTTGAATTCTGCGCTTTCTTCTTACGGTTAATGATTCGAAATTCTTCCGGGGGTAGGGCTGGGCCCGGCTGCATAACGCGAGCGTGGGGTCTAGTTACGAAGCGAAAGATTGGAATGCCTCCATGGTTTTCCTGACGGGGCTGTTTGGTAGTGCCTCTCCGTTGGTGTTTCTTTTCGCGACATTCACTTCTTCATCTTGCGAGGAGTCGCATTCGGACGAGTCTTTTCGGGGGACATTCATTCGGTCACTTCCTTCCCCGTCTTCTTTCTTCTCGGCGGGGGCTTCTTATCGAATCGCAGCCCTTCTTCCACCGGACCAGTATGTAGCATCTGAGTGACCCATCTTTCCACAAAGGGAACAGCGGGTATTTCGATGCGGGTTCTTCTCGCGATTCATTGCGTTATGGCCAAGCTAGTTGCATTAAGAGCTTTGGCGGACCTTATTATTTTTCTTAGGGCCTGTAGACGGTCCAGACATATCGTAACCCTTAGTCTTCTTCAGAAAAAGAGTCAACTTCGAGAGGTCTTCGGCTAGAGCGGCCACCTTGTCTTCAATGTTTCTAGACCTCGAATCCGGGCAAAAAAGCAACCTTGCCGGCGGAACTTCAGCGGTGCGGCTCAAAGGAACAGCAAACGCTACACGATTAGAGTGAAAGTCCTTCAGCGCCTTGAGGATTACCGGATAATATTTGGATCCTCGGCATGCCAAGAACTGCTGCAGCTCCTTATGTCGACAGGCGGTAGTGCGAATGAGTCCAAACCTTGCGATGTTATCTAACCCCTCGTTCTCGTAGAGGCTTTCAATTTCCCTCAAAGAACCAACAATGTCTTCTAGCACAAGCCTAACTTCTAGAGCTTGGCGGATGACGTCCTCTAGGCCCTCGTCCTTCGCGAAATGCTCGAGCACCTTCTATTTGACCTCAGCGTAGTTTTTCGGTTCGGGGACGAGCTCACCATTCGACGCAAAAGTATCGTAATAGAAATCGAATGCTGGGCTCTCTAGGTGTGCGAGGAGAGTAAGAGCTTTCTTCTCGTCAGGTTTGGATGCCATCGCGAAATTCTCAAAGAAAAAGAAGAATTTTAGCACGTCACTCGTGCCGTCGAGCACGACCGCGCTGGCGCTTGGAGCATCGGCCCTGCGCAAGAGTACTATGATGGTATTGGAATGGGATAAGAGGAAGAGGAAAATCTATAAATGTAGCTTTAGGAGCGGGGAGAGGTCTCGTGGTGACGCTGCCTACTGCGAGCTGCCCAACTGACTCGGCTGCTACGTATTAACCGACACCCGAGCGGTCTGTGCCTGAGGGTTGTCGGTACAGTAGTGTACAGTAAGTACACTACTGTGTTTGACCATAAAAAAATTTAAAACTACGAGAAAAAAAGACAGAAAGTACAGTAGGTTGCCCTAAAACATCGTCATAGATAGTACTGGAAACACATAAAAATCACCTTCGAGCCACTGTCACCAACAAAAATGGCCCATGATTAATTTATTTTTGGAAATTAATACTCGTTACTGTACAGTGTACAGTATTTGTAAGTTGGCCATTTGCACCGATTAGGGCAAGACCTACTGTAATCACTCACCGAATCGTTTTACGTCATATTGGGGCTCTGCACCGGTGGCACTATTATTACTTATTTCTCTCAACGCGTTTGTGGTCCGATTCACTACAGTGATATCGGGGTATTTTGCTGACTAGTGCTGTTTCTGGCACAGTAATTTGGCTTTCTGGGGAAGTATGTGTGGAGCGCGGCTGTGAGAGGCAAGAGGTGGAAGTAGACAAAAAAACCGGGTGCTTGGTGCGCTAGCGGAAGAGAGAGCCATGGGTGCCAAGAAAAATTGGGGACTCAAGAACTGTTTTGTGCTCGGTCACACCTTGACCTTTACTGCAGTCTCCGTTGCCACCCTACAACCTTAAACGTGGCTACCAGAGGCTGCGGAGGGCTCAGGGTGGCCCGCTGTACCGTATGTTTGGGTATTTAGATTTTGCTCTTGCTTGCTATGGGTGCAGTCACTGTATCTGGGAGGGAACAGGGAAGAATAGGAAGAGGAAGGAAAAAAGGACACACCTACTTCAACAATCTTTTCCCTTTTCAGGCATGCTTTTCATCGTCCTTAGTCCCCTCAATGAAATTCGCCACCGACGATCCTCCCTTCTCGTAACTCGGGTGAGACCCTACACTCGTGCTCTCAACATCGTACTTCTGTCGAGGGGCGGAGAGGTGCCCACGGCCTCATCTAGCCATGTTTTCCGAGCGTACCCGGGCGTGGAAAGATTTTTCTTCTTTTTCGATTTCGTCGCGATGCGCGGAAAGGCTGAAGAGGGGAAGTAGCTCGAGCTTCTGTCGCATCTCGATGGAAAAGCGTTCGAATTCTTCTTTTAGAAGTTCACAGATGAAATTTGGGACCTTCTGCCAGATAGAGGAAACTATTCTATTGTCAAAGCGGCAATACTGGGAAAATGTGGAGACAAGAATGAGCGGTAAGAAGTGCTTCGTCGTGCAATGGATGCTAAGCTCGAATTCGGATCGTCTGGCGTAATCTATTGGGAACATGGTTTCTCTATTCGCGAAGGCGAAGTTCAACGAGGAAGCCAAGTTTGGACTCCTCCGTAAGCCAGCGATGGAATACTTGGAAATGGTTCCTTACATTATCTACTACAGTCCCAAGCATTACCAGGCGGTGAAGGTGATTATCGCAGAATTTGACGAAGGAAAGAAGGCGTTCCAGTCGGTGCAGAGGTTCGTCGATTGATCGTCAAAGGCCAGTGCTGTTGGCCGAATCGGCTCAAATTTAAGTAACGGAGGGGAGTTGATAGAACAGATAAGCCCGAAAATTGCTGTAGAGAAGAAGGAACAAAGGTTGCTTGGTCGTACTGATTCTTGCGTACCTGAGGTCGAGTGGAAGATGGAAAGTCTGCTAACCCTCCTCCTCCTTCTCTGCATCTTCTGCCTGCTCGAAGCAGTTACGGCGGACCCACTCCCTAAAGCGTTCCCAGTCCAACCTTCTACAGTAATCGTCGTAGTCAGTTGGACCATTTTCCATCAGTGCCAAAGCGTTGAGTGGACGACGGCCTCGGGATGACTTGGTGATGGTGAGGGAAGGGCAGAGGTTGGTCATGTTATGGACCAAAAGAAGGGGTGGGCAGATGGGATAGTTGATGGCGGGGGGTTGCCTCAACGATGTCGATTTCAAACTTTAAATACTGCGACGTCTTCGAAAAGTAAGACGACCTTGGACATGTACAGTAATGGCACCTATTAATTACACCGGGTCTTTAAATAAAAAATCAATCCATGAATTTGTGACACTCATCCAAATTAAAAATATCTTGCAAATTCCGATACTGTATACAATTTTGGTCCTCTTGTAGATTTTTTTCGTGTGCGAATTTGCGCACATCACCTATATTAGACGATGGAGCGCCCAAATAAACCGGAGGTGTACACGATGCAGCTAGGCTATGCGAACCACTAATTTTGGAACCCCAACGAGATGTATACCACCACGGCTGGGGTAAGGACTGTTTGGATGCGAAGCTAATCAAATACTCTTGGAACTTGACAATTAAGGACGTCAACGGCAAAAAATATTTGCGTCATGTTCGATTTAGTTGACGGAGAATCACCTCTACTATTCAGTCTCTTCTTCAAGTCCGATTCCGATGCTTTGAATACCCGAAGACCAACCAAGAACAAATTCAGTCGTCCAACGGACTCAAAAACCCGTTGGTTCTACACGTATGTCACGTTCGATCGCTCAGGAAAAAAAGAGTGGCTCAGAATCGAAATAACTCCCCACAAAGTCTCTTCAGTCAGTTCTCTCATGGTAAACAATACCAAACGGCAGGATCTTAAAGTAGCCAAGAAGGTGCACCGATTTACGCAAGCCAACGCAGAGGAAATGAAGTCACTATTGCGAGACGCGGACTAGCTTGCCAAACCTTTAGCTGAGGCCTTTGAAAAAGTTCACGCTGCTTGTGATATCTGCGCGTCTTCAGGTCAGCCTAAACACATGAGGAAAATATCACTATCAAACATCAGTTCGCCTTTTATCGATGAGATACAAGTGGATTTTGCTTGGAACGATCTGCACGGAAGGATATATACCCTGCCGAATAACTTCAACTAAGCAACTAAGTATTGAGAGCGTTTAATTGACCCTGCACGACAGTCGATGTAATGAAATCGACTATCGAAAGACACTGGACCTGTTAAGAACGCTAGCCACTGAGCCACATGCGCTGGCTCTCTTGTGCCACTGAGCGGACCACAACATATATATATCAACACCCCCCCTCGCTCAGAGGCACTACCTTAAGGTGCTTGTCGAGGAGTTCAGGGCTTACACAGAGCATTACAGTAACACTCATAACAAATATCCAACTCAGTGCATCCAGCGGGGTTCGAACCCGCGACCACAGTGGCAACGTCAACTGGGCCCATAACCTGTTAAGAACGATAGCCACTGAGCCACATGCGCTGGCTCTCTTGTGCCACTGAGCGGACCACAACATATATATATCAACACCCAACTGGATCTACTAGAACGGGAGCCCGGAAGCTCTCAGCGCAGATCCCAAGTTCTGCACCCAAGTAATGCAAAATTTCTTAATCTCTCACGCGATTAGACTTCATGCACAACCTGCGCGGTCCTCAAGCAATAATGGAGTATTAGAAAGAAATAAGGGGTCTTTAAGTGTGTATTGAAGAGAATGGGGAAAGAGAAAACATCAGAAAATTCCTCTACATTAGTAGCCCGTGGGTAATTTCTCACGAGCCTGTTCCATGTGTCAAAAACCCTGATTTACTTTCAGCTGGAACGAGGATGTGCCCCTTCCATCCTAGGCATTCCAAAAGCAATCGTAACACAAGGAGTCCTCGTTGCCCACATAGAACATTTCTACCACAGCTATACAGAAACTGCTCGACAGCCGAACAACCCCGACTGTAACTCGCGACCTGCTTAAACCACGCACCGAAGTGTTCACCTTTTACAGCAGCTCAAAACATACGGAGCCAACTAAGTGGGTTCCGGCTACAGTACTTGAAGCCCAAGAACATCTCGTGAATTACAGGTTTTCGGGGAAAGGCTCACCGGTGATATTAGCTTATGCGCACATGCTTCTTGCCCCAAAAGGTTATCGAAAGACCTCATGGAGTGTAGCTTATAGGACAAACTTCTGCTGGTAGCAACCATCGAGGACGTAGCCAATAAGGAACCAGATACAGATACAACGTGTGGGACTCAAAGCGAGGTGAAACCAACAGCTAGCGCAGATCAAACGAACCA
The DNA here is from genome assembly GCA_002205965.3 of Kappaphycus alvarezii. Classification (NCBI taxonomy): domain Eukaryota; phylum Rhodophyta; class Florideophyceae; order Gigartinales; family Solieriaceae; genus Kappaphycus; species Kappaphycus alvarezii. The sequence goes on from NADL03000776.1 coordinate 304,428, forward strand.
AAACGTGGTCCTACAGGAAAAGGAAACCGAAGAATGCATAATTACACTTCGGCCAACATTACCCATAAAAGCGGTTCTGGGTCTACCAGAAAAAGACATAGGAATCACAGCGGTTTCAAATATCGAAACAGAATGCAAACTGAAATCAAGTGTGCAATAGGTCCTAAGCGAAGTCTATACTGTAATTGGAAGTCTATACTGTAATTGGTAACAACCAAGTCACGGCCAAGGCTCTCTAGGTTGCACCCCCATGGCTCACTGAAGAAACATTTAGTAAGGAATAACAATCTAATTGGTCCGAGTCATATTTCCCAGTACAAGAATTTGACCTTCCTCCTCGAGCCAACATCATCTCTTCACACGTAGTCTACAAGGTGAAGGATGAAAAGGGCACGAGAACACTGAAAGCGCAGCTTTTTCTCCTCGGAAATCGAGACAATGACCGACAACAGATACGCAAAGATTCATCAACAGCTCAGTTTGTTGTAGCCCGACTACTGCTCAGTCTATCCACGTTTTTGGGACTACGGATTGGACTGGTAGACATGAAGGGTGCCTTCTTGCAATGTGGGCCCATTCAGCGTGAAATCTATGCCACACCACCACGGTAGTGGCAAGGTCCTAGATACACGCTATGGAAATTAACTAAGCTCCCGTACGGGATAGTTGAAGCTGGAAGACAGTGGGCCAAGACTATCAAGACCTGGATGTTAACCACTGCTAAGCTTGAGCGTATTGCAGGCGTCAGTCAGATGTAAATTCGACGTAACTACAGAGGGAATATTAAATTCATCGTTGCCAAAGTTACGGATGATCTACTCGTCGCTGGCTTTGTCAAGGATATTAAGCTCTTTATTGCATTTCTCGGACGACGATTCGAAACCAGTAAGGAAAAGGTTCACGAACATTTGAATTTCAATGGATTTTATATCCACCAGACAAAAAACGGCAATATACAGATGTTTATGAGAGATTATCTCTCTGGTATCAAACCAATTCCGATCTCGCGGACTCGGCGCAAACAGAAAAACGATAAAGTTACACCTCAAGAGGCCACTACGTATAAGTCACTGTCCGTTTCACTGTTGTGGATCGGATGCAGTACGCTACCACAAGCAACATATGCAGCATCATGCCTACAGCAGAAACTTGCGTCCCAAAAGTGGAGCACTTGACAGAGGCTAATTCAATCCTAAAAGAGCTATAGAGATTGTACCCCACGATCACGTTTCGCAGTCTGACACAGAAGCAATACAATGCAACTTTCGGTACATTCTCGGATGCATTTTCAACATCAACTCTTCTCAGGAGTATGGGCAGAAAGGTATAATCACTGGAATCATCGTAAATTATGGAAAAGAGGACGCAATATATCACATGATAGATTGGACCACCAACAAACAGCGGCGTGTAAGCTATTTGTCCTATGGTGCGGAGATACTCGCGGGTGCTGACGCCGATGACAGGGGACACCACTTACGCACATCTCTGCGAGCCCTAGCACCGGATGAAAACATCAAATACACCATGAACGTAGACTCTCGTGGACTCTACGACGCGAGCACAACAATCCATAACGGAAAAGAATATCGTCTACGCCAGACTGTCGTACGGCTCCTAAACAGGTTTCTATCAAAAGAACTGGACGTGCTGCGATGGATACCTGGTCAGATCAATATAGCCGACGCATTGACGAAGCGCAATCCAGCCACTCAAAAGCTATTGAACAAGGTGCCTTCAGACGCAATTCTGGATATACCCCTCGATAAATCCTTCGAACTAGATAGCGAGACATGGACCTAGACGGAGTCTTCAACATCTGTTAGGGAGTCGCTTTCACGGATGTTCAAGCGACTGGGAGGAGGGTCATATGCCACGTGTTACACGGAATATGAGTAATGTAATTGAAGTGTGACAGGCAGTAAATGCAAACTCGTATCGCGAATATTGGAAAGGCTACAGCAAAGTAGCAAAGAGCTTGAACAATGCTCGGATATATTACGGGAGCCGGTGAATGTCGAAGAATGCAGAAAAGCGAGTACAGTACAGTAGCGAGAGAGCGACCAATGCACGGCTACAAGAAGGGAGCCAGGGCATATCGTAGAGTGTAGACAACGTTTACAAGACGGGAAACGATGCACGGCTACGTGACGGGAGCTGAGTGCAACCAGTTGCTATACAAGTTATAGCCCTTCGCAATCAATGGGTGACCGAATGCAGCTAGTAGTCAGGGCACGTCGCGAATTAAGAAAGATATTGGCTCATTCTATGCTAATGCAAAGGATCTCGCCGAAGGGCCAGCGACGAGAAGAACTAGAAGTGAGCGAATAGTACTTAGCTAGCTGAACGAAACCCACTCTAGGGAGAGAGAGTGACAGAAAATATAGAGAAAAGGGATTAAGCATCCTCGAGTAATTTGTGCCCTCCACTACTCGACATCAGTAGGATAGCGGCCACACCACTTCTTTCATCAACGATTCATACAAAAAACTACTATAGATCTGGTTAATTGACTCCCATGGAAGAATCCATACACTGCGATCATTTGAAATAACGCGGAAAAACCCGAAAATACAAAGCCGTCATTGGCTAATGACTTGGATTTTCACCATTTGTTACCTGATCATCAGGATCAATTGAGAACTATGTTGCTAAAGTTCAAGTCGATGTACGACTGAAGTTTGGGAGAAATTAATCTTGTGGAATACCACATCGATCTGATTCCTGATTCACGCCCCACCTCGTCTCACCTTTACCGAGCCGGAATTCGACAACGCGAAATTGAAAAAGCGGAAGTCTCCCGCATGTTGAAACTAGGTGTTATCGAAAGCGCACAAGCCGAATGGGCCTCACCCGTTGGGTTGGTTCCGAAGCCTGATGGAAAACTTGGTTTCTGTGTAGACTACCGACATCTGATTGAAATTACGGTGAAAAAACTTATCCCCTCCTACAAATGTATGAATGCATCGATAGCCTGGGAGAAGCGTCTATCTTTACTCTACACCGACACCAACTAATCAAACTACCAAGTAGTTTATTTTATTTATCAGACCTATTCAGATGAAACGCGAAAACCTATCGGATACCGGTCTAGCAGTGTAACATCTGCTGATAAGAACTACTCGACCATCGAGGAGGAATATACAGCAGTTGTCCGGGTTCTGGGAATATTAAGCCCTTATCTACAAACTGAAAGGTTTACCGTACGTTCAGACCAAGCGTCTCTACGCTGGTTAAGGAAATTCATGACCCTAGCGGCCGTCACATGCGCCAGCGTGTCAGATTATCAGATTTGTACTTCAAGATTGCCTACAAAAATGGCAAGCTGAACATCAAAGCGGATGAGCTATCCAACTTAACACACATTTGGGGAATTCCCTTGCAGTATTGATCAACAAATATACTGTTTACTATCGGAATCTTGCGAACCTTCCAAGACTCCGGACTTGAAAGAAGACGTAGATTTCCTACATAAAGACTACTAATATTTAGATCTTCTTCTATTCGCGGGATACCCGCAAGTTGATGAGCACATGTAGCGTGCTAAAACACCCGAGGAAGTCCTCACAGCCCAGTTTAATGACGCGTTCTGCGGCAAAATCTGCCCGCGCTTACACGGGGGAGATCCTGTCCTTCTATCTAGATACCAGCGATTATCTAGCCCGCAATGTCGAGGCTTATCCTCAGATTGTTATGCCTGAAGCACATCGTGCTTGTATGTTGCATCTAGCGCGTCACGTCAAATTAGCCGGACATCCCGGTGGAAAACGTATGTATTACATCCCCTGCAGAGTATCATACCAAGTGGACGGCATGGTTGCGTGCTGTCATGAGCACTGCGAAAAGCTAACTGGCCAAGAACTAAGCCCGATACAAACGCATCTTTGATGCCCGCCTACGCCGTGGCCGGCAACGCTTCGAAGTGCATAACCACGCATTCGTGAGAAAGGAACGTCAATCGAAGGACGATCCCAATCACAAGTTGGCGCCTATCGCCGAAGGCCCCTTTCAGGTGACTAACATCTCCACTGGAACATTCTTTCTCGACTTAGGAAATGGTGAACACGAACGTATTTCCCGTGGTCGAGTTGTGTGGGCACCGCCTCCACGCACTGCAAATACACGTGTCAACCCCATGACCTCATCATCGCAGCTTGTGCAGCACACTGCTAAACATTTCTCAAAAGACAAAATAGGACAGCCTTTCCTAAAGAACAGGAAGGACTGTCCGACTCCTGCTTCAATAAACTGGGATACATCCGTTAAAAATGTAAATTGGATCTGCATTACCTCCCTTATCTCCCGCGGACTTGCTGACTTGCTAACTCCTCTTCCTACCAAGGAAGATCCCTCCCATTCGCTTCAGACAGACCGATCTCGAATCTTTTCCCGTTTACCAGCCGCTTTTCGGCATGAAAAGGAGAGATCCTCAAAGGCTGTTACGCAGAATTCTGCTTCACGACGAAATGCGCCGACCACAGGCTCGATTGTGGACGCTATTGATGTCGCCCAACAACACGGAGACCTTTCTCCAGACGTTGGATCGGTGATCGATCTTACCGCACCTCGCCCTTCGAAAACTATGCAGACACCAGATTTCCCTTCAACGCCGAACCCCATCTCCCTTTCACGACTCTCTTCTACCGGTGATCCCTCACCTACCTCCTTTTGTTGTGCGACTGGGCCGACTTCCGGCTCCATTACTGATGACGTTGATCCTCTTGCCCTTCAGGAGAAATCTCCCACTATCGGTATTGACTAAGCACCTACTGTGCTCCCTCAGCTCTCTTTAAGCTCGAAACCATAGCCGTTACCTATCGGCTCTCCTGAGCAGTTATCTGCTACCTCAGCTGACGGCGCAACCCAAAGTCCTGTATTACAGTTGCCCAGAGATGTCGTATTCAACTTATCGAAAGTGGATATTCCAGTGTCCTTTCAGCCAATCCCGACGAGAAAAAGCTCCCTGCTCCCCAGTGTATTTGGAACTGCCACTCCCAGTCAATCTGCACTTGCGCGTGAGCTGAGGAGAACCCTCAATCCACGTGGAGACATCTCCTCCAACTTCGAAAATGAAGGTAATGAGCATCTGGACGGAAACTCTCTGTTCCCGTTAACGCAGCATCTGCTCGAAATCCAGCCAATAGCCCATTTCAAACATCGTAGATCCCTGTTTGAAGTCTTCAGAATGTTCCTGTATCATTTGGGGACTATCGTTCTTTCAGAAAACTCGATTGAGAGGTCTCTCTCTCGTTCCAAAGTGTGGACACCGAAGTCCGACGCTAGTTTTGATACAATTCAGTTACATGCAGCGAAACAGCCCGCGTCTCGAGAATCGTCTATATTGGAGAACGCTCCCAAGGAAAACCCGCAGACCTCTGTTTTGCGGAAACCCGCTCATCGACTCTATTCGAGCAAACCGTCGCTCACCCTATTTACGAAAATCCGTACGCTTCGAGTTGACACCGACTTTCATTACTTGACAGAAATAATCGCCGTCACCTGCTCGCAAGAGAGTCTTGCTGTCACTCACCTCGCAGACTCCTGCCCAATCGCGACTAGGCACCGCACCCACTCGGCCTGTGCGGAGATCCGCAAGAATTGCCACTCCTTCCGCCATCACAGTGCAGAATCCGGCTACAATGTCTAACATTGTGTCGACATCGACTTCAGACCCAGTGACAAACACCAATCCACCTTCCTTTATGGAAAAATAGGCAGTCTATAATCGACTTACCTGTATGAACTCGCAATTATCTGCTACTCGCACCACTATTGGATATTCGCCTCCAGCCAAGAATAGGAGAAAATGCTATGAGCCAAGAAGGCTCCCGATCGATGCCGACCCCCAGCCACCGACCATTGTGGATGATTTGCTCGACACTCTTTCCCCGAAATCAATAGAAGAGGATAAAGAAGGCGAATTCGCCCTACTTTTACACTGGTACAATTTTCCGTCGTTCACCGATATATGGGAACCAGTGAGGCATATCCCGCATTCTCAAATTGTGCGATATTATCGCTTACGCAAACTACCGTTCCCACCAAACATTGGTGAAGGGAAGGTAGGGTAGTGAGAACACCCTCTTTCTATCTACTCTAAACTACTGAATCCTAGTTTCCACACTACCCTGGGCGATCTATCGAATGTGTTTAATGAACGCATATCAGTGAATCTCCTCGTCTATAGGTTGCTAGCAAAGCATCTCAGGGGATAACCCCCTATTCGGAGACGCCTATCTACCCATATAATCTCCCTTCATCTACCTAGGCCGACGGCTTTTTCGGTTTCTCTGTACTTTCTGCCGGATTCGGCTCTCTCACCGATGCAGACCCCTGTTCTTGACTCGTTGATGCTTGCGCTGCTTCTGCAGAGACCTGCGACGACGATGCTAAAACGGCCTGCACCCTCACCTGCAGCTCGGAGTGGGGTGCCTTAAACTCACTTTGCGGAACTCCGCAGCTCCTCAGTAGGTAACTCAAGTCCAGAGGAGTCACCTCATCGCTTGAATCTGCGGAAGCTCTACTCTCCATCGCAGACGAGCCTTCATCCGGCGTTTTACCGTCATTGGCTGACACTGGCTTGGGGACAATCTCATCCTCCATCTCCTCAGTGCCGATCACCGGCTCTCTACCAACGCCTGGGACATCCCCGAGGGCATAGGCTTCGGGTGAGCGAAAGCCCAGCGGATGCCCGCTCGGAATTGGAAGAATTTTGTTATGCAGATAAGCTGCTTCCTCAAGGGTCACCGTGACCTTTTCACGTTGGTCGAACAACACCCAGTCGCCAAAGTACTGGTGGCAGCAACTTATGGAGTACTCCATCGTTTTAAGATTGTATTTCCGGATCTCCGGCGGACAAATTTCTGGATCACCCCATTCCAACTACGCATAAATTTGCAATAACTCGCGGAGTTCCCGCTCAATCTTCTCTCCGCCGAGAATCCGGCTCAATTAAAGTTCTACCGTTAACTGGCACATCTTTGCTGACAACTTTCACATCCTGTGTGTATTGTACACTTCCTACAGCCACATATCGGCGGTTATAGCCACATATACCGTGCAGGCCACCCGCTTCAGTCCGGAAACCCCCGCCTCCTTCAGTTCCGACATGTGGTAAGAAAGGATCGGTGACAACGCCAACAACGGTCCGGGGCATATCTACATTTCGGACCATTCCCGAGGAATCTCCAAGTACAGATCGCGCAGCCGCTCGCGACGAATGATGTAGACTTCGAAGTTCATGAAAAGGACAAAGAACCTAAGGCGATGACGAGTTTGTCGTTCCCAACAGATGAAGTCACAGGAAACCCGATCGTCGTGCACTTTGTGGTGGTAACGGAACTCCACAATTAGTTGCTGCCCAATTTTCAAGGCCCTTTGACTAAGTCGTGGATCTTTCGTCTCCCAATCACTGGGCCAATACGGCTCATAGATCTCCGAGGCATACGGGATCTCCCGATCATAGCGATACACGCCAAGGTCTCCCCTCATATCTGACGGAATAGCCGTGTGTCCTAAAGAGAGGTGCATCCGCGCATAGGCCAGTTGCCAATAGCGGGTGAATCCGCCGAACTCGTACTTATGCGCATAGGTCTTAACATAATCGCGCGGAACCTCTCCATGGTAACGCTATCCTTTGGCGAAAACGCAACTTACAGGCTACCGCCCTGTCAAACAGGATCTCTTCAATCCTCCACATACGCCCCAATGAGGGCTCGAATGAGGTAAGCAGCATGCTGAAACCAGGAAGCTTCGGCAAATAACTCCTCATGTTCTGAGGAAAAACTCTCTATTGGTTTGGGCGGAGTCCGGATCCCCCTGTTGCGTTACCCCTTGGAACGCTCCGAACGCAACGGAGGACAAGTTCTGGAGTGAAGTGGGGGCAAGCCGGCAACAAGTCAGGGGAAGCAGGTTGGTACGACTCCTTAGTCGGAGAGCGCTGTGGGTGTTTCTCCAGAGGAATTGAAGCCTCCTCTGCGGAGGGGCATGGGATCCCCGAAGATCCTTGCGCACGCGCTGCCTCGCCGTAAGCGCCCTCCTCTGCAAGCCTTAGGGCGCGCAGTTTTTCAAGAAAATTCTTAGTTTCGCAATAGCTCTTGTCAGTACAGGTACACGCCACTTAATAGTTCATTACCTTAGTGGTCTTGCATAATCTGTCTGCTCAGCAATGAGATAGAAAATTCAACGAAACTATTGCTTCAAATTTTAAGATCTGTAAATTGGGGGTTAATTTAATGTCGTAGATATGCGGGTTGGAACCCAGTAAATTTGTACCGGAGCGTAGATATCGTATCATTGTCAAGCCAATTGTGAAACCGTACAATGCGTAGAAAACTGTAGATGGCACTCCAATCTACCACAAGATGGAAGGGAGGCCAGCCAGCAAACAAGCGGCATTGGAGGTTACTGTCAATGCGGAGTGCCGCTGTAAAAGAATGCCTCTAACCTTCGAAAACCGTTCCATTGCGTGGGTGGCAACGGTTCTCGCGAGTTGAGTTCCTTAACGACGGAGAACGCCACCGGATGCCATCCTTCAAGCGTTGAGATGGGAATAGGAACCAGCCTGTTTCTCCTAGGCAGCTCAGCAAGGAGCCCTTGGTATTTCCGCTGCTTCTCTGCGTGAGCTGTGTTGAGGCTTGTGAGTGGGTTGAAAGCCTTGGCTCTTGCGTGGGAGGGAGCTAGCGGGTTAACAAAGGTTACGTCGAAATAATCCGTCCCACCGCCGGCTCGCATCGCCCTGGTATCCGGCCTCGTCCTGTTTTGGTAGTGTAGACGAGGTTCGATGAATGAAAGTCTGGCGGCTCGTGCAAGATCGTCACCTGGTTGTTGTGGCGAGTATTCCGCTCGCAGCCAAAGCGAGAATGTAGCAAGTTGTCCCCGTAGATATCCAGAATTTCATGACACCCTGATTTTAGGCAAGGGGTACCTGGGGCGAATAAAGGGGTTTGGTAAAAGTACTGGAACCACACAGAAATGTCTTTGCTCTTGATGTGCGTCCTCAATCCAGGGCAAGGTGCACAGTAGACTCAGCCTTCGCACCGGGGAGGGAGATGCTAGTGCGGAAGTCGCGGGTGCGGATGTTTCCGAGCGGCAAGGCCTCTTGCGCAGCCACATTAATGCTTAATTTAAGATACTGTCTTAAAAAGAGGACAATGATGTATATTTTTCTCTGCGCATGTACTAAGAATATGTTGTTCTCTATTTACCTCCATACTTACCCTAGTGAAAGTACCATCTGTAGCTTTCGTATGGAAGAATGGCTCGCTTCATACTTTAATATTTGAGTTTCTATATATTACCGGTAGTATTTCTGCAGCCTTGCAGTAGGTTCTCGAATTAATAAATCCCTTTGTTATCAATATACTTGAGGAAGTTAAAACATAAAAATTTTTTCTCGAGATCCAGATCAAATATTTGGATATCTAAAAATAGAATATGAAGAAAATTGATTGCCCTTGTTGAATACTTACCTCTACAACTTAAAATTATATGCAACAAAAAAGCACATCCTGTCATTGATCCGATAAATTGTGCCTTGTGATAGGGGTAAATAGGCGGGGGAAGAGATCCTCAGAACCAATTACCCTGAGAAGGAGGTGTTGCGAGCGACAAAAGTGCTACCGTGGTATTGTTGAACGAAAAAAAGGGAGTGTATATAGAAAAGAGTTGAGAAAGCTACAAGCAAGTATAAAAGGGGCAGGGTCTACCACCGACGCTCTGCGACTAGCGTAAGAAAAAGTTTTCTTGGGTCTGAAGTTGACTCTCAACTTCCTACTACTCGGGACTTGGCTTGAAGTTGTCTGCCAACTTGCTTGACCTCTCCATGAGGAAGCAGTTTACTCAGCTTATATAGACTTTTGGCTACCCCAAAAGTCTCAAACAAACATACTAATAACCATAAAATGTATTCACGGTAATCGTGTGAACCAGAGAGACTATTAGGAGATATTTCCTCAAGGTAAATATCTAGGTGCCATACCCATGCCAGCCACCCATCGGCCAGGGGTGGGAATTGATGTGGCCATTATATAGACCTTTCAGAGTCACTCGTAGTATCACCCACAACCTGGAACTGTACTGACATCTACTATGACACCGTGTCCTAAAATGAAAAAATCACCCGATGAATTTGCCACACTCACCCAAATTAAAAATATCTTGCAAATTCAAAAACTGTAAAAATATCTTCCCAATTCCGATACTGTATACAATCATCGTCCTCATCTAGATTTTTTTCGTGCGCGAATTTGCGCACATCACGCCCTCTCGCTCAAGACGAACGTCCCGACTCGTCACTGCTCTTCTTCTGCTTCCGTTAGTGTTCGCTGTCTTATTGATAAAATGTATGGTCTCTCAAACGGGTACGGAGGCAACTGATTACCAATATGATGCTCTTAAAAGTAGGTTCGCATTACTGGTACCTCACTTTGTAGCATAGCCTCATATATTGGTTTGATCACATCGAGGTGGGGTTGAATACATTCTTCTTCTGTGACTCTTCCGAATCTTCCAAGAGTGAAAAAATATATGTGATATGCAAACTCTTCTGGAAGATGCCGGAGGAATGGATGCCGATAAGAAAAGAAGACGCGCATCATCAAGAACGAATCTTCGTAAGATAAGTGCGGTTATTGTAGCGGGCTAAAACATAAACAGATGCTTATCATGAAATAAGAAATGACCTGTGCATCGTTCGCATCCTCGGAGATATTGCGCAGCCAAAAAGATAATCTTCTTCTTCCGACTGTATGCTGTGCATGGTTGTGAAGGAGAGCCAGAGATGAAGTTGTGGTGGACGGTCCCGATGAATGGCCGCGACCAGCTCCTGACGTACTAGGACCTGCACGAGGTCCTCTCGGGGGACAACCGGAACCTCTTCTGGGCGGGTTGTTGTCTCCCGAAGGTCCTCCTCTGGTCATCATCACTGCTTCAGGAGGATCCTCGCCGCCTCCAACGTTCCCAATTTGTGGCGGAGAAACGTAAGGTTCCCATAGAGGATGCGGGACCAGTCTGTATTCCATATCCGGGGGTAAGGCGTAACATCTCAGTCGCACATCTTCGTAGTTCTTGAGAAATACGTAAATTGGACGGATAATATTCAGATACGTTTGCGACAAGTCTCCAGCAGCTACCATTCCATATCTTCCTATAGAGTAATGATATATTACCTCCACAAACTCTGGACCTGCTTCCGTGAACCTTCCGTTTTGAAATGAAAATAGAACTCTTATTAATAGTCGAAAATTCTCTTCAGGTAGCAATGGTCAGTTCAACGTACGAAAACATAGGCATATATTAATGTAGAAATGGATGATTACGTGGAGTTCGTAGTAGTCCCGCGTAACCGAGATGATCCATTCCCAGGCCCTTTTTCCTCCCATAGGAATCATTCTATAGTTAAAGATGAGTATGCCCCGTGGTTGCGCATAGTCCTGTGTGAGAAGGAATTCTTCCGGCCTTTGATGGTAAGGGACCAGACGACATGCATGGATGGCCCTCCTTGATCTCTTCCCTGAGCTTGAACAGAGCTGGTAGTGCGGGTGTCTTTCCTCCGTGACGATGCAAGGGTTCGAGTACTTGGTTTGGAAGGACGGCCACTTCACAGCCTGCTGCATTGCTTTTCCATGTACTACAAGTACTTTAGAGCCAACTGAAAAGGTTCTGACTGCAGGTTCTGCATCCTTATTTCTTGTCTGTGTTAGCGCGCGGTGTGATCTCCAGCCTTCGGTGGCCAGTAGTTCAACTTCCCTACTCTCTTCATCGATAATATTTGTTTCCATATCTCTCTGTAACATTCTAGGAGCCCTTCCGTACATTAGCTCGAATGGTGAGCGTCCATTTCTTCCTCTTCTTCGACGGTAGCCGTATAACACTTTTGGTAATGCATCTTCCCACTGGATTTTATTCTCCGACATAGTTTTCGATATTGCTCGTTTGATGGTTCCAACCATCCTCTCCGCTTTCCCGTTGGACATAGGAGCGTATGCGAGAACGGTCTTCAGCTGAATCTCTTTCTCTTCCAAAAAACGAAGCAGTGAAGTTGCAGTAAAACAAAGGGCGTTATCCGAGATGATCCTTTTTGGAAGACCAAACGGTTCAATCATTTCTTTTTCGATGAATCTCAGTACCACCTCAGCATTTGCCTCCTCGACTGCAACTGCTATTGGCCATCCAGTAAAATGTTCCACCCCTATAAGGATATATTTGTTTCCGGAAGAAGTTTCCTTGAACGGGCCCGCGAAGTCAATTGAGAAGGTTTCAAAGAGACCGGAAACTGGAAAACTTAGAGTTGTCTTATACTTCCGTATTGGAGTGAATTTTTGGCAGTTGTCGCAGCTTTTCACGAAATTATAGACGTCCTTATGGATACCGGGCCACCAGAATCTCTCAGTTACGAATTTTTTGGTTGTTTCGAGATCCCAATGCCCTAGCTCATCATGGAAAGTCCTCAAGATCTTCATTCTTTCTTTCAAAGGTGCCACTAGTCGGGGACCGGCTTTAGTGTGCCGGAAGAGTTTCCCATTCCACAATGTAAAAGCCTTTTGATTCCTGCGTACCCAATTTCGGTGTTCAAGATCAACCTTTCTCATTTCTAGTCCATCGAGGAATTTGATCAGTCCGTGAATATTAGCTTCGTACTCGTTATCGTTCGGCAACTGCAACTCGGCGACTCCGACGATGTCCTCCGAAGCTTTTTCATTTGGAATCAGTGCGTCCCTCAAGCGGGATAGGTAATCGGCAGGCTGATTATTGCGTCCGGGTCTATACAAAATTTCAAACGGATATTCTGCGAAAATGTCGAGCCATCGAGCCAAGCGGTGATGTACATCCTTCTTTTGGAATGCTGTTTTAAGTGCCTGGTGATCAGTTATCAAGACAAATTTCTCGAGTGATAAAAGGTATACGCGAAACTTTTTCAGCGCGAAGACGACAGCTAGCGCTTCTTTCTCGCAGACTGAGTATCTCATTTCCGCATCATTCAGAGTTCGGCTTGCGAATTGAACAGGGTGTAGTCCGTTTTCATCTTTTTGGGACAAAACGGCACCCAAAGACCGTCCTGAGGCATATGTCTCCACAACGAATGGTCTCTTGAAATCTGGGTACATGAGAACTGGGGGGACACTTAGCTTATCTTTAAGCTCCTTAAATGCAGTTTCCATTTCCTTGTTCCGGAAAAATTTTCGTTCTTCGTAGTGCTGGCATGTAACGGTGCTGCAGTCTTGGCGAAATCTTTGATAAATCTTCTGTAATATGAGGCCAGTCCTAAGAAGCTTCGGACCTCCGTCTTTGAAGCGGGCCTTGGTGCCAACTTTATTTTTTTCGTTTTCTCTGGATCCACTCTAATTCCCTCTTGGTCGACGATATGACCGAGTAATTGGATAGAAGTTTTCGCAAAGAAGCATTTGCTCAACTTAATTTTCAAGCTATACTCCGATATCCTCTCCACAACTGTCTTGACGTGCGAGATGTGCTGATCCAATGTTTCTGAGAATATGACGACATCATCGATATAGACTCTTGCGAATGGAAGCCCTTTCAAAACCTCGTTCATCATTCTTTGGAATGTAGCTGGTGCATTCATGAGACCAAAAGGCATCACTTCGAACCTGAACGTACCGGCTTTGCTGGTAAAGGTTGTTTTTGCCCTACATTTTTCATCCAATGGGATCTGCCAATAGCCAGTGTAAAGGTTACTTGAGGTGAAATATCTCCCGTCCTTCAAGTCCTCGAGGATCTCCTCCATGTTCGGAATCGGAAATCGATCGGGTATCATTCTTTGGTTCAGTTGTCGATAATCGACGCAAAAACGCAGCTTTCCATCCTTCTTTGGTGCGACCACAACTGGAAACGACCATGGGGATGAAACTGGTCGAATAATATCATTTTCAGCATACTTGTAACATTTTCTGAGATAAATTGGTCATATTTTGGCGGTTGACGTCTAGGCTTGTGGTAAATCGGTTGAGTCTCGGTAAGTTCGAACGAGTGAGTAACCGGTACACTTGCTTGTCTTAAATCTGAAACGCTCCATGCAATTACTTCGGAAGATGTTAACATGTCGGATATTTTCAGTGAGGCGGGGGCGGGAAGGTGCTGCACTTTTCCTTGGATTTCTGCCATTTGGCGCCCTTTTCTTCTTGATACTCAACCTCAATATTTTGAAGGACCTCTTCCGTCGTGCTCACATCTTCATATATGGAATTCGACGTATTCTTATTTTCTTTGCAAAGGTAATCTTCTTTCATGCTCCGAATTCTGTCCTTTGATTCGATATCATCGCAAAAAGAAACACATTCGGTTTCAAACTTATCCTAGAATTCCAGTCGTCATCTGTTTCAAACCCAGAATCATAATCGTCCCATGCCATGCTCATTACCCCCTGAGGGTACCCTTTTCCACTTCCGAAAGTGCTAGTTGGTTCCGAATCTTCGCTGTCATAGCTAGAAGTGAAATCTTCACTGTCCGTTTCTTTTAAATCTTCAGGATGCGTGCTTTTGTCGAAATCCAGGGGCATCTTCACGGTTCTGCCGTCAATATTAACTGAAACCATTTGGTTGCCCAAGTCAATGCATGTCCCTAGTCTTTCCATGTGGGGCAGCCAATGATTGCATCGAAAGGGAGATCCGGCATGACAAGAAAGTCTACATCAACTTTAGAGTCCCCAAAGAACACGGAAACCTTGTCAACAGTGCCCATGCATTTTGAGACGGTTCCATCCGCTACAGTTATTTTTCGAGTCGTTGGAGTAATTTCGAGACCTAGATCTGTCACCAAAGTTTCTGAAATGAGGTTTGGAACAGCACCCGAATCGAAGAGAGCTTGGGTTTTCATACCCAATACTTTGACTGGTACCAGCTTAAGACGTCTTGGTGCTGTCGAGGCCGATTGAAGAAACAGTTTCTTACCCTTAGCGGACTTATTAGACCTGATAATTTTTTTGAGTTCTTTTCTCGCATCCTCTGCGTCGCCCCTCAAAAGTTGACCAAACGTTATCCCAGTTGGGGCCGATGCAAGCTCAGCCACCAAATTGTACCTCTTCACATACTCTAGTACGTCCTTAGAGATACTCTTAACTTTCTTACTCTTTTTCGTCTTCTTGGCCGGAGTGACTCCCACTCCTGGAACAACTTGATCAGACCTCTTGGTTCGAGGAGGTACAGGTGCTGGGATATGCTCCAGCATTCCATACTCTAGCCTAGGTTTCTTCGATAAAATGTTCCCTTCCCCATCCCTTTTTGTCACATTGACTTGACTAATCTCTTCAGCGATGGATACGTTACCGCATCCGTCAACCTTTGATCCCTTCTATTTTGTAAGATTTTCACCTCTGGTCCTGACTCACTCCTTGCTTCCGATAAATTTGCTCTTCTGTTGTCTTTAGACCAGCAGTTACTTTCATGATGCCCATATCGACCGCACTTTGCACAACGAGTGTTTCTATGTGGATTATCAGGACACCTGTTTGCAAAGTGTCCAGGCTTGTGACAGTAAGAACAGACTTCTGCGGCTTAGGGGCCCCAGACTGGTTCTTCTTAATGGTAAGAGTAAGGCTTTCCAACTGCGAGGTTATCATGTCAAGTCGATTATCGAATCGGGTTTCCAACCTTTCTTCCAAGTTTTTGACATCGCTCCTGACAGATTCTAATGCCGCTGCACTAGTAGCCGGCCTTTGATAATTCTTTTCAGGATGTACGATAGACATCGATGTGCGGGTTTCCTCGGTACCTCACTCAGTGACTGAAACGTCTCCGAATTTTTGACAAATTCTACTATGGTACCCTCAGTTCATCAAAAGTGTGAGGGCCCTTGATGAGGAGGAAATCGGCAGAGCCGCTTATCCCCCATAGCCGCCTTACGCAGCATTCCGTACTTGCTTGGGCGTTGAACCCAGCCTTTTCATAAAGATCACACAAGTACACCAATGAGCTTAACAAATCGTCGAAGTTGAGCCGGGCCTCTATGGCGGTACGAATCATCTCATCTGGTTCTACCTCCTTAGCATACTCTTTCACAAGCCACTCACATACCTCACCGAAGTTACGCCCATTCCCGTTAAGAGACCAACCGTTGATAAACTTGGACTTATACTTGTGCTTTGCGTCACCATGAAGATAGGCGAAGATACTTGCGGCCTTCTCTTCATCGCCCTTCTCTCGCATCACAACGTTGACATATGTGTAAAGAAACTCCTCAACGTCTTCAGTCTTGCCCCTGTGAACGTTATACGAGCAGCGTTGAGATCCATGATTACAGAAAAGAAATCCCCCCGAAGTGTTCCTTACCACTGCTCAACTCGAATACCTCGGGTGCAACCCCTCCACAAGAGTACCAAATGATAGGGGTAAATCGGCGGGGAAGAGATCCTCAGAACCAATTACCCTGAGAAGGAGGTGTTGCGAGCGACAAAAGTGCTACCGTGGTATTGTTGAACGAACAAAAGGGAGTGTATATAGAAGAGAGTTGAGAAAGCTACAAGCAAGTATAAAAGGGGCAGGGTCTACCACCGACGCTCTGCGACTAGCGTAAGAAAAAGTTTTCTTGGGTCTGAAGTTGACTCTCAACTTCCTACTACTCGGGACTTGGCTTGAAGTTGTCTGCCAACTTGCTTCACCTCCACTAGGAAGCAGTTTACTCGGCTTATATAGACTTTTGGCTACCCAAAAGTCTCAAACAAACATACTAATAACCATAAAATGTATTCACGGTAATCGTGTGAACCAGAGAGACTATTAGAGATATTTCCTCAAGGTAAATATCTAGGTGCCATACCCATGCCAGCCACCATCGGCCAGGGGTGGGAATTGATGTGGCCATTATATAGACCTTTCAGAGCTACTTGTAGTATCACCCACAACCTGGAACTGTACTGACATCTACTATGACAGCGTGTCCTAAAATGAAAAAATCACGCGATGAATTTGCCACACTCACCCAAATTAAAAATCTTGCAAATTCAAAAACTGTAAAAATATCTTCCCATTCCGATACTGTATACAATCATGGTCCTCATCTAGATTTTTTCGTGTGCGAATTTGCGCACATCACCGTGTAGCGAAAAAAAGGGCTTCATGTTATTTTTTGTGAAGAAAAGTTGTATCAAAGTTTTTTTGCGGCCTCAGAAACCACTGTGATGGACTTGAATACATGAAAGAATAATTTCATAATGTACAGATTAATTCATATACTTGATTAAAGCAACACCTGTTCCATGAAGTTTGAGATTATTAATTTACCTTCTTCATGATATCCTCTACCGATGGCACATAGAATTTAGATTTTTGGTTCTAGTATCCTCTGGATTTTCCAATCAGAGCCCTCGAAATAGTAGCCAGAATCAAATTCTAGCTTT